>JALGQJ010000011.1:21991024-22371462 GCA_023055345.1 Quercus wislizeni | reverse complement strand
TGCCTGGTAGGAACGAAACGGAACGATAATTTTGATTTTCTGTTTTTCTCGGCCTTTTCCGACCTATTTTGGCATGAAATGAATCCGTAATGGTATTCTTTAATTTTTTGAATTTTTTTGTTATTGTTTTGGAATTTTCTAGTTCGTGTCGGGAAGGAACGGAGCGAAACGATAATTTTTATTTTCTCTCTATCTCATCCTTTTCCAACTTATTTTGGCTTGAAATGAATCCATAACAGTATTTTTTAATTTTTTGAATTTTTTTGCTATTTTTTTTGAGTTTTCTATATAGTGCCAGGATGGAACGAAACGGATGGTAATTTTTATTTTCTGTTTTTCTCGGCCTTTTTCCGACCTATTTTTGCTTGAAATGAACCCGTAATGGTATTCTTTAATTTTTTGAATTTTTTCGCTATTGTTTTAGAATTTTCTATTTCGTGTCGGGTAGGAATGGAATGGAACGATAACTTTTATTTTTCTCTCTATCTCATCGTTTTCCATTCTATTTTGGCTTGAAATGAATCCATAACAGTATTTTTTAATTTTTTTAATTTTTTTGCTAGTTTTTTTTTAATTTTCTATATAGTGCCAGGATGGAACGAAACGGATGGTAATTTTTATTTTCTGTTTTTCTCGGCCTTTTCCGACCTATTTTGTCTTGAAATGAACCCGTAATGGTATTCTTTAATTTTTTGAATTTCTTTGCTATTGTTTTAGAATTTTCTATTTCGTGTCGGGTAGGAAAGAAACGGAACGATAACTTTTATTTTCTCTCTACCTCATCCTTTTCCAATCTATTTTGGCTTGAAATGAATCCATAACCGTATTTTTTAATTTTTTGAATTTCCTTGCTATTTTTTTTTAGTTTTTTATATAGTGCCAGGATGGAACGAAACGGATGGTAATTTTTATTTGCTGTTTTTCTCGACCTTTTCCGACCTATTTCGGTTTGAAATGAATCCATAACAGTATTTTTTAATTTGTTTGCTATTTTTTTTGAATTTTCTATATAGTGCCAGGATGGAACGAAACGGATGGTAATTTTTATTTTCGGTTTTTCTCGGCCTTTTCCGACCTATTTTGTCTTGAAATGAACCCGTAATGGTATTCTTTAATTTTTTGAATTTCTTTGCTATTGTTTTAGAATTTTCTATTTCGTATCGGGTAGGAAAGAAACGGAAAGATAACTTTTATTATCTCTGTACCTCATCCTTTTCCAATCTATTTTGGCTTGAAATGAATCCATAACCGTATTTTTTAATTTTTTGAATTTCTTTGCTATTTTTTTTTAGTTTTCTATATAGTGCCAGGATGGAATGAAACGGATGGTAATTTTTATTTGCTGTTTTTCTCGGCCTTTTCCGACCTATTTCGGTTTGAAATGAATCCATAATAGTATTTTTTTAATTTTTTTGCTATTTTTTTTTAATTTTGTATATAGTGCTAGGATGGAACGAAACGGATGGTAATTTTTATTTTCTGTTTTTCTCGGCCTTTTTCGACCTATTTTGTATTGAAATGAAGCCATAATTGTATTTTTTAATTTTTTGAATTTTTTTGCTGTTTTGTTTGAATTTTCTATTTAGTGCCTGGTAGGAACGAAACGGAACGATAATTTTGATTTTCTGTTTTTCTCGGCCTTTTCCGACCTATTTTGGTATGAAATGAATCCGTAATGGTATTCTTTAATTTTTTGAATTTTTTTGTTATTGTTTTGGAATTTTCTAGTTCGTGTCGGGAAGGAACGGAACGAAACGATAATTTTTATTTTCTCTCTATCTCATCCTTTTCCAACTTATTTTGGCTTGAAATGAATCCATAATGGTATTTTTTAATTTTTTAATTTTTTTGCTATTTTTTTTGAATTTCATATTTAGCGCCGGGTTGGAACGAAACAGAATAATAATTTTTATTTTCTGTTTTTCTTGGCCTTTTCCGACCTATTTTCGATTGAAATGAAGCCATAATTGTATTTTTTAATTTTTTGAATTTTTTTGCTATTTTGTTTGAATTTTCTATTTAGTTCCTGGTAGGAACGAAACGGAACGATAATTTTTATTTTCAGTTTTACTCGGCCTTTTCCGACCTATTTTGGCTCGAAATGAATCCATTATGGTATTTTTTAATTTTCTGAATTTTTTATTTAGTGCCGGGCTGTAACAAAACGGAACGATAATTTTTATTTTCTCTTTTCTCGGCCTTTTCCGACCTCTTTTGGCTTGAAATGTACCCGTAATGGTATTTTTGAATTTTTTTGCTATTGTTCTGGAATTTTCTATTTCGTGTCGGGTAGGAACGGAACGGAACGATAACTTTTATTTTCTCTCTATTTCATCATTTTCCAACCTATTTTTGCTTGAAATGAATCCATAACCGTATTTTTAAACTCTTTGAATTTTTTTGCTATTTTTCTTGAATTTTCTATTATGCGTCGGGTCGGAACGGAACGGAATTAAAATTTTTATTTTCTCTCTTTCTCATCCTTTTCCAACTTATTTTGGCTTGAAATGAATCCATAATGGTATTTTTTAATTTTTTTGCTATTTTCTTTGAATTTCGTATTTAGCGCCGGGTAGGAACGAAACGGAACGATAACTTTCATTTTCTGTTTTTCTCAGCCTTTTCCGACATATTTTTGATTGAAATGAAGCCATAATTGTATTTTTTAATTTTTTGAATTTTTTTGCTATTGTTTTGGAATTTTCTATTTCGTGTCGGGTAGGAACGGAACAAAACGATAATTTTTATTTTCTCTCTATCTCATCCTTTTCCAATCTATTTTGGCTTGAAATGAATCCATAACAGTATTTTTTAATTTTTTGAATTTTTTTGCTATTTTTTTTTGAGTTTTCTATATAGTGCCAGGATGGAACGAAACGGATGGTAATTTTTATTTTCTGTTTTTCTCGGCCTTTTCCGACCTATTTTTGCTTGAAATGAACCCGTAATGGTATTCTTTAATTTTTTGAATTTTTTCGCTATTGTTTTAGAATTTTCTATTTCGTGTCGGGTAGGAATGGAATGGAACGATAACTTTTATTTTCTCTCTATCTCATCGTTTTCCAATCTATTTTGGCTTGAAATGAATCCATAACAGTATTTTTTAATTTTTTTAATTTTTTTGCTATTTTTTTTTTAATTTTCTATATAGTGCCAGGATGGAACGAAACGGATGGTAATTTTTATTTTCTGTTTTTCTCGGCCTTTTCCGACCTATTTTGTCTTGAAATGAACCCGTAATGGTATTCTTTAATTTTTTGAATTTCTTTGCTATTGTTTTAGAATTTTCTATTTCGTGTCGGGTAGGAAAGAAACGGAACGATAACTTTTATTTTCTCTCTACCTCATCCTTTTCCAATCTATTTTGGCTTGAAATGAATCCATAACCGTATTTTTTAATTTTTTGAATTTCTTTGCTATTTTTTTTTAGTTTTCTATATAGTGCCAGGATGGAACGAAACGGATGGTAATTTTTATTTGCTGTTTTTCTCGGCCTTTTCCGACCTATTTCGGTTTGAAATGAATCCATAACAGTATTTTTTAATTTTTTTGCTATTTTTTTTGAATTTTCTATATAGTGCCAGGATGGAACGAAACGGATGGTAATTTTTATTTTCTGTTTTTCTCGGCCTTTTTCGACCTATTTTGTATTGAAATGAAGCCATAATTGTATTTTTTAATTTTTTGAATTTTTTTGCTGTTTTGTTTGAATTTTCTATTTAGTGCCGGGTAGGAACGAAACGGAACGATAATTTTGATTTTCTGTTTTTCTCGGCCTTTTCCGACCTATTTTGGCATGAAATGAATCCGTAATGGTATTCTTTAATTTTTTGAATTTTTTTGTTATTGTTTTGGAATTTTCTAGTTCGTGTCGGGAAGGAACGGAACGAAACGATAATTTTTATTTTCTCTCTATCTCATCCTTTTCCAACTTATTTTGGCTTGAAATGAATCCATAATGGTATTTTTTAATTTTTTTAATTTTTTTGCTATTTTTTTTGAATTTCATATTTAGCGCCGGGTTGGAACGAAACAGAATAATAATTTTTATTTTCTGTTTTTCTTGGCCTTTTCCGACCTATTTTGGATTGAAATGAAGCCATAATTGTATTTTTTTAATTTTTTGAATTTTTTTGCTATTTTGTTTGAATTTTCTATTTAGTTCCTGGTAGGAACGAAACGGAACGATAATTTTTATTTTCAGTTTTACTCGGCCTTTTCCGACCTATTTTGGCTCGAAATGAATCCATTATGGTATTTTTTAATTTTCTGAATTTTTTATTTAGTGCCGGGCTGTAACAAAACGGAACGATAATTTTTATTTTCTCTTTTCTCGGCCTTTTCCGACCTCTTTTGGCTTGAAATGTACCCGTAATGGTATTTTTGAATTTTTTTGCTATTGTTCTGGAATTTTCTATTTCGTGTCGGGTAGGAACGGAACGGAACGATAACTTTTATTTTCTCTCTATTTCATCATTTTCCAACCTATTTTTGCTTGAAATGAATCCATAACCGTATTTTTAAACTCTTTGAATTTTTTTGCTATTTTTCTTGAATTTTCTATTATGCGTCGGGTAGGAACGGAACGGAATTAAAATTTTTATTTTCTCTCTTTCTCATCCTTTTCCAACTTATTTTGGCTTGAAATGAATCCATAATGGTATTTTTTAATTTTTTTGCTATTTTCTTTGAATTTCGTATTTAGCGCCGGGTAGGAACGAAACGGAACGATAACTTTCATTTTCTGTTTTTCTCAGCCTTTTCCGACATATTTTTGATTGAAATGAAGCCATAATTGTATTTTTTAATTTTTTGAATTTTTTTGCTATTGTTTTGGAATTTTCTATTTCGTGTCGGGTAGGAACGGAACAAAACGATAATTTTTATTTTCTCTCTATCTCATCCTTTTCCAATCTATTTTGGCTTGAAATGAATCCATAACAGTATTTTTTAATTTTTTGAATTTTTTTGCTATTTTTTTTTGAGTTTTCTATATAGTGCCAGGATGGAACGAAACGGATGGTAATTTTTATTTTCTGTTTTTCTCGGCCTTTTCCGACCTATTTTTGCTTGAAATGAACCCGTAATGGTATTCTTTAATTTTTTGAATTTTTTCGCTATTGTTTTAGAATTTTCTATTTCGTGTCGGGTAGGAATGGAATGGAACGATAACTTTTATTTTCTCTCTATCTCATCGTTTTCCAATCTATTTTGGCTTGAAATGAATCCATAACAGTATTTTTTAATTTTTTTAATTTTTTTGCTATTTTTTTTTTAATTTTCTATATAGTGCCAGGATGGAACGAAACGGATGGTAATTTTTATTTTCTGTTTTTCTCGGCCTTTTCCGACCTATTTTGTCTTGAAATGAACCCGTAATGGTATTCTTTAATTTTTTGAATTTCTTTGCTATTGTTTTAGAATTTTCTATTTCGTGTCGGGTAGGAAAGAAACGGAACGATAACTTTTATTTTCTCTCTACCTCATCCTTTTCCAATCTATTTTGGCTTGAAATGAATCCATAACCGTATTTTTTAATTTTTTGAATTTCTTTGCTATTTTTTTTTAGTTTTCTATATAGTGCCAGGATGGAACGAAACGGATGGTAATTTTTATTTGCTGTTTTTCTCGGCCTTTTCCGACCTATTTCGGTTTGAAATGAATCCATAACAGTATTTTTTAATTTTTTTGCTATTTTTTTTGAATTTTCTATATAGTGCCAGGATGGAACGAAACGAATGGTAATTTTTATTTTCTGTTTTTCTCGGCCTTTTTCGTCCTATTTTGTATTGAAATGAAGCCATAATTGTATTTTTTAATTTTTTGAATTTTTTTGCTGTTTTGTTTGAATTTTCTATTTAGTGCCGGGTAGGAACGAAACGGAACGATAATTTTGATTTTCTGTTTTTCTCGGCCTTTTCCGACCTATTTTGGCATGAAATGAATCCGTAATGGTATTCTTTAATTTTTTGAATTTTTTTGTTATTGTTTTGGAATTTTCTAGTTCGTGTCGGGAAGGAACGGAACGAAACGATAATTTTTATTTTCTCTCTATCTCATCCTTTTCCAACTTATTTTGGCTTGAAATGAATCCATAATGGTATTTTTTAATTTTTTTAATTTTTTTTCTATTTTTTTTGAATTTCATATTTAGCGCCGGGTTGGAACGAAACAGAATAATAATTTTTATTTTCTGTTTTTCTTGGCCTTTTCCGACCTATTTTGGATTGAAATGAAGCCATAATTGTATTTTTTTAATTTTTTGAATTTTTTTGCTATTTTGTTTGAATTTTCTATTTAGTTCCTGGTAGGAACGAAACGGAACGATAATTTTTATTTTCAGTTTTACTCGGCCTTTTCCGACCTATTTTGGCTCGAAATGAATCCATTATGGTATTTTTTAATTTTCTGAATTTTTTATTTAGTGCCGGGCTGTAACAAAACGGAACGATAATTTTTATTTTCTCTTTTCTCGGCCTTTTCCGACCTCTTTTGGCTTGAAATGTACCCGTAATGGTATTTTTGAATTTTTTTGCTATTGTTCTGGAATTTTCTATTTCGTGTCGGGTAGGAACGGAACGGAACGATAACTTTTATTTTCTCTCTATTTCATCATTTTCCAACCTATTTTTGCTTGAAATGAATCCACAACCGTATTTTTAAACTCTTTGAATTTTTTTGCTATTTTTCTTGAATTTTCTATTATGCGTCGGGTAGGAACGGAACGGAATTAAAATTTTTATTTTCTCTCTTTCTCATCCTTTTCCAACTTATTTTGGCTTGAAATGAATCCATAATGGTATTTTTTAATTTTTGTGCTATTTTCTTTGAATTTCGTATTTAGCGCCGGGTAGGAACGAAACGGAACGATAACTTTCATTTTCTGTTTTTCTCAGCCTTTTCCGACATATTTTTGATTGAAATGAAGCCATAATTGTATTTTTTAATTTTTTGAATTTTTTTGCTATTGTTTTGGAATTTTCTATTTCGTGTCGGGTAGGAACGGAACAAAACGATAATTTTTATTTTCTCTCTATCTCATCCTTTTCCAATCTATTTTGGCTTGAAATGAATCCATAACAGTATTTTTTAATTTTTTGAATTTTTTTGCTATTTTTTTTTGAGTTTTCTATATAGTGCCAGGATGGAACGAAACGGATGGTAATTTTTATTTTCTGTTTTTCTCGGCCTTTTCCGACCTATTTTTGCTTGAAATGAACCCGTAATGGTATTCTTTAATTTTTTGAATTTTTTCGCTATTGTTTTAGAATTTTCTATTTCGTGTCGGGTAGGAATGGAATGGAACGATAATTTTTATTTTCTCTCTATCTCATCCTTTTCCAATCTATTTTGGCTTGAAATGAATCCATAACAGTATTTTTTAATTTTTTTAATTTTTTTGCTATTTTTTTTTTTAATTTTCTATATAGTGCCAGGATGGAACGAAACGGATGGTAATTTTTATTTTCTGTTTTTCTCGGCCTTTTTCCGACCTATTTTTGCTTGAAATGAACCCGTAATGGTATTCTTTAATTTTTTGAATTTTTTCGCTATTGTTTTAGAATTTTCTATTTCGTGTCGGGTAGGAATGGAATGGAACGATAACTTTTATTTTTCTCTCTATCTCATCGTTTTCCATTCTATTTTGGCTTGAAATGAATCCATAACAGTATTTTTTAATTTTTTTAATTTTTTTGCTAGTTTTTTTTTAATTTTCTATATAGTGCCAGGATGGAACGAAACGGATGGTAATTTTTATTTTCTGTTTTTCTCGGCCTTTTCCGACCTATTTTGTCTTGAAATGAACCCGTAATGGTATTCTTTAATTTTTTGAATTTCTTTGCTATTGTTTTAGAATTTTCTATTTCGTGTCGGGTAGGAAAGAAACGGAACGATAACTTTTATTTTCTCTCTACCTCATCCTTTTCCAATCTATTTTGGCTTGAAATGAATCCATAACCGTATTTTTTAATTTTTTGAATTTCCTTGCTATTTTTTTTTAGTTTTTTATATAGTGCCAGGATGGAACGAAACGGATGGTAATTTTTATTTGCTGTTTTTCTCGACCTTTTCCGACCTATTTCGGTTTGAAATGAATCCATAACAGTATTTTTTAATTTGTTTGCTATTTTTTTTGAATTTTCTATATAGTGCCAGGATGGAACGAAACGGATGGTAATTTTTATTTTCGGTTTTTCTCGGCCTTTTCCGACCTATTTTGTCTTGAAATGAACCCGTAATGGTATTCTTTAATTTTTTGAATTTCTTTGCTATTGTTTTAGAATTTTCTATTTCGTATCGGGTAGGAAAGAAACGGAAAGATAACTTTTATTATCTCTGTACCTCATCCTTTTCCAATCTATTTTGGCTTGAAATGAATCCATAACCGTATTTTTTAATTTTTTGAATTTCTTTGCTATTTTTTTTTAGTTTTCTATATAGTGCCAGGATGGAATGAAACGGATGGTAATTTTTATTTGCTGTTTTTCTCGGCCTTTTCCGACCTATTTCGGTTTGAAATGAATCCATAATAGTATTTTTTTAATTTTTTTGCTATTTTTTTTTAATTTTGTATATAGTGCTAGGATGGAACGAAACGGATGGTAATTTTTATTTTCTGTTTTTCTCGGCCTTTTTCGACCTATTTTGTATTGAAATGAAGCCATAATTGTATTTTTTAATTTTTTGAATTTTTTTGCTGTTTTGTTTGAATTTTCTATTTAGTGCCTGGTAGGAACGAAACGGAACGATAATTTTGATTTTCTGTTTTTCTCGGCCTTTTCCGACCTATTTTGGTATGAAATGAATCCGTAATGGTATTCTTTAATTTTTTGAATTTTTTTGTTATTGTTTTGGAATTTTCTAGTTCGTGTCGGGAAGGAACGGAACGAAACGATAATTTTTATTTTCTCTCTATCTCATCCTTTTCCAACTTATTTTGGCTTGAAATGAATCCATAATGGTATTTTTTAATTTTTTAATTTTTTTGCTATTTTTTTTGAATTTCATATTTAGCGCCGGGTTGGAACGAAACAGAATAATAATTTTTATTTTCTGTTTTTCTTGGCCTTTTCCGACCTATTTTCGATTGAAATGAAGCCATAATTGTATTTTTTAATTTTTTGAATTTTTTTGCTATTTTGTTTGAATTTTCTATTTAGTTCCTGGTAGGAACGAAACGGAACGATAATTTTTATTTTCAGTTTTACTCGGCCTTTTCCGACCTATTTTGGCTCGAAATGAATCCATTATGGTATTTTTTAATTTTCTGAATTTTTTATTTAGTGCCGGGCTGTAACAAAACGGAACGATAATTTTTATTTTCTCTTTTCTCGGCCTTTTCCGACCTCTTTTGGCTTGAAATGTACCCGTAATGGTATTTTTGAATTTTTTTGCTATTGTTCTGGAATTTTCTATTTCGTGTCGGGTAGGAACGGAACGGAACGATAACTTTTATTTTCTCTCTATTTCATCATTTTCCAACCTATTTTTGCTTGAAATGAATCCATAACCGTATTTTTAAACTCTTTGAATTTTTTTGCTATTTTTCTTGAATTTTCTATTATGCGTCGGGTCGGAACGGAACGGAATTAAAATTTTTATTTTCTCTCTTTCTCATCCTTTTCCAACTTATTTTGGCTTGAAATGAATCCATAATGGTATTTTTTAATTTTTTTGCTATTTTCTTTGAATTTCGTATTTAGCGCCGGGTAGGAACGAAACGGAACGATAACTTTCATTTTCTGTTTTTCTCAGCCTTTTCCGACATATTTTTGATTGAAATGAAGCCATAATTGTATTTTTTAATTTTTTGAATTTTTTTGCTATTGTTTTGGAATTTTCTATTTCGTGTCGGGTAGGAACGGAACAAAACGATAATTTTTATTTTCTCTCTATCTCATCCTTTTCCAATCTATTTTGGCTTGAAATGAATCCATAACAGTATTTTTTAATTTTTTGAATTTTTTTGCTATTTTTTTTTGAGTTTTCTATATAGTGCCAGGATGGAACGAAACGGATGGTAATTTTTATTTTCTGTTTTTCTCGGCCTTTTCCGACCTATTTTTGCTTGAAATGAACCCGTAATGGTATTCTTTAATTTTTTGAATTTTTTCGCTATTGTTTTAGAATTTTCTATTTCGTGTCGGGTAGGAATGGAATGGAACGATAACTTTTATTTTCTCTCTATCTCATCGTTTTCCAATCTATTTTGGCTTGAAATGAATCCATAACAGTATTTTTTAATTTTTTTAATTTTTTTGCTATTTTTTTTTTAATTTTCTATATAGTGCCAGGATGGAACGAAACGGATGGTAATTTTTATTTTCTGTTTTTCTCGGCCTTTTCCGACCTATTTTGTCTTGAAATGAACCCGTAATGGTATTCTTTAATTTTTTGAATTTCTTTGCTATTGTTTTAGAATTTTCTATTTCGTGTCGGGTAGGAAAGAAACGGAACGATAACTTTTATTTTCTCTCTACCTCATCCTTTTCCAATCTATTTTGGCTTGAAATGAATCCATAACCGTATTTTTTAATTTTTTGAATTTCTTTGCTATTTTTTTTTAGTTTTCTATATAGTGCCAGGATGGAACGAAACGGATGGTAATTTTTATTTGCTGTTTTTCTCGGCCTTTTCCGACCTATTTCGGTTTGAAATGAATCCATAACAGTATTTTTTAATTTTTTTGCTATTTTTTTTGAATTTTCTATATAGTGCCAGGATGGAACGAAACGGATGGTAATTTTTATTTTCTGTTTTTCTCGGCCTTTTTCGACCTATTTTGTATTGAAATGAAGCCATAATTGTATTTTTTAATTTTTTGAATTTTTTTGCTGTTTTGTTTGAATTTTCTATTTAGTGCCGGGTAGGAACGAAACGGAACGATAATTTTGATTTTCTGTTTTTCTCGGCCTTTTCCGACCTATTTTGGCATGAAATGAATCCGTAATGGTATTCTTTAATTTTTTGAATTTTTTTGTTATTGTTTTGGAATTTTCTAGTTCGTGTCGGGAAGGAACGGAACGAAACGATAATTTTTATTTTCTCTCTATCTCATCCTTTTCCAACTTATTTTGGCTTGAAATGAATCCATAATGGTATTTTTTAATTTTTTTAATTTTTTTGCTATTTTTTTTGAATTTCATATTTAGCGCCGGGTTGGAACGAAACAGAATAATAATTTTTATTTTCTGTTTTTCTTGGCCTTTTCCGACCTATTTTGGATTGAAATGAAGCCATAATTGTATTTTTTTAATTTTTTGAATTTTTTTGCTATTTTGTTTGAATTTTCTATTTAGTTCCTGGTAGGAACGAAACGGAACGATAATTTTTATTTTCAGTTTTACTCGGCCTTTTCCGACCTATTTTGGCTCGAAATGAATCCATTATGGTATTTTTTAATTTTCTGAATTTTTTATTTAGTGCCGGGCTGTAACAAAACGGAACGATAATTTTTATTTTCTCTTTTCTCGGCCTTTTCCGACCTCTTTTGGCTTGAAATGTACCCGTAATGGTATTTTTGAATTTTTTTGCTATTGTTCTGGAATTTTCTATTTCGTGTCGGGTAGGAACGGAACGGAACGATAACTTTTATTTTCTCTCTATTTCATCATTTTCCAACCTATTTTTGCTTGAAATGAATCCATAACCGTATTTTTAAACTCTTTGAATTTTTTTGCTATTTTTCTTGAATTTTCTATTATGCGTCGGGTAGGAACGGAACGGAATTAAAATTTTTATTTTCTCTCTTTCTCATCCTTTTCCAACTTATTTTGGCTTGAAATGAATCCATAATGGTATTTTTTAATTTTTTTGCTATTTTCTTTGAATTTCGTATTTAGCGCCGGGTAGGAACGAAACGGAACGATAACTTTCATTTTCTGTTTTTCTCAGCCTTTTCCGACATATTTTTGATTGAAATGAAGCCATAATTGTATTTTTTAATTTTTTGAATTTTTTTGCTATTGTTTTGGAATTTTCTATTTCGTGTCGGGTAGGAACGGAACAAAACGATAATTTTTATTTTCTCTCTATCTCATCCTTTTCCAATCTATTTTGGCTTGAAATGAATCCATAACAGTATTTTTTAATTTTTTGAATTTTTTTGCTATTTTTTTTTGAGTTTTCTATATAGTGCCAGGATGGAACGAAACGGATGGTAATTTTTATTTTCTGTTTTTCTCGGCCTTTTCCGACCTATTTTTGCTTGAAATGAACCCGTAATGGTATTCTTTAATTTTTTGAATTTTTTCGCTATTGTTTTAGAATTTTCTATTTCGTGTCGGGTAGGAATGGAATGGAACGATAACTTTTATTTTCTCTCTATCTCATCGTTTTCCAATCTATTTTGGCTTGAAATGAATCCATAACAGTATTTTTTAATTTTTTTAATTTTTTTGCTATTTTTTTTTTAATTTTCTATATAGTGCCAGGATGGAACGAAACGGATGGTAATTTTTATTTTCTGTTTTTCTCGGCCTTTTCCGACCTATTTTGTCTTGAAATGAACCCGTAATGGTATTCTTTAATTTTTTGAATTTCTTTGCTATTGTTTTAGAATTTTCTATTTCGTGTCGGGTAGGAAAGAAACGGAACGATAACTTTTATTTTCTCTCTACCTCATCCTTTTCCAATCTATTTTGGCTTGAAATGAATCCATAACCGTATTTTTTAATTTTTTGAATTTCTTTGCTATTTTTTTTTAGTTTTCTATATAGTGCCAGGATGGAACGAAACGGATGGTAATTTTTATTTGCTGTTTTTCTCGGCCTTTTCCGACCTATTTCGGTTTGAAATGAATCCATAACAGTATTTTTTAATTTTTTTGCTATTTTTTTTGAATTTTCTATATAGTGCCAGGATGGAACGAAACGAATGGTAATTTTTATTTTCTGTTTTTCTCGGCCTTTTTCGTCCTATTTTGTATTGAAATGAAGCCATAATTGTATTTTTTAATTTTTTGAATTTTTTTGCTGTTTTGTTTGAATTTTCTATTTAGTGCCGGGTAGGAACGAAACGGAACGATAATTTTGATTTTCTGTTTTTCTCGGCCTTTTCCGACCTATTTTGGCATGAAATGAATCCGTAATGGTATTCTTTAATTTTTTGAATTTTTTTGTTATTGTTTTGGAATTTTCTAGTTCGTGTCGGGAAGGAACGGAACGAAACGATAATTTTTATTTTCTCTCTATCTCATCCTTTTCCAACTTATTTTGGCTTGAAATGAATCCATAATGGTATTTTTTAATTTTTTTAATTTTTTTTCTATTTTTTTTGAATTTCATATTTAGCGCCGGGTTGGAACGAAACAGAATAATAATTTTTATTTTCTGTTTTTCTTGGCCTTTTCCGACCTATTTTGGATTGAAATGAAGCCATAATTGTATTTTTTTAATTTTTTGAATTTTTTTGCTATTTTGTTTGAATTTTCTATTTAGTTCCTGGTAGGAACGAAACGGAACGATAATTTTTATTTTCAGTTTTACTCGGCCTTTTCCGACCTATTTTGGCTCGAAATGAATCCATTATGGTATTTTTTAATTTTCTGAATTTTTTATTTAGTGCCGGGCTGTAACAAAACGGAACGATAATTTTTATTTTCTCTTTTCTCGGCCTTTTCCGACCTCTTTTGGCTTGAAATGTACCCGTAATGGTATTTTTGAATTTTTTTGCTATTGTTCTGGAATTTTCTATTTCGTGTCGGGTAGGAACGGAACGGAACGATAACTTTTATTTTCTCTCTATTTCATCATTTTCCAACCTATTTTTGCTTGAAATGAATCCACAACCGTATTTTTAAACTCTTTGAATTTTTTTGCTATTTTTCTTGAATTTTCTATTATGCGTCGGGTAGGAACGGAACGGAATTAAAATTTTTATTTTCTCTCTTTCTCATCCTTTTCCAACTTATTTTGGCTTGAAATGAATCCATAATGGTATTTTTTAATTTTTGTGCTATTTTCTTTGAATTTCGTATTTAGCGCCGGGTAGGAACGAAACGGAACGATAACTTTCATTTTCTGTTTTTCTCAGCCTTTTCCGACATATTTTTGATTGAAATGAAGCCATAATTGTATTTTTTAATTTTTTGAATTTTTTTGCTATTGTTTTGGAATTTTCTATTTCGTGTCGGGTAGGAACGGAACAAAACGATAATTTTTATTTTCTCTCTATCTCATCCTTTTCCAATCTATTTTGGCTTGAAATGAATCCATAACAGTATTTTTTAATTTTTTGAATTTTTTTGCTATTTTTTTTTGAGTTTTCTATATAGTGCCAGGATGGAACGAAACGGATGGTAATTTTTATTTTCTGTTTTTCTCGGCCTTTTCCGACCTATTTTTGCTTGAAATGAACCCGTAATGGTATTCTTTAATTTTTTGAATTTTTTCGCTATTGTTTTAGAATTTTCTATTTCGTGTCGGGTAGGAATGGAATGGAACGATAACTTTTATTTTCTCTCTATCTCATCGTTTTCCAATCTATTTTGGCTTGAAATGAATCCATAACAGTATTTTTTAATTTTTTTAATTTTTTTGCTATTTTTTTTTTAATTTTCTATATAGTGCCAGGATGGAACGAAACGGATGGTAATTTTTATTTTCTGTTTTTCTCGGCCTTTTCCGACCTATTTTGTCTTGAAATGAACCCGTAATGGTATTCTTTAATTTTTTGAATTTCTTTGCTATTGTTTTAGAATTTTCTATTTCGTGTCGGGTAGGAAAGAAACGGAACGATAACTTTTATTTTCTCTCTACCTCATCCTTTTCCAATCTATTTTGGCTTGAAATGAATCCATAACCGTATTTTTTAATTTTTTGAATTTCTTTGCTATTTTTTTTTAGTTTTCTATATAGTGCCAGGATGGAACGAAACGGATGGTAATTTTTATTTGCTGTTTTTCTCGGCCTTTTCCGACCTATTTCGGTTTGAAATGAATCCATAACAGTATTTTTTAATTTTTTTGCTATTTTTTTTTAATTTTCTATATAGTGCCAGGATGGAACGAAACGGATGGTAATTTTTATTTTCTGTTTTTCTCGGCCTTTTTCGACCTATTTTGTATTGAAATGAAGCCATAATTGTATTTTTTAATTTTTTGAATTTTTTTGCTGTTTTGTTTGAATTTTCTATTTAGTGCCTGGTAGGAACGAAACGGAACGATAATTTTGATTTTCTGTTTTTCTCGGCCTTTTCCGACCTATTTTGGCATGAAACGATAATTTTTATTTTCTCTCTATCTCATCCTTTTCCAATCTATTTTGGCTTGAAATGAATCCATAACAGTATTTTTTAATTTTTTGAATTTTTTTGCTATTTTTTTTTGAGTTTTCTATATAGTGCCAGGATGGAACGAAACGGATGGTAATTTTTATTTTCTGTTTTTCTCGGCCTTTTTCCGACCTATTTTTGCTTGAAATGAACCCGTAATGGTATTCTTTAATTTTTTGAATTTTTTCGCTATTGTTTTAGAATTTTCTATTTCGTGTCGGGTAGGAATGGAATGGAACGATAACTTTTATTTTCTCTCTATCTCATCGTTTTCCAATCTATTTTGGCTTGAAATGAATCCATAACAGTATTTTTTAATTTTTTTAATTTTTTTGCTAGTTTTTTTTTAATTTTCTATATAGTGCCAGGATGGAACGAAACGGATGGTAATTTTTATTTTCTGTTTTTCTCGGCCTTTTCCGACCTATTTTGTCTTGAAATGAACCCGTAATGGTATTCTTTAATTTTTTGAATTTCTTTGCTATTGTTTTAGAATTTTCTATTTCGTGTCGGGTAGGAAAGAAACGGAACGATAACTTTTATTTTCTCTCTACCTCATCCTTTTCCAATCTATTTTGGCTTGAAATGAATCCATAACCGTATTTTTTAATTTTTTGAATTTCCTTGCTATTTTTTTTTAGTTTTTTATATAGTGCCAGGATGGAACGAAACGGATGGTAATTTTTATTTGCTGTTTTTCTCGACCTTTTCCGACCTATTTCGGTTTGAAATGAATCCATAACAGTATTTTTTAATTTGTTTGCTATTTTTTTTGAATTTTCTATATAGTGCCAGGATGGAACGAAACGGATGGTAATTTTTATTTTCTGTTTTTCTCGGCCTTTTCCGACCTATTTTGTCTTGAAATGAACCCGTAATGGTATTCTTTAATTTTTTGAATTTCTTTGCTATTGTTTTAGAATTTTCTATTTCGTATCGGGTAGGAAAGAAACGGAAAGATAACTTTTATTATCTCTCTACCTCATCCTTTTCCAATCTATTTTGGCTTGAAATGAATCCATAACCGTATTTTTTAATTTTTTGAATTTCTTTGCTATTTTTTTTTAGTTTTCTATATAGTGCCAGGATGGAATGAAACGGATGGTAATTTTTATTTGCTGTTTTTCTCGGCCTTTTCCGACCTATTTCGGTTTGAAATGAATCCATAATAGTATTTTTTTAATTTTTTTGCTATTTTTTTTGAATTTTGTATATAGTGCTAGGATGGAACGAAACGGATGGTAATTTTTATTTTCTGTTTTTCTCGGCCTTTTTCGACCTATTTTGTATTGAAATGAAGCCATAATTGTATTTTTTAATTTTTTGAATTTTTTTGCTGTTTTGTTTGAATTTTCTATTTAGTGCCTGGTAGGAACGAAACGGAACGATAATTTTGATTTTCTGTTTTTCTCGGCCTTTTCCGACCTATTTTGGCATGAAATGAATCCGTAATGGTATTCTTTAATTTTTTGAATTTTTTTGTTATTGTTTTGGAATTTTCTAGTTCGTGTCGGGAAGGAACGGAACGAAACGATAATTTTTATTTTCTCTCTATCTCATCCTTTTCCAACTTATTTTGGCTTGAAATGAATCCATAATGGTATTTTTTAATTTTTTAATTTTTTTGCTATTTTTTTTGAATTTCATATTTAGCGCCGGGTTGGAACGAAACAGAATAATAATTTTTATTTTCTGTTTTTCTTGGCCTTTTCCGACCTATTTTGGATTGAAATGAAGCCATAATTGTATTTTTTAATTTTTTGAATTTTTTTGCTATTTTGTTTGAATTTTCTATTTAGTTCCTGGTAGGAACGAAACGGAACGATAATTTTTATTTTCAGTTTTACTCGGCCTTTTCCGACCTATTTTGGCTCGAAATGAATCCATTATGGTATTTTTTAATTTTCTGAATTTTTTATTTAGTGCCGGGCTGTAACAAAACGGAACGATAATTTTTATTTTCTCTTTTCTCGGCCTTTTCCGACCTCTTTTGGCCTGAAATGTACCCGTAATGGTATTTTTGAATTTTTTTGCTATTGTTCTGGAATTTTCTATTTCGTGTCGGGTAGGAACGGAACGGAACGATAACTTTTATTTTCTCTCTATTTCATCATTTTCCAACCTATTTTTGTTTGAAATGAATCCATAACCGTATTTTTAAACTCTTTGAATTTTTTTGCTATTTTTCTTGAATTTTCTATTATGCGTCGGGTAGGAACGGAACGGAATTAAAATTTTTATTTTCTCTCTTTCTCATTCTTTTCCAACTTATTTTGGCTTGAAATGAATCCATAATGGTATTTTTTTAATTTTTTTGCTATTTTCTTTGAATTTCGTATTTAGCGCCGGGTAGGAACGAAACGGAACGATAACTTTCATTTTCTGTTTTTCTCAGCCTTTTCCGACATATTTTTGATTGAAATGAAGCCATAATTGTATTTTTTAATTTTTTGAATTTTTTTGCTATTGTTTTGGAATTTTCTATTTCGTGTCGGGTAGGAACGGAACAAAACGATAATTTTTATTTTCTCTCTATCTCATCCTTTTCCAATCTATTTTGGCTTGAAATGAATCCATAACAGTATTTTTTAATTTTTTGAATTTTTTTGCTATTTTTTTTTGAGTTTTCTATATAGTGCCAGGATGGAACGAAACGGATGGTAATTTTTATTTTCTGTTTTTCTCGGCCTTTTCCGTCCTATTTTTGCTTGAAATGAACCCGTAATGGTATTCTTTAATTTTTTGAATTTTTTCGCTATTGTTTTAGAATTTTCTATTTCGTGTCGGGTAGGAATGGAATGGAACGATAACTTTTATTTTCTCTCTATCTCATCGTTTTCCAATCTATTTTGGCTTGAAATGAATCCATAACAGTATTTTTTAATTTTTTTAATTTTTTTGCTATTTTTTTTTTAATTTTCTATATAGTGCCAGGATGGAACGAAACGGATGGTAATTTTTATTTTCTGTTTTTCTCGGCCTTTTCCGACCTATTTTGTCTTGAAATGAACCCGTAATGGTATTCTTTAATTTTTTGAATTTCTTTGCTATTGTTTTAGAATTTTCTATTTCGTGTCGGGTAGGAAAGAAACGGAACGATAACTTTTATTTTCTCTCTACCTCATCCTTTTCCAATCTATTTTGGCTTGAAATGAATCCATAACCGTATTTTTTAATTTTTTGAATTTCTTTGCTATTTTTTTTTAGTTTTCTATATAGTGCCAGGATGGAACGAAACGGATGGTAATTTTTATTTGCTGTTTTTCTCGGCCTTTTCCGACCTATTTCGGTTTGAAATGAATCCATAACAGTATTTTTTAATTTTTTTGCTATTTTTTTTGAATTTTCTATATAGTGCCAGGATGGAACGAAACGGATGGTAATTTTTATTTTCTGTTTTTCTCGGCCTTTTTCGACCTATTTTGTATTGAAATGAAGCCATAATTGTATTTTTTAATTTTTTGAATTTTTTTGCTGTTTTGTTTGAATTTTCTATTTAGTGCCTGGTAGGAACGAAACGGAACGATAATTTTGATTTTCTGTTTTTCTCGGCCTTTTCCGACCTATTTTGGCATGAAATGAATCCGTAATGGTATTCTTTAATTTTTTGAATTTTTTTGTTATTTTTTTGGAATTTTCTAGTTCGTGTCGGGAAGGAACGGAACGAAACGATAATTTTTATTTTCTCTCTATCTCATCCTTTTCCAACTTATTTTGGCTTGAAATGAATTCATAATGGTATTTTTTAATTTTTTTAATTTTTTTGCTATTTTTTTTGAATTTCATATTTAGCGCCGGGTTGGAACGAAACAGAATAATAATTTTTATTTTCTGTTTTTCTTGGCCTTTTCCGACCTATTTTGGATTGAAATGAAGCCATAATTGTATTTTTTAATTTTTTGAATTTTTTTGCTATTTTGTTTGAATTTTCTATTTAGTTCCTGGTAGGAACGAAACGGAACGATAATTTTTATTTTCAGTTTTACTCGGCCTTTTCCGACCTATTTTGGCTCGAAATGAATCCATTATGGTATTTTTTAATTTTCTGAATTTTTTATTTAGTGCCGGGCTGTAACAAAACGGAACGATAATTTTTATTTTCTCTTTTCTCGGCCTTTTCCGACCTCTTTTGGCTTGAAATGTACCCGTAATGGTATTTTTGAATTTTTTTGCTATTGTTCTGGAATTTTCTATTTCGTGTCGGGTAGGAACGGAACGGAACGATAACTTTTCTTTTCTCTCTATTATTTCATTTTCCAACCTATTTTTGCTTGAAATGAATCCATAACCGTATTTTTAAACTCTTTGAATTTTTTTGCTATTTTTCTTGAATTTTCTATTATGCGTCGGGTAGGAACGGAACGGAATTAAAATTTTTATTTTCTCTCTTTCTCATCCTTTTCCAACTTATTTTGGCTTGAAATGAATCCATAATGGTATTTTTTTAATTTTTTTGCTATTTTCTTTGAATTTCGTATTTAGCACCGGGTAGGAACGAAACGGAACGATAACTTTCATTTTCTGTTTTTCTTAGCCTTTTCCGACATATTTTTGATTGAAATGAAGCCATAATTGTATTTTTTAATTTTTTTAATTTTTTTGCTATTGTTTTGGAATTTTCTATTTCGTGTCGGGTAGGAACGGAACAAAACGATAATTTTTATTTTCTCTCTATCTCATCCTTTTCCAATCTATTTTGGCTTGAAATGAATCCATAACAGTATTTTTTAATTTTTTGAATTTTTTTGCTATTTTTTTTTGAGTTTTCTATATAGTGCCAGGACGGAACGAAACGGATGGTAATTTTTATTTTCTGTTTTTCTCGGCCTTTTCCGACCTATTTTTGCTTGAAATGAACCCGTAATGGTATTCTTTAATTTTTTGAATTTTTTCGCTATTGTTTTAGAATTTTCTATTTCGTGTCGGGTAGGAACGGAATGGAACGATAACTTTTATTTTCTCTCTATCTCATCGTTTTCCAATCTATTTTGGCTTGAAATGAATCCATAACAGTATTTTTTAATTTTTTTAATTTTTTTGCTATTTTTTTTTTAATTTTCTATATAGTGCCAGGATGGAACGAAACGGATGGTAATTTTTATTTTCTGTTTTTCTCGGCCTTTTCCGACCTATTTTGTCTTGAAATGAACCCGTAATGGTATTCTTTAATTTTTTGAATTTCTTTGCTATTGTTTTAGAATTTTCTATTTCGTGTCGGGTAGGAAAGAAACGGAACGATAACTTTTATTTTCTCTCTACCTCATCCTTTTCCAATCTATTTTAGCTTGAAATGAATCCATAACCGTATTTTTTAATTTTTTGAATTTCTTTGCTATTTTTTTTTAGTTTTCTATATAGTGCCAGGATGGAACGAAACGGATGGTAATTTTTATTTGCTGTTTTTCTCGGCCTTTTCCAACCTATTTCGGTTTGAAATGAATCCATAACAGTATTTTTTAATTTTTTTGCAATTTTTTTTGAATTTTCTATATAGTGCCAGGATGGAACGAAACGGATGGTAATTTTTATTTTCTGTTTTTCTCGGCCTTTTTCGACCTATTTTGTATTGAAATGAAGCCATAATTGTATTTTTTAATTTTTTGAATTTTTTTGCTGTTTTGTTTGAATTTTCTATTTAGTGCCTGGTAGGAACGAAACGGAACGATAATTTTGATTTTCTGTTTTTCTCGGCCTTTTCCGACCTATTTTGGCATGAAATGAATCCGTAATGGTATTCTTTAATTTTTTGAAATTTTTTGTTATTGTTTTGGAATTTTCTAGTTCGTGTCGGGAAGGAACGGAACGAAACGATAATTTTTATTTTCTCTCTATCTCATCCTTTTCCAACTTATTTTGGCTTGAAATGAATTCATAATGGTATTTTTTAATTTTTTTAATTTTTTTGCTATTTTTTTTGAATTTCATATTTAGCGCCGGGTTGGAACGAAACAGAATAATAATTTTTATTTTCTGTTTTTCTTGGCCTTTTCCGACCTATTTTGGATTGAAATGAAGCCATAATTGTATTTTTTAATTTTTTGAATTTTTTTGCTATTTTGTTTGAATTTTCTATTTAGTTCCTGGTAGGAACGAAACGGAACGATAATTTTTATTTTCAGTTTTACTCGGCCTTTTCCGACCTATTTTGGCTCGAAATGAATCCATTATGGTATTTTTTAATTTTCTGAATTTTTTATTTAGTGCCGGGCTGTAACAAAACGGAACGATAATTTTTATTTTCTCTTTTCTCGGCCTTTTCCGACCTCTTTTGGCTTGAAATGTACCCGTAATGGTATTTTTGAATTTTTTTGCTATTGTTCTGGAATTTTCTATTTCGTGTCGGGTAGGAACGGAACGGAACGATAACTTTTCTTTTCTCTCTATTATTTCATTTTCCAACCTATTTTTGCTTGAAATGAATCCATAACCGTATTTTTAAACTCTTTGAATTTTTTTGCTATTTTTCTTGAATTTTCTATTATGCGTCGGGTAGGAACGGAACGGAATTAAAATTTTTATTTTCTCTCTTTCTCATCCTTTTCCAACTTATTTTGGCTTGAAATGAATCCATAATGGTATTTTTTAATTTTTTTGCTATTTTCTTTGAATTTCGTATTTAGCGCCGGGTAGGAACGAAACGGAACGATAACTTTCATTTTCTGTTTTTCTTAGCCTTTTCCGACATATTTTTGATTGAAATGAAGCCATAATTGTATTTTTTAATTTTTTTAATTTTTTTGCTATTGTTTTGGAATTTTCTATTTCGTGTCGGGTAGGAACGGAACAAAACGATAATTTTTATTTTCTCTCTATCTCATCCTTTTCCAATCTATTTTGGCTTGAAATGAATCCATAACAGTATTTTTTAATTTTTTGAATTTTTTTGCTATTTTTTTTTGAGTTTTCTATATAGTGCCAGGACGGAACGAAACGGATGGTAATTTTTATTTTCTTTTTTTCTCGGCCTTTTCCGACCTATTTTTGCTTGAAATGAACCCGTAATGGTATTCTTTAATTTTTTGAATTTTTTCGCTATTGTTTTAGAATTTTCTATTTCGTGTCGGGTAGGAACGGAATGGAACGATAACTTTTATTTTCTCTCTATCTCATCGTTTTCCAATCTATTTTGGCTTGAAATGAATCCATAACAGTATTTTTTAATTTTTTTAATTTTTTTGCTATTTTTTTTTTAATTTTCTATATAGTGCCAGGATGGAACGAAACGGATGGTAATTTTTATTTTTTGTTTTTCTCGGCCTTTTCCGACCTATTTTGTCTTGAAATGAACCCGTAATGGTATTCTTTAATTTTTTGAATTTCTTTGCTATTGTTTTAGAATTTTCTATTTCGTGTCGGGTAGGAAAGAAACGGAACGATAACTTTTATTTTCTCTCTACCTCATCCTTTTCCAATCTATTTTAGCTTGAAATGAATCCATAACCGTATTTTTTAATTTTTTGAATTTCTTTGCTATTTTTTTTTAGTTTTCTATATAGTGCCAGGATGGAACGAAACGGATGGTAATTTTTATTTGCTGTTTTTCTCGGCCTTTTCCGACCTATTTCGGTTTGAAATGAATCCATAACAGTATTTTTTAATTTTTTTGCAATTTTTTTTGAATTTTCTATATAGTGCCAGGATGGAACGAAACGGATGGTAATTTTTATTTTCTGTTTTTCTCGGCCTTTTTCGACCTATTTTGTATTGAAATGAAGCCATAATTGTATTTTTTAATTTTTTGAATTTTTTTGCTGTTTTGTTTGAATTTTCTATTTAGTGCCTGGTAGGAACGAAACGGAACGATAATTTTGATTTTCTATTTTTCTCGGCCTTTTCCGACCTATTTTGGCACGAAATGAATCCGTAATGGTATTCTTTAATTTTTTGAATTTTTTTGTTATTGTTTTGGAATTTTCTAGTTCGTGTCGGGAAGGAACGGAACGAAACGATAATTTTTATTTTCTCTCTATCTCATCCTTTTCCAACTTATTTTGGCTTGAAATGAATCCATAATGGTATTTTTTAATTTTTTTAATTTTTTTGCTATTTTTTTTGAATTTCATATTTAGCGCCGGGTTGGAACGAAACAGAATAATAATTTTTATTTTCTGTTTTTCTTGGCCTTTTCCGACCTATTTTGGATTGAAATGAAGCCATAATTGTATTTTTTAATTTTTTGAATTTTTTTGCTGTTTTGTTTGAATTTTCTATTTAGTTCCTGGTAGGAACGAAACGGAACGATAATTTTTATTTTCAGATTTACTCGGCCTTTTCCGACCTATTTTGGCTCGAAATGAATCCATTATGGTATTTTTTAATTTTCTGAATTTTTTATTTAGTGCCGGGCTGTAACAAAACGGAACGATAATTTTTATTTTCTCTTTTCTCGGCCTTTTCCGACCTCTTTTGGCTTGAAATGCACCCGTAATGGTAGTTTTGAATTTTTTTGCTATTGTTCTGGAATTTTCTATTCCGTGTCGGGTAGGAACGGAACGGAACGATAACTTTTATTTTCTCTCTATTTCATCATTTTCCAACCTATTTTTGCTTGAAATGAATCCATAACCGTATTTTTAAACTCTTTGAATTTTTTTGCTATTTTTCTTGAATTTTCTATTATGCGTCGGGTAAGAACGGAACGGAATTAAAATTTTTATTTTCTCTCTTTCTCATCCTTTTCCAACTTATTTTGGCTTGAAATGAATCCATAATGGTATTTTTTAATTTTTTTGCTATTTTCTTTGAATTTCGTATTTAGCGCCGGGTAGGAACGAAACGGAACGATAACTTTCATTTTCTGTTTTTCTCAGCCTTTTCCGACATATTTTTGATTGAAATGAAGCCATAATTGTATTTTTTAATTTTTTGAATTTTTTTGCTATTGTTTTGGAATTTTCTATTTCGTGTCGGGTAGGAACGGAACAAAACGATAATTTTTATTTTCTCTCTATCTCATCCTTTTCCAATCTATTTTGGCTTGAAATGAATCCATAACAGTATTTTTTAATTTTTTGAATTTTTTTGCTATTTTTTTTTTAGTTTTCTATATAGTGCCAGGATGGAACGAAACGGATGGTAATTTTTATTTTCTGTTTTTCTCGGCCTTTTCCGACCTATTTTTGCTTGAAATGAACCCGTAATGGTATTCTTTAATTTTTTGAATTTTTTCGCTATTGTTTTAGAATTTTCTATTTCGTGTCGGGTAGGAATGGAATGGAACGATAACTTTTATTTTCTCTCTATCTCATCGTTTTCCAATCTATTTTGGCTTGAAATGAATCCATAACAGTATTTTTTAATTTTTTTAATTTTTTTGCTATTTTTTTTTTAATTTTCTATATAGTGCCAGGATGGAACGAAACGGATGGTAATTTTTATTTTCTGTTTTTCTCGGCCTTTTCCGACCTATTTTGTCTTGAAATGAACCCGTAATGGTATTCTTTAATTTTTTGAATTTCTTTGCTATTGTTTTAGAATTTTCTATTTCGTGTCGGGTAGGAAAGAAACGGAACGATAACTTTTATTTTCTCTCTACCTCATCCTTTTCCAATATATTTTGGCTTGAAATGAATCCATAACCGTATTTTTTAATTTTTTGAATTTCTTTGCTATTTTTTTTTAGTTTTCTATATAGTGCCAGGATGGAACGAAACGGATGGTAATTTTTATTTGCTGTTTTTCTCGGCCTTTTCCGACCTATTTCGGTTTGAAATGAATCCATAACAGTATTTTTTAATTTTTTTGCTTTTTTTTTTTAATTTTCTATATAGTGCCAGGATGGAACGAAACGGATGGTATTTTTATTTTCTGTTTTTCTCGGCCTTTTTCGACCTATTTTGTATTGAAATGAAGCCATAATTGTATTTTTTAATTTTTTGAATTTTTTTGCTGTTTTGTTTGAATTTTCTATTTAGTGCCTGGTAGGAACGAAACGGAACGATAATTTTGATTTTCTGTTTTTCTCGGCCTTTTCCGACCTATTTTGGCACGAAATGAATCCGTAATGGTATTCTTTAATTTTTTGAATTTTTTTGTTATTGTTTTGGAATTTTCTAGTTCGTGTCGGGAAGGAACGGAACGAAACGATAATTTTTATTTTCTCTCTATCTCATCCTTTTCCAACTTATTTTGGCTTGAAATGAATCCATAATGGTATTTTTTAATTTTTTTAATTTTTTTGCTATTTTTTTTGAATTTCATATTTAGCGCCGGGTTGGAACGAAACAGAATAATAATTTTTATTTTCTGTTTTTCTTGGCCTTTTCCGACCTATTTTGGATTGAAATGAAGCCATAATTGTATTTTTTAATTTTTTGAATTTTTTTGCTATTGTGTTTGAATTTTCTATTTAGTTCCTGGTAGGAACGAAACGGAACGATAATTTTTATTTTCAGTTTTTCTCGGCCTTTTCCGACCTATTTTGGCTCGAAATGAATCCATAATGGTATTTTTTAATTTTTTTGCTATTTTTTTTGAATTTTCTATATAGTGCCAGGATGGAACGAAACGGATGGTAATTTTTATTTTCTGTTTTTCTCGGCCTTTTCCGACCTATTTTGTCTTGAAATGAACCCGTAATGGTATTCTTTAATTTTTTGAATTTCTTTGCTATTGTTTTAGAATTTTCTATTTCGTGTCGGGTAGGAAAGAAACGGAACGATAACTTTTATTTTCTCTCTACCTCATCCTTTTCCAATCTATTTTGGCTTGAAATGAATCCATAACCGTATTTTTTAATTTTTTGAATTTCTTTGCTATTTTTTTTTAGTTTTCTATATAGTGCCAGGATGGAACGAAACGGATGGTAATTTTTATTTGCTGTTTTTCTCGGCCTTTTCCGACCTATTTCGGTTTGAAATGAATCCATAACAGTATTTTTTTAATTTTTTTGCTATTTTTTTTGAATTTTCTATATAGTGCCAGGATGGAACGAAACGGGTGGTAATTTTTATTTGCTGTTTTTCTCGGCCTTTTCCGACCTATTTTGGTTTGAAATGAATCCATAATAGTATTTTTTAATTTTTTTGCTATTTTTTTTTAATTTTCTATATAGTGCCAGGATGGAACGAAACGGATGGTAATTTTTATTTTCTGTTTTTCTCGGCCTTTTTCGACCTATTTTGTATTGAAATGAAGCCATAATTGTATTTTTTAATTTTTTGAATTTTTTTGCTGTTTTGTTTGAATTTTCTATTTAGTGCCTGGTAGGAACGAAACGGAACGATAATTTTGATTTTCTGTTTTTTTCGGCCTTTTCCGACCTATTTTGGCATGAAATGAATCCGTAATGGTATTCTTTAATTTTTTGAATTTTTTTGTTATTGTTTTGGAATTTTCTAGTTCGTGTCGGGAAGGAACGGAACGAAACGATAATTTTTATTTTCTCTCTATCTCATCCTTTTCCAACTTATTTTGGCTTGAAATGAATCCATAATGGTATTTTTTAATTTTTTTAATTTTTTTACTATTTTTTTTGAATTTCATATTTAGAGCCGGGTTGGAACGAAACAGAATAATAATTTTTATTTTCTGTTTTTCTTGGCCTTTTCCGACCTATTTTGGATTGAAATGAAGCCATAATTGTATTTTTTAATTTTTTGAATTTTTTTGCTATTTTGTTTGAATTTTCTATTTAGTTCCTGGTAGGAACGAAACGGAACGATAATTTTTATTTTCAGTTTTACTCGGCCTTTTCCGACCTATTTTGGCTCGAAATGAATCCATTATGGTATTTTTTAATTTTCTGAATTTTTTATTTAGTGCCGGGCTGTAACAAAACGGAACGATAATTTTTATTTTCTCTTTTCTCGGCCTTTTCCGACCTCTTTTGGCTTGAAATGTACCCGTAATGGTATTTTTGAATTTTTTTGCTATTGTTCTGGAATTTTCTATTTCGTGTCGGGTAGGAACGGAACGGAACGATAACTTTTATTTTCTCTCTATTTCATCATTTTCCAACCTATTTGTGCTTGAAATGAATCCATAACCGTATTTTTAAACTCTTTGAATTTTTTTGCTATTTTTCTTGAATTTTCTATTATGCGTCGGGTAGGAACGGAACGGAATTAAAATTTTTATTTTCTCTCTTTCTCATCCTTTTCCAACTTATTTTGGCTTGAAATGAATCCATAATGGTATTTTTTAATTTTTTTGCTATTTTCTTTGAATTTCGTATTTAGCGCCGGGTAGGAACGAAACGGAACGATAACTTTCATTTTCTGTTTTTCTCAGCCTTTTCCGACATATTTTTGATTGAAATGAAGCCATAACTGTATTTTTTAATTTTTTGAATTTTTTTGCTATTGTTTTGGAGTTTTCTATTTCGTGTCGGGTAGGAACGGAACAAAACGATAATTTTTATTTTCTCTCTATCTCATCCTTTTCCAATCTATTTTGGCTTGAAATGAATCCATAACAGTATTTTTTAATTTTTTGAATTTTTTTGCTATTTTTTTTTGAGTTTTCTATATAGTGCCAGGATGGAACGAAACGGATGGTAATTTTTATTTTCTGTTTTTCTCGGCCTTTTCCGACCTATTTTTGCTTGAAATGAACCCGTAATGGTATTCTTTAATTTTTTGAATTTTTTCGCTATTGTTTTAGAATTTTCTATTTCGTGTCGGGTAGGAATGGAATGGAACGATAACTTTTATTTTCTCTCTATCTCATCGTTTTCCAATCTATTTTGGCTTGAAATGAATCCATAACAGTATTTTTTAATTTTTTTGCTATTTTTTTTTTAATTTTCTATATAGTGCCAGGATGGAACGAAACGGATGGTAATTTTTATTTTCTTTTTTTCTCGGCCTTTTCCGACCTATTTTGTCTTGAAATGAACCCGTAATGGTATTCTTTAATTTTTTGAATTTCTTTGCTATTGTTTTAGAATTTTCTATTTCGTGTCGGGTAGGAAAGAAACGGAACGATAACTTTTATTTTCTCTCCACCTCATCCTTTTCCAATCTATTTTGGCTTGAAATGAATCCATAACCGTATTTTTTAATTTTTTGAATTTATTTGCTATTTTTTTTTAGTTTTCTATATAGTGCCAGGATGGAACGAAACGGATGGTAATTTTTATTTGCTGTTTTTCTCGGCCTTTTCCGACCTATTTCGGTTTGAAATAAATCCATAACAGTATTTTTTAATTTTTTTGCTATTTTTTTTGAATTTTCTATATAGTGCCAGGATGGAACGAAACGGATGGTAATTTTTATTTTCTGTTTTTCTCGACCTTTTTCGACCTATTTTGTATTGAAATGAAGCCATAATTGTATTTTTTAATTTTTTAAATTTTTTTGCTGTTTTGTTTGAATTTTCTATTTAGTGCCTGGTAGGAACGAAACGGAACGATAATTTTGATTTTCTATTTTTCTCGGCCTTTTCCGACCTATTTTGGCATGAAATGAATCCGTAATGGTATTCTTTAATTTTTTGAATTTTTTTGTTATTGTTTTGGAATTTTCTAGTTCGTGTCGGGAAGGAACGGAACGAAACGATAATTTTTATTTTCTCTCTATCTCATCCTTTTCCAACTTATTTTGGCTTGAAATGAATCCATAATGGTATTTTTTAATTTTTTTAATTTTTTTGCTATTTTTTTTGAATTTCATATTTAGAGCCGGGTTGGAACGAAACAGAATAATAATTTTTATTTTCTGTTTTTCTTGGCCTTTTCCGACCTATTTTGGATTGAAATGAAGCCATAATTGTATTTTTTAATTTTTTGAATTTTTTTGCTATTTTGTTTGAATTTTCTATTTAGTTCCTGGTAGGAACGAAACGGAACGATAATTTTTATTTTCAGTTTTACTCGGCCTTTTCCGACCTATTTTGGCTCGAAATGAATCCATTATGGTATTTTTTAATTTTCTGAATTTTTTATTTAGTGCCGGGCTGTAACAAAACGGAACGATAATTTTTATTTTCTCTTTTCTCGGCCTTTTCCGACCTCTTTTGGCTTGAAATGTACCCGTAATGGTATTTTTGAATTTTTTTGCTATTGTTCTGGAATTTTCTATTTCGTGTCGGGTAGGAACGGAACGGAACGGAACGATAACTTTTATTTTCTCTCTATTTCATCATTATCCAACCTATTTTTGCTTGAAATGAATCCACAACCGTATTTTTAAACTCTTTGAATTTTTTTGCTATTTTTCTTGAATTTTCTATTATGCGTCGGGTAGGAACGGAACGGAATTAAAATTTTTATTTTCTCTCTTTCTCATCCTTTTCCAACTTATTTTGGCTTGAAATGAATTCATAATGGTATTTTTTAATTTTTTTGCTATTTTCTTTGAATTTCGTATTTAGCGCCGGGTAGGAACGAAACGGAACGATAACTTTCATTTTCTGTTTTTCTCAGCCTTTTCCGACATATTTTTGATTGAAATGAAGCCATAATTGTATTTTTTAATTTTTTGAATTTTTTTGCTATTGTTTTGGAATTTTCTATTTCGTGTCGGGTAGGAACGGAACAAAACGATAATTTTTATTTTCTCTCTATCTCATCCTTTTCCAATCTATTTTGGCTTGAAATGAATCCATAACAGTATTTTTTAATTTTTTGAATTTTTTTGCTATTTTTTTTTGAGTTTTCTATATAGTGCCAGGATGGAACGAAACGGATGGTAATTTTTATTTTCTGTTTTTCTTGGCCTTTTCCGACCTATTTTTGCTTGAAATGAACCCGTAATGGTATTCTTTAATTTTTTGAATTTTTTCGCTATTGTTTTAGAATTTTCTATTTCGTGTCGGGTAGGAATGGAATGGAACGATATCTTTTATTTTCTCTCTATCTCATCGTTTTCCAATCTATTTTGACTTGAAATGAATCCATAACAGTATTTTTTAATTTTTTTAATTTTTTTGCTATTTTTTTTTTAATTTTCTATATAGTGCCAGGATGGAACGAAACGGATGGTAATTTTTATTTTCTGTTTTTCTCGGCCTTTTCCGACCTATTTTGTCTTGAAATGAACCCGTAATGGTATTCTTTAATTTTTTGAATTTCTTTGCTATTGTTTTAGAATTTTCTATTTCGTGTCGGGTAGGAAAGAAACGAAACGATAACTTTTATTTTCTCTCTACCTCATCCTTTTCCAATCTATTTTGGCTTGAAATGAATCCATAACCGTATTTTTTAATTTTTTGAATTTCTTTGCTATTTTTTTTTAGTTTTCTATATTGTGCCAGGATAGAACGAAACGGATGGTAATTTTTATTTGCTGTTTTTCTCGGCCTTTTCCGACCTATTTCGGTTTGAAATGAATCCATAACAGTATTTTTTAATTTTTTTGCTATTTTTTTTGAATTTTCTATATAGTGCCAGGATGGAACGAAACGGATGGTAATTTTTATTTTCTGTTTTTCTCGGCCTTTTTCGATCTATTTTGTATTGAAATGAAGCCATAATTGTATTTTTTAATTTTTTGAATTTTTTTGCTGTTTTGTTTGAATTTTCTATTTAGTGCCTGGTAGGAACGAAACGGAACGATAATTTTGATTTTCTGTTTTTCTCGGCCTTTTCCGACCTATTTTCGCATGAAATGAATCCGTAATGGTATTCTTTAATTTTTTGAATTTTTTTGTTATTGTTTTGGAATTTTCTATTTCATGTCGGGAAGGAACGGAACGAAACGATAATTTTTATTTTCTCTCTATCTCATCCTTTTCCAACTTATTTTGGCTTGAAATGAATCCATAATGGTATTTTTTAATTTTTTTAATTTTTTTGCTATTTTTTTTGAATTTCATATTTAGCGCCGGGTTGGAACGAAACAGAATAATAATTTTTATTTTCTGTTTTTCTTGGCCTTTTCCGACCTATTTTGGATTGAAATGAAGCCATAATTGTATTTTTTAATTTTTTTAATTTTTTTGCTATTTTGTTTGAATTTTCTATTTAGTTCCTGGTAGGAACGAAACGGAACGATAATTTTTATTTTCAGTTTTTCTCGGCCTTTTCCGACCTATTTTGGCTCGAAATGAATCCATAATGGTATTTTTTAATTTTTTTGCTATTTTCTTTGAATTTCGTATTTAGCGCCGGGTAGGAACGAAACGGAACGATAACTTTCATTTTCTGTTTTTCTCAGCCTTTTCCGACATATTTTTGATTGAAATGAAGCCATAATTGTATTTTTTAATTTTTTGAATTTTTTTGCTATTGTTTTGGAATTTTCTATTTCGTGTCGGGTAGGAACGGAACAAAACGATAATTTTTATTTTCTCTCTATCTCATCCTTTTCCAATCTATTTTGGCTTGAAATGAATCCATAACAGTATTTTTTAATTTTTTGAATTTTTTTGCTTTTTTTTTTGAGTTTTCTATATAGTGCCAGGATGGAACGAAACGGATGGTAATTTTTATTTTCTGTTTTTCTCGGCCTTTTTCCGACCTATTTTTGCTTGAAATGAACCCGTAATGGTATTCTTTAATTTTTTGAATTTTTTCGCTATTGTTTTAGAATTTTCTATTTCGTGTCAGGTAGGAATGGAATGGAACGATAACTTTTATTTTCTCTCTATCTCATCGTTTTCCAATCTATTTTGGCTTGAAATGAATCCATAACAGTATTTCTTAATTTTTTTAATTTTTTTGCTAGTTTTTTTTTAATTTTCTATATAGTGCCAGGATGGAACGAAACGGATGGTAATTTTTATTTTCTGTTTTTCTCGGCCTTTTCCGACCTATTTTGTCTTGAAATGAACCCGTAATGGTATTCTTTAATTTTTTGAATTTCTTTGCTATTGTTTTAGAATTTTCTATTTCGTGTCGGGTAGGAAAGAAACGGAACGATAACTTTTATTTTCTCTCTACCTCATCCTTTTCCAATCTATTTTGGCTTGAAATGAATCCATAACCGTATTTTTTAATTTTTTGAATTTCTTTGCTATTTTTTTTTAGTTTTCTATATAGTGCCAGGATGGAACGAAACGGATGGTAATTTTTATTTGCTGTTTTTCTCGGCCTTTTCCGACCTATTTCGGTTTGAAATGAATCCATAACAGTATTTTTTAATTTTTTTGCTATTTTTTTTGAATTTTCTATATAGTGCCAGGATGGAACGAAACGGATGGTAATTTTTATTTTCTGTTTTTCTCGGCCTTTTTCGATCTATTTTGTATTGAAATGAAGCCATAATTGTATTTTTTAATTTTTTGAATTTTTTTGCTGTTTTGTTTGAATTTTCTATTTAGTGCCTGGTAGGAACGAAACGGAACGATAATTTTGATTTTCTGTTTTTCTCGGCCTTTTCCGACCTATTTTCGCATGAAATGAATCCGTAATGGTATTCTTTAATTTTTTGAATTTTTTTGTTATTGTTTTGGAATTTTCTATTTCATGTCGGGAAGGAACGGAACGAAACGATAATTTTTATTTTCTCTCTATCTCATCCTTTTCCAACTTATTTTGGCTTGAAATGAATCCATAATGGTATTTTTTAATTTTTTTAATTTTTTTGCTATTTTTTTTGAATTTCATATTTAGCGCCGGGTTGGAACGAAACAGAATAATAATTTTTATTTTCTGTTTTTCTTGGCCTTTTCCGACCTATTTTGGATTGAAATGAAGCCATAATTGTATTTTTTAATTTTTTTAATTTTTTTGCTATTTTGTTTGAATTTTCTATTTAGTTCCTGGTAGGAACGAAACGGAACGATAATTTTTATTTTCAGTTTTTCTCGGCCTTTTCCGACCTATTTTGGCTCGAAATGAATCCATAATGGTATTTTTTAATTTTTTTGCTATTTTCTTTGAATTTCGTATTTAGCGCCGGGTAGGAACGAAACGGAACGATAACTTTCATTTTCTGTTTTTCTCAGCCTTTTCCGACATATTTTTGATTGAAATGAAGCCATAATTGTATTTTTTAATTTTTTGAATTTTTTTGCTATTGTTTTGGAATTTTCTATTTCGTGTCGGGTAGGAACGGAACAAAACGATAATTTTTATTTTCTCTCTATCTCATCCTTTTCCAATCTATTTTGGCTTGAAATGAATCCATAACAGTATTTTTTAATTTTTTGAATTTTTTTGCTTTTTTTTTTGAGTTTTCTATATAGTGCCAGGATGGAACGAAACGGATGGTAATTTTTATTTTCTGTTTTTCTCGGCCTTTTTCCGACCTATTTTTGCTTGAAATGAACCCGTAATGGTATTCTTTAATTTTTTGAATTTTTTCGCTATTGTTTTAGAATTTTCTATTTCGTGTCAGGTAGGAATGGAATGGAACGATAACTTTTATTTTCTCTCTATCTCATCGTTTTCCAATCTATTTTGGCTTGAAATGAATCCATAACAGTATTTTTTAATTTTTTTAATTTTTTTGCTAGTTTTTTTTTAATTTTCTATATAGTGCCAGGATGGAACGAAACGGATGGTAATTTTTATTTTCTGTTTTTCTCGGCCTTTTCCGACCTATTTTGTCTTGAAATGAACCCGTAATGGTATTCTTTAATTTTTTGAATTTCTTTGCTATTGTTTTAGAATTTTCTATTTCGTGTCGGGTAGGAAAGAAACGGAACGATAACTTTTATTTTCTCTCTACCTCATCCTTTTCCAATCTATTTTGGCTTGAAATGAATCCATAACCGTATTTTTTAATTTTTTGAATTTCTTTGCTATTTTTTTTTAGTTTTCTATATAGTGCCAGGATGGAACGAAACGGATGGTAATTTTTATTTGCTGTTTTTCTCGGCCTTTTCCGACCTATTTCGGTTTGAAATGAATCCATAACAGTATTTTTTAATTTTTTTGCTATTTTTTTTGAATTTTCTATATAGTGCCAGGATGGAACGAAACGGATGGTAATTTTTATTTTCTGTTTTTCTCGGCCTTTTCCGACCTATTTTGTCTTGAAATGAACCCGTAATGGTATTCTTTAATTTTTTGAATTTCTTTGCTATTGTTTTAGAATTTTCTATTTCGTGTCGGGTAGGAAAGAAACGGAACGATAACTTTTGTTTTCTCTCTACCTCATCCTTTTCCAATCTATTTTGGCTGGAAATGAATCCATAACCGTATTTTTTAATTTTTTGAATTTCTTTGCTATTTTTTTTGAGTTTTCTATATAGTGCCAAGATGGAATGAAACGGATGGTAATTTTTATTTGCTGTTTTTCTCGGCCTTTTCCGACCTATTTCGGTTTGAAATGAATCCATAATAGTTTTTTTTAATTTTTTTGCTATTTTTTTTGAATTTTCTATATAGTGCCAGGATGGAACGAAACGGATGGTAATTTTTATTTTCTGTTTTTCTCGGCCTTTTTCGACCTATTTTGTATTGAAATGAAGCCATAATTGTATTTTTTAATTTTTTGAATTTTTTTGCTGTTTTGTTTGAATTTTCTATTTAGTGCCTTGTAGGAACGAAACGGAACGATAATTTTGATTTTCTGTTTTTCTCGGCCTTTTCCGACCTATTTTGGCATGAAATGAATCCGTAATGGTATTCTTTAATTTTTTGAATTTTTTTGTTATTGTTTTGGAATTTTCTAGTTCGTGTCGGGAAGGAACGGAACGAAACGATAATTTTTATTTTCTCTCTATCTCATCCTTTTACAACTTATTTTGGCTTGAAATGAATCCATAATGGTATTTTTTAATTTTTTTGCTATTTTTTTTGAATTTCATATTTAGAGCCGGGTTGGAACGAAACAGAATAATAATTTTTATTTTCTGTTTTTCTTGGCCTTTTCCGACCTATTTTGGATTGAAATGAAGCCATAATTGTATTTTTTAATTTTTTTAATTTTTTTGCTATTTTGTTTGAATTTTCTATTTAGTTCCTGGTTGGAACGAAACGGAACGATAATTTTTATTTTCAGTTTTACTCGGCCTTTTCCGACCTATTTTGGCTCGAAATGAATCCATTATGGTATTTTTTAATTTTCTGAATTTTTTATTTAGTGCCGGGCTGTAACAAAACGGAACGATAATTTTTATTTTCTCTTTTCTCGGCCTTTTCCGACCTCTTTTGGCTTGAAATGTACCCGTAATGGTATTTTTGAATTTTTTTGCTATTGTTCTGGAATTTTCTATTTCGTGTCGGGTAGGAACGGAACGGAACGATAACTTTTATTTTCTCACTATTTCATCATTTTCCAACCTATTTTTGCTTGAAATGAATCCATAACCGTATTTTTAAACTCTTTGAATTTTTTTGCTATTTTTCTTGAATTTTCTATTATGCGTCGGGTAGGAACGGAACGGAATTAAAATTTTTATTTTCTCTCTTTCTCATCCTTTTCCAACTTATTTTGGCTTGAAATGAATCCATAATGGTATTTTTTAATTTTTTTGCTATTTTCTTTGAATTTCGTATTTAGCGCCGGGTAGGAACGAAACGGAACGATAACTTTCATTTTCTGTTTTTCTCAGCCTTTTCCGACATATTTTTGATTGAAATGAAGCCATAATTGTATTTTTTAATTTTTTGAATTTTTTTGCTATTGTTTTGGAATTTTCTATTTCGTGTCGGGTAGGAACGGAACAAAACGATAATTTTTATTTTCTCTCTATCTCATCCTTTTCCAATCTATTTTGGCTTGAAATGAATCCATAACAGTATTTTTTAATTTTTTGAATTTTTTTGCTATTTTTTTTTGAGTTTTCTATATAGTGCCAGGATGGAACGAAACGGATGGTAATTTTTATTTTCTGTTTTTCTCGGCCTTTTCCGACCTATTTTTGCTTGAAATGAACCCGTAATGGTATTCTTTAATTTTTTGAATTTTTTCGCTATTGTTTTAGAATTTTCTATTTCGTGTCGGGTAGGAATGGAATGGAACGATATCTTTTATTTTCTCTCTATCTCATCGTTTTCCAATCTATTTTGACTTGAAATGAATCCATAACAGTATTTTTTAATTTTTTTAATTTTTTTGCTATTTTTTTTTTAATTTTCTATATAGTGCCAGGATGGAACGAAACGGATGGTAATTTTTATTTTCTGTTTTTCTCGGCCTTTTCCGACCTATTTTGTCTTGAAATGAACCCGTAATGGTATTCTTTAATTTTTTGAATTTCTTTGCTATTGTTTTAGAATTTTCTATTTCGTGTCGGGTAGGAAAGAAACGGAACGATAACTTTTATTTTCTCTCCACCTCATCCTTTTCCAATCTATTTTGGCTTGAAATGAATCCATAACCGTATTTTTTAATTTTTTGAATTTATTTGCTGTTTTTTTTTAGTTTTCTATATAGTGCCAGGATGGAACGAAACGGATGGTAATTTTTATTTGCTGTTTTTCTCGGCCTTTTCCGACCTATTTCGGTTTGAAATGAATCCATAACAGTATTTTTTAATTTTTTTGCTATTTTTTTTGAATTTTCTATATAGTGCCAGGATGGAACGAAACGGATGGTAATTTTTATTTTCTGTTTTTCTCGACCTTTTTCGACCTATTTTGTATTGAAATGAAGCCATAATTGTATTTTTTAATTTTTTAAATTTTTTTGCTGTTTTGTTTGAATTTTCTATTTAGTGCCTGGTAGGAACGAAACGGAACGATAATTTTGATTTTCTATTTTTCTCGGTTTTTTCCGACCTATTTTGGCATGAAATGAATCCGTAATGGTATTCTTTAATTTTTTGAATTTTTTTGTTATTGTTTTGGAATTTTCTAGTTCGTGTCGGGAAGGAACGGAACGAAACGATAATTTTTATTTTCTCTCTATCTCATCCTTTTCCAACTTATTTTGGCTTGAAATGAATCCATAATGGTATTTTTTAATTTTTTTAATTTTTTTGCTATTTTTTTTGAATTTCATATTTAGAGCCGGGTTGGAACGAAACAGAATAATAATTTTTATTTTCTGTTTTTCTTGGCCTTTTCCGACCTATTTTGGATTGAAATGAAGCCATAATTGTATTTTTTAATTTTTTGAATTTTTTTGCTATTTTGTTTGAATTTTCTATTTAGTTCCTGGTAGGAACGAAACGGAACGATAATTTTTATTTTCAGTTTTACTCGGCCTTTTCCGACCTATTTTGGCTCGAAATGAATCCATTATGGTATTTTTTAATTTTCTGAATTTTTTATTTAGTGCCGGGCTGTAACAAAACGGAACGATAATTTTTATTTTCTCTTTTCTCGGCCTTTTCCGACCTCTTTTGGCTTGAAATGTACCCGTAATGGTATTTTTGAATTTTTTTGCTATTGTTCTGGAATTTTCTATTTCGTGTCGGGTAGGAACGGAACGGAACGATAACTTTTATTTTCTCACTATTTCATCATTTTCCAACCTATTTTTGCTTGAAATGAATCCATAACCGTATTTTTAAACTCTTTGAATTTTTTTGCTATTTTTCTTGAATTTTCTATTATGCGTCGGGTAGGAACGGAACGGAATTAAAATTTTTATTTTCTCTCTTTCTCATCCTTTTCCAACTTATTTTGGCTTGAAATGAATCCATAATGGTATTTTTTAATTTTTTTGCTATTTTCTTTGAATTTCGTATTTAGCGCCGGGTAGGAACGAAACGGAACGATAACTTTCATTTTCTGTTTTTCTCAGCCTTTTCCGACATATTTTTGATTGAAATGAAGCCATAATTGTATTTTTTAATTTTTTGAATTTTTTTGCTATTGTTTTGGAATTTTCTATTTCGTGTCGGGTAGGAACGGAACAAAACGATAATTTTTATTTTCTCTCTATCTCATCCTTTTCCAATCTATTTTGGCTTGAAATGAATCCATAACAGTATTTTTTAATTTTTTGAATTTTTTTGCTATTTTTTTTTGAGTTTTCTATATAGTGCCAGGATGGAACGAAACGGATGGTAATTTTTATTTTCTGTTTTTCTCGGCCTTTTCCGACCTATTTTTGCTTGAAATGAACCCGTAATGGTATTCTTTAATTTTTTGAATTTTTTCGCTATTGTTTTAGAATTTTCTATTTCGTGTCGGGTAGGAATGGAATGGAACGATATCTTTTATTTTCTCTCTATCTCATCGTTTTCCAATCTATTTTGACTTGAAATGAATCCATAACAGTATTTTTTAATTTTTTTAATTTTTTTGCTATTTTTTTTTTAATTTTCTATATAGTGCCAGGATGGAACGAAACGGATGGTAATTTTTATTTTCTGTTTTTCTCGGCCTTTTCCGACCTATTTTGTCTTGAAATGAACCCGTAATGGTATTCTTTAATTTTTTGAATTTCTTTGCTATTGTTTTAGAATTTTCTATTTCGTGTCGGGTAGGAAAGAAACGGAACGATAACTTTTATTTTCTCTCCACCTCATCCTTTTCCAATCTATTTTGGCTTGAAATGAATCCATAACCGTATTTTTTAATTTTTTGAATTTATTTGCTGTTTTTTTTTAGTTTTCTATATAGTGCCAGGATGGAACGAAACGGATGGTAATTTTTATTTGCTGTTTTTCTCGGCCTTTTCCGACCTATTTCGGTTTGAAATGAATCCATAACAGTATTTTTTAATTTTTTTGCTATTTTTTTTGAATTTTCTATATAGTGCCAGGATGGAACGAAACGGATGGTAATTTTTATTTTCTGTTTTTCTCGACCTTTTTCGACCTATTTTGTATTGAAATGAAGCCATAATTGTATTTTTTAATTTTTTAAATTTTTTTGCTGTTTTGTTTGAATTTTCTATTTAGTGCCTGGTAGGAACGAAACGGAACGATAATTTTGATTTTCTATTTTTCTCGGTTTTTTCCGACCTATTTTGGCATGAAATGAATCCGTAATGGTATTCTTTAATTTTTTGAATTTTTTTGTTATTGTTTTGGAATTTTCTAGTTCGTGTCGGGAAGGAACGGAACGAAACGATAATTTTTATTTTCTCTCTATCTCATCCTTTTCCAACTTATTTTGGCTTGAAATGAATCCATAATGGTATTTTTTAATTTTTTTAATTTTTTTGCTATTTTTTTTGAATTTCATATTTAGAGCCGGGTTGGAACGAAACAGAATAATAATTTTTATTTTCTGTTTTTCTTGGCCTTTTCCGACCTATTTTGGATTGAAATGAAGCCATAATTGTATTTTTTAATTTTTTGAATTTTTTTGCTATTTTGTTTGAATTTTCTATTTAGTTCCTGGTAGGAACGAAACGGAACGATAATTTTTATTTTCAGTTTTACTCGGCCTTTTCCGACCTATTTTGGCTCGAAATGAATCCATTATGGTATTTTTTAATTTTCTGAATTTTTTATTTAGTGCCGGGCTGTAACAAAACGGAACGATAATTTTTATTTTCTCTTTTCTCGGCCTTTTCCGACCTCTTTTGGCTTGAAATGTACCCGTAATGGTATTTTTGAATTTTTTTGCTATTGTTCTGGAATTTTCTATTTCGTGTCGGGTAGGAACGGAACGGAACGGAACGATAACTTTTATTTTCTCTCTATTTCATCATTATCCAACCTATTTTTGCTTGAAATGAATCCACAACCGTATTTTTAAACTCTTTGAATTTTTTTGCTATTTTTCTTGAATTTTCTATTATGCGTCGGGTAGGAACGGAACGGAATTAAAATTTTTATTTTCTCTCTTTCTCATCCTTTTCCAACTTATTTTGGCTTGAAATGAATTCATAATGGTATTTTTTAATTTTTTTGCTATTTTCTTTGAATTTCGTATTTAGCGCCGGGTAGGAACGAAACGGAACGATAACTTTCATTTTCTGTTTTTCTCAGCCTTTTCCGACATATTTTTGATTGAAATGAAGCCATAATTGTATTTTTTAATTTTTTGAATTTTTTTGCTATTGTTTTGGAATTTTCTATTTCGTGTCGGGTAGGAACGGAACAAAACGATAATTTTTATTTTCTCTCTATCTCATCCTTTTCCAATCTATTTTGGCTTGAAATGAATCCATAACAGTATTTTTTAATTTTTTGAATTTTTTTGCTATTTTTTTTTGAGTTTTCTATATAGTGCCAGGATGGAACGAAACGGATGGTAATTTTTATTTTCTGTTTTTCTCGGCCTTTTCCGACCTATTTTTGCTTGAAATGAACCCGTAATGGTATTCTTTAATTTTTTGAATTTTTTCGCTATTGTTTTAGAATTTTCTATTTCGTGTCGGGTAGGAATGGAATGGAACGATATCTTTTATTTTCTCTCTATCTCATCGTTTTCCAATCTATTTTGACTTGAAATGAATCCATAACAGTATTTTTTAATTTTTTTAATTTTTTTGCTATTTTTTTTTTAATTTTCTATATAGTGCCAGGATGGAACGAAACGGATGGTAATTTTTATTTTCTGTTTTTCTCGGCCTTTTCCGACCTATTTTGTCTTGAAATGAACCCGTAATGGTATTCTTTAATTTTTTGAATTTCTTTGCTATTGTTTTAGAATTTTCTATTTCGTGTCGGGTAGGAAAGAAACGAAACGATAACTTTTATTTTCTCTCTACCTCATCCTTTTCCAATCTATTTTGGCTTGAAATGAATCCATAACCGTATTTTTTAATTTTTTGAATTTCTTTGCTATTTTTTTTTAGTTTTCTATATTGTGCCAGGATAGAACGAAACGGATGGTAATTTTTATTTGCTGTTTTTCTCGGCCTTTTCCGACCTATTTCGGTTTGAAATGAATCCATAACAGTATTTTTTAATTTTTTTGCTATTTTTTTTGAATTTTCTATATAGTGCCAGGATGGAACGAAACGGATGGTAATTTTTATTTTCTGTTTTTCTCGGCCTTTTTCGATCTATTTTGTATTGAAATGAAGCCATAATTGTATTTTTTAATTTTTTGAATTTTTTTGCTGTTTTGTTTGAATTTTCTATTTAGTGCCTGGTAGGAACGAAACGGAACGATAATTTTGATTTTCTGTTTTTCTCGGCCTTTTCCGACCTATTTTCGCATGAAATGAATCCGTAATGGTATTCTTTAATTTTTTGAATTTTTTTGTTATTGTTTTGGAATTTTCTATTTCATGTCGGGAAGGAACGGAACGAAACGATAATTTTTATTTTCTCTCTATCTCATCCTTTTCCAACTTATTTTGGCTTGAAATGAATCCATAATGGTATTTTTTAATTTTTTTAATTTTTTTGCTATTTTTTTTGAATTTCATATTTAGCGCCGGGTTGGAACGAAACAGAATAATAATTTTTATTTTCTGTTTTTCTTGGCCTTTTCCGACCTATTTTGGATTGAAATGAAGCCATAATTGTATTTTTTAATTTTTTGAATTTTTTTGCTATTTTGTTTGAATTTTCTATTTAGTTCCTGGTAGGAACGAAACGGAACGATAATTTTTATTTTCAGTTTTTCTCGGCCTTTTCCGACCTATTTTGGCTCGAAATGAATCCATAATGGTATTTTTTAATTTTTTTGCTATTTTCTTTGAATTTCGTATTTAGCGCCGGGTAGGAACGAAACGGAACGATAACTTTCATTTTCTGTTTTTCTCAGCCTTTTCCGACATATTTTTGATTGAAATGAAGCCATAATTGTATTTTTTAATTTTTTGAATTTTTTTGCTATTGTTTTGGAATTTTCTATTTCGTGTCGGGTAGGAACGGAACAAAACGATAATTTTTATTTTCTCTCTATCTCATCCTTTTCCAATCTATTTTGGCTTGAAATGAATCCATAACAGTATTTTTTAATTTTTTGAATTTTTTTGCTTTTTTTTTTGAGTTTTCTATATAGTGCCAGGATGGAACGAAACGGATGGTAATTTTTATTTTCTGTTTTTCTCGGCCTTTTTCCGACCTATTTTTGCTTGAAATGAACCCGTAATGGTATTCTTTAATTTTTTGAATTTTTTCGCTATTGTTTTAGAATTTTCTATTTCGTGTCGGGTAGGAATGGAATGGAACGATAACTTTTATTTTCTCTCTATCTCATCGTTTTCCAATCTATTTTGGCTTGAAATGAATCCATAACAGTATTTTTTAATTTTTTTAATTTTTTTGCTAGTTTTTTTTTAATTTTCTATATAGTGCCAGGATGGAACGAAACGGATGGTAATTTTTATTTTCTGTTTTTCTCGGCCTTTTCCGACCTATTTTGTCTTGAAATGAACCCGTAATGGTATTCTTTAATTTTTTGAATTTCTTTGCTATTGTTTTAGAATTTTCTATTTCGTGTCGGGTAGGAAAGAAACGGAACGATAACTTTTATTTTCTCTCTACCTCATCCTTTTCCAATCTATTTTGGCTTGAAATGAATCCATAACCGTATTTTTTAATTTTTTGAATTTCTTTGCTATTTTTTTTTAGTTTTCTATATAGTGCCAGGATGGAACGAAACGGATGGTAATTTTTATTTGCTGTTTTTCTCGGCCTTTTCCGACCTATTTCGGTTTGAAATGAATCCATAACAGTATTTTTTAATTTTTTTGCTATTTTTTTTGAATTTTCTATATAGTGCCAGGATGGAACGAAACGGATGGTAATTTTTATTTTCTGTTTTTCTCGGCCTTTTCCGACCTATTTTGTCTTGAAATGAACCCGTAATGGTATTCTTTAATTTTTTGAATTTCTTTGCTATTGTTTTAGAATTTTCTATTTCGTGTCGGGTAGGAAAGAAACGGAACGATAACTTTTGTTTTCTCTCTACCTCATCCTTTTCCAATCTATTTTGGCTGGAAATGAATCCATAACCGTATTTTTTAATTTTTTGAATTTCTTTGCTATTTTTTTTGAGTTTTCTATATAGTGCCAAGATGGAATGAAACGGATGGTAATTTTTATTTGCTGTTTTTCTCGGCCTTTTCCGACCTATTTCGGTTTGAAATGAATCCATAATAGTTTTTTTTAATTTTTTTGCTATTTTTTTTGAATTTTCTATATAGTGCCAGGATGGAACGAAACGGATGGTAATTTTTATTTTCTGTTTTTCTCGGCCTTTTTCGACCTATTTTGTATTGAAATGAAGCCATAATTGTATTTTTTAATTTTTTGAATTTTTTTGCTGTTTTGTTTGAATTTTCTATTTAGTGCCTTGTAGGAACGAAACGGAACGATAATTTTGATTTTCTGTTTTTCTCGGCCTTTTCCGACCTATTTTGGCATGAAATGAATCCGTAATGGTATTCTTTAATTTTTTGAATTTTTTTGTTATTGTTTTGGAATTTTCTAGTTCGTGTCGGGAAGGAACGGAACGAAACGATAATTTTTATTTTCTCTCTATCTCATCCTTTTACAACTTATTTTGGCTTGAAATGAATCCATAATGGTATTTTTTAATTTTTTTGCTATTTTTTTTGAATTTCATATTTAGAGCCGGGTTGGAACGAAACAGAATAATAATTTTTATTTTCTGTTTTTCTTGGCCTTTTCCGACCTATTTTGGATTGAAATGAAGCCATAATTGTATTTTTTAATTTTTTTAATTTTTTTGCTATTTTGTTTGAATTTTCTATTTAGTTCCTGGTTGGAACGAAACGGAACGATAATTTTTATTTTCAGTTTTACTCGGCCTTTTCCGACCTATTTTGGCTCGAAATGAATCCATTATGGTATTTTTTAATTTTCTGAATTTTTTATTTAGTGCCGGGCTGTAACAAAACGGAACGATAATTTTTATTTTCTCTTTTCTCGGCCTTTTCCGACCTCTTTTGGCTTGAAATGTACCCGTAATGGTATTTTTGAATTTTTTTGCTATTGTTCTGGAATTTTCTATTTCGTGTCGGGTAGGAACGGAACGGAACGATAACTTTTATTTTCTCTCTATTTCATCATTTTCCAACCTATTTTTGCTTGAAATGAATCCATAACCGTATTTTTAAACTCTTTGAATTTTTTTGCTATTTTTCTTGAATTTTCTATTATGCGTCGGGTAGGAACGGAACGGAATTAAAATTTTTATTTTCTCTCTTTCTCATCCTTTTCCAACTTATTTTGGCTTGAAATGAATCCATAATGGTATTTTTTAATTTTTTTGCTATTTTCTTTGAATTTCGTATTTAGCGCCGGGTAGGAACGAAACGGAACGATAACTTTCATTTTCTGTTTTTCTCAGCCTTTTCCGACATATTTTTGATTGAAATGAAGCCATAATTGTATTTTTTAATTTTTTGAATTTTTTTGCTATTGTTTTGGAATTTTCTATTTCGTGTCGGGTAGGAACGGAACAAAACGATAATTTTTATTTTCTCTCTATCTCATCCTTTTCCAATCTATTTTGGCTTGAAATGAATCCATAACAGTATTTTTTAATTTTTTGAATTTTTTTGCTATTTTTTTTTGAGTTTTCTATATAGTGCCAGGATGGAACGAAACGGATGGTAATTTTTATTTTCTGTTTTTCTCGGCCTTTTCCGACCTATTTTTGCTTGAAATGAACCCGTAATGGTATTCTTTAATTTTTTGAATTTTTTCGCTATTGTTTTAGAATTTTCTATTTCGTGTCGGGTAGGAATGGAATGGAACGATATCTTTTATTTTCTCTCTATCTCATCGTTTTCCAATCTATTTTGACTTGAAATGAATCCATAACAGTATTTTTTAATTTTTTTAATTTTTTTGCTATTTTTTTTTTAATTTTCTATATAGTGCCAGGATGGAACGAAACGGATGGTAATTTTTATTTTCTGTTTTTCTCGGCCTTTTCCGACCTATTTTGTCTTGAAATGAACCCGTAATGGTATTCTTTAATTTTTTGAATTTCTTTGCTATTGTTTTAGAATTTTCTATTTCGTGTCGGGTAGGAAAGAAACGAAACGATAACTTTTATTTTCTCTCTACCTCATCCTTTTCCAATCTATTTTGGCTTGAAATGAATCCATAACCGTATTTTTTAATTTTTTGAATTTCTTTGCTATTTTTTTTTAGTTTTCTATATTGTGCCAGGATAGAACGAAACGGATGGTAATTTTTATTTGCTGTTTTTCTCGGCCTTTTCCGACCTATTTCGGTTTGAAATGAATCCATAACAGTATTTTTTAATTTTTTTGCTATTTTTTTTGAATTTTCTATATAGTGCCAGGATGGAACGAAACGGATGGTAATTTTTATTTTCTGTTTTTCTCGGCCTTTTTCGATCTATTTTGTATTGAAATGAAGCCATAATTGTATTTTTTAATTTTTTGAATTTTTTTGCTGTTTTGTTTGAATTTTCTATTTAGTGCCTGGTAGGAACGAAACGGAACGATAATTTTGATTTTCTGTTTTTCTCGGCCTTTTCCGACCTATTTTCGCATGAAATGAATCCGTAATGGTATTCTTTAATTTTTTGAATTTTTTTGTTATTGTTTTGGAATTTTCTATTTCATGTCGGGAAGGAACGGAACGAAACGATAATTTTTATTTTCTCTCTATCTCATCCTTTTCCAACTTATTTTGGCTTGAAATGAATCCATAATGGTATTTTTTAATTTTTTTAATTTTTTTGCTATTTTTTTTGAATTTCATATTTAGCGCCGGGTTGGAACGAAACAGAATAATAATTTTTATTTTCTGTTTTTCTTGGCCTTTTCCGACCTATTTTGGATTGAAATGAAGCCATAATTGTATTTTTTAATTTTTTGAATTTTTTTGCTATTTTGTTTGAATTTTCTATTTAGTTCCTGGTAGGAACGAAACGGAACGATAATTTTTATTTTCAGTTTTTCTCGGCCTTTTCCGACCTATTTTGACTCGAAATGAATCCATAATGGTATTTTTTAATTTTTTTGCTATTTTCTTTGAATTTCGTATTTAGCGCCGGGTAGGAACGAAACGGAACGATAACTTTCATTTTCTGTTTTTCTCAGCCTTTTCCGACATATTTTTGATTGAAATGAAGCCATAATTGTATTTTTTAATTTTTTGAATTTTTTTGCTATTGTTTTGGAATTTTCTATTTCGTGTCGGGTAGGAACGGAACAAAACGATAATTTTTATTTTCTCTCTATCTCATCCTTTTCCAATCTATTTTGGCTTGAAATGAATCCATAACAGTATTTTTTAATTTTTTGAATTTTTTTGCTTTTTTTTTTGAGTTTTCTATATAGTGCCAGGATGGAACGAAACGGATGGTAATTTTTATTTTCTGTTTTTCTCGGCCTTTTTCCGACCTATTTTTGCTTGAAATGAACCCGTAATGGTATTCTTTAATTTTTTGAATTTTTTCGCTATTGTTTTAGAATTTTCTATTTCGTGTCGGGTAGGAATGGAATGGAACGATAACTTTTATTTTCTCTCTATCTCATCGTTTTCCAATCTATTTTGGCTTGAAATGAATCCATAACAGTATTTTTTAATTTTTTTAATTTTTTTGCTAGTTTTTTTTTAATTTTCTATATAGTGCCAGGATGGAACGAAACGGATGGTAATTTTTATTTTCTGTTTTTCTCGGCCTTTTCCGACCTATTTTGTCTTGAAATGAACCCGTAATGGTATTCTTTAATTTTTTGAATTTCTTTGCTATTGTTTTAGAATTTTCTATTTCGTGTCGGGTAGGAAAGAAACGGAACGATAACTTTTATTTTCTCTCTACCTCATCCTTTTCCAATCTATTTTGGCTTGAAATGAATCCATAACCGTATTTTTTAATTTTTTGAATTTCTTTGCTATTTTTTTTTAGTTTTCTATATAGTGCCAGGATGGAACGAAACGGATGGTAATTTTTATTTGCTGTTTTTCTCGGCCTTTTCCGACCTATTTCGGTTTGAAATGAATCCATAACAGTATTTTTTAATTTTTTTGCTATTTTTTTTGAATTTTCTATATAGTGCCAGGATGGAACGAAACGGATGGTAATTTTTATTTTCTGTTTTTCTCGGCCTTTTCCGACCTATTTTGTCTTGAAATGAACCCGTAATGGTATTCTTTAATTTTTTGAATTTCTTTGCTATTGTTTTAGAATTTTCTATTTCGTGTCGGGTAGGAAAGAAACGGAACGATAACTTTTGTTTTCTCTCTACCTCATCCTTTTCCAATCTATTTTGGCTGGAAATGAATCCATAACCGTATTTTTTAATTTTTTGAATTTCTTTGCTATTTTTTTTGAGTTTTCTGTATAGTGCCAAGATGGAATGAAACGGATGGTAATTTTTATTTGCTGTTTTTCTCGGCCTTTTCCGACCTATTTCGGTTTGAAATGAATCCATAATAGTTTTTTTTAATTTTTTTGCTATTTTTTTTGAATTTTCTATATAGTGCCAGGATGGAACGAAACGGATGGTAATTTTTATTTTCTGTTTTTCTCGGCCTTTTTCGACCTATTTTGTATTGAAATGAAGCCATAATTGTATTTTTTAATTTTTTGAATTTTTTTGCTGTTTTGTTTGAATTTTCTATTTAGTGCCTTGTAGGAACGAAACGGAACGATAATTTTGATTTTCTGTTTTTCTCGGCCTTTTCCGACCTATTTTGGCATGAAATGAATCCGTAATGGTATTCTTTAATTTTTTGAATTTTTTTGTTATTGTTTTGGAATTTTCTAGTTCGTGTCGGGAAGGAACGGAACGAAACGATAATTTTTATTTTCTCTCTATCTCATCCTTTTACAACTTATTTTGGCTTGAAATGAATCCATAATGGTATTTTTTAATTTTTTTGCTATTTTTTTTGAATTTCATATTTAGAGCCGGGTTGGAACGAAACAGAATAATAATTTTTATTTTCTGTTTTTCTTGGCCTTTTCCGACCTATTTTGGATTGAAATGAAGCCATAATTGTATTTTTTAATTTTTTTAATTTTTTTGCTATTTTGTTTGAATTTTCTATTTAGTTCCTGGTTGGAACGAAACGGAACGATAATTTTTATTTTCAGTTTTACTCGGCCTTTTCCGACCTATTTTGGCTCGAAATGAATCCATTATGGTATTTTTTAATTTTCTGAATTTTTTATTTAGTGCCGGGCTGTAACAAAACGGAACGATAATTTTTATTTTCTCTTTTCTCGGCCTTTTCCGACCTCTTTTGGCTTGAAATGTACCCGTAATGGTATTTTTGAATTTTTTTGCTATTGTTCTGGAATTTTCTATTTCGTGTCGGGTAGGAACGGAACGGAACGATAACTTTTATTTTCTCTCTATTTCATCATTTTCCAACCTATTTTTGCTTGAAATGAATCCATAACCGTATTTTTAAACTCTTTGAATTTTTTTGCTATTTTTCTTGAATTTTCTATTATGCGTCGGGTAGGAACGGAACGGAATTAAAATTTTTATTTTCTCTCTTTCTCATCCTTTTCCAACTTATTTTGGCTTGAAATGAATCCATAATGGTATTTTTTAATTTTTTTGCTATTTTCTTTGAATTTCGTATTTAGCGCCGGGTAGGAACGAAACGGAACGATAACTTTCATTTTCTGTTTTTCTCAGCCTTTTCCGACATATTTTTGATTGAAATGAAGCCATAATTGTATTTTTTAATTTTTTGAATTTTTTTGCTATTGTTTTGGAATTTTCTATTTCGTGTCGGGTAGGAACGGAACAAAACGATAATTTTTATTTTCTCTCTATCTCATCCTTTTCCAATCTATTTTGGCTTGAAATGAATCCATAACAGTATTTTTTAATTTTTTGAATTTTTTTGCTATTTTTTTTTTGAGTTTTCTATATAGTGCCAGGATGGAACGAAACGGATGGTAATTTTTATTTTCTGTTTTTCTCGGCCTTTTCCGACCTATTTTTGCTTGAAATGAACCCGTAATGGTATTCTTTAATTTTTTGAATTTTTTCGCTATTGTTTTAGAATTTTCTATTTCGTGTCGGGTAGGAATGGAATGGAACGATATCTTTTATTTTCTCTCTATCTCATCGTTTTCCAATCTATTTTGACTTGAAATGAATCCATAACAGTATTTTTTAATTTTTTTAATTTTTTTGCTATTTTTTTTTTAATTTTCTATATAGTGCCAGGATGGAACGAAACGGATGGTAATTTTTATTTTCTGTTTTTCTCGGCCTTTTCCGACCTATTTTGTCTTGAAATGAACCCGTAATGGTATTCTTTAATTTTTTGAATTTCTTTGCTATTGTTTTAGAATTTTCTATTTCGTGTCGGGTAGGAAAGAAACGAAACGATAACTTTTATTTTCTCTCTACCTCATCCTTTTCCAATCTATTTTGGCTTGAAATGAATCCATAACCGTATTTTTTAATTTTTTGAATTTCTTTGCTATTTTTTTTTAGTTTTCTATATTGTGCCAGGATAGAACGAAACGGATGGTAATTTTTATTTGCTGTTTTTCTCGGCCTTTTCCGACCTATTTCGGTTTGAAATGAATCCATAACAGTATTTTTTAATTTTTTTGCTATTTTTTTTGAATTTTCTATATAGTGCCAGGATGGAACGAAACGGATGGTAATTTTTATTTTCTGTTTTTCTCGGCCTTTTTCGATCTATTTTGTATTGAAATGAAGCCATAATTGTATTTTTTAATTTTTTGAATTTTTTTGCTGTTTTGTTTGAATTTTCTATTTAGTGCCTGGTAGGAACGAAACGGAACGATAATTTTGATTTTCTGTTTTTCTCGGCCTTTTCCGACCTATTTTCGCATGAAATGAATCCGTAATGGTATTCTTTAATTTTTTGAATTTTTTTGTTATTGTTTTGGAATTTTCTATTTCATGTCGGGAAGGAACGGAACGAAACGATAATTTTTATTTTCTCTCTATCTCATCCTTTTCCAACTTATTTTGGCTTGAAATGAATCCATAATGGTATTTTTTAATTTTTTTAATTTTTTTGCTATTTTTTTTGAATTTCATATTTAGCGCCGGGTTGGAACGAAACAGAATAATAATTTTTATTTTCTGTTTTTCTTGGCCTTTTCCGACCTATTTTGGATTGAAATGAAGCCATAATTGTATTTTTTAATTTTTTGAATTTTTTTGCTATTTTGTTTGAATTTTCTATTTAGTTCCTGGTAGGAACGAAACGGAACGATAATTTTTATTTTCAGTTTTTCTCGGCCTTTTCCGACCTATTTTGACTCGAAATGAATCCATAATGGTATTTTTTAATTTTTTTGCTATTTTCTTTGAATTTCGTATTTAGCGCCGGGTAGGAACGAAACGGAACGATAACTTTCATTTTCTGTTTTTCTCAGCCTTTTCCGACATATTTTTGATTGAAATGAAGCCATAATTGTATTTTTTAATTTTTTGAATTTTTTTGCTATTGTTTTGGAATTTTCTATTTCGTGTCGGGTAGGAACGGAACAAAACGATAATTTTTATTTTCTCTCTATCTCATCCTTTTCCAATCTATTTTGGCTTGAAATGAATCCATAACAGTATTTTTTAATTTTTTGAATTTTTTTGCTTTTTTTTTTGAGTTTTCTATATAGTGCCAGGATGGAACGAAACGGATGGTAATTTTTATTTTCTGTTTTTCTCGGCCTTTTTCCGACCTATTTTTGCTTGAAATGAACCCGTAATGGTATTCTTTAATTTTTTGAATTTTTTCGCTATTGTTTTAGAATTTTCTATTTCGTGTCGGGTAGGAATGGAATGGAACGATAACTTTTATTTTCTCTCTATCTCATCGTTTTCCAATCTATTTTGGCTTGAAATGAATCCATAACAGTATTTTTTAATTTTTTTAATTTTTTTGCTAGTTTTTTTTTAATTTTCTATATAGTGCCAGGATGGAACGAAACGGATGGTAATTTTTATTTTCTGTTTTTCTCGGCCTTTTCCGACCTATTTTGTCTTGAAATGAACCCGTAATGGTATTCTTTAATTTTTTGAATTTCTTTGCTATTGTTTTAGAATTTTCTATTTCGTGTCGGGTAGGAAAGAAACGGAACGATAACTTTTATTTTCTCTCTACCTCATCCTTTTCCAATCTATTTTGGCTTGAAATGAATCCATAACCGTATTTTTTAATTTTTTGAATTTCTTTGCTATTTTTTTTTAGTTTTCTATATAGTGCCAGGATGGAACGAAACGGATGGTAATTTTTATTTGCTGTTTTTCTCGGCCTTTTCCGACCTATTTCGGTTTGAAATGAATCCATAACAGTATTTTTTAATTTTTTTGCTATTTTTTTTGAATTTTCTATATAGTGCCAGGATGGAACGAAACGGATGGTAATTTTTATTTTCTGTTTTTCTCGGCCTTTTCCGACCTATTTTGTCTTGAAATGAACCCGTAATGGTATTCTTTAATTTTTTGAATTTCTTTGCTATTGTTTTAGAATTTTCTATTTCGTGTCGGGTAGGAAAGAAACGGAACGATAACTTTTGTTTTCTCTCTACCTCATCCTTTTCCAATCTATTTTGGCTGGAAATGAATCCATAACCGTATTTTTTAATTTTTTGAATTTCTTTGCTATTTTTTTTGAGTTTTCTGTATAGTGCCAAGATGGAATGAAACGGATGGTAATTTTTATTTGCTGTTTTTCTCGGCCTTTTCCGACCTATTTCGGTTTGAAATGAATCCATAATAGTTTTTTTTAATTTTTTTGCTATTTTTTTTGAATTTTCTATATAGTGCCAGGATGGAACGAAACGGATGGTAATTTTTATTTTCTGTTTTTCTCGGCCTTTTTCGACCTATTTTGTATTGAAATGAAGCCATAATTGTATTTTTTAATTTTTTGAATTTTTTTGCTGTTTTGTTTGAATTTTCTATTTAGTGCCTTGTAGGAACGAAACGGAACGATAATTTTGATTTTCTGTTTTTCTCGGCCTTTTCCGACCTATTTTGGCATGAAATGAATCCGTAATGGTATTCATTAATTTTTTGAATTTTTTTGTTATTGTTTTGGAATTTTCTAGTTCGTGTCGGGAAGGAACGGAACGAAACGATAATTTTTATTTTCTCTCTATCTCATCCTTTTACAACTTATTTTGGCTTGAAATGAATCCATAATGGTATTTTTTAATTTTTTTGCTATTTTTTTTGAATTTCATATTTAGAGCCGGGTTGGAACGAAACAGAATAATAATTTTTATTTTCTGTTTTTCTTGGCCTTTTCCGACCTATTTTGGATTGAAATGAAGCCATAATTGTATTTTTTAATTTTTTTAATTTTTTTGCTATTTTGTTTGAATTTTCTATTTAGTTCCTGGTTGGAACGAAACGGAACGATAATTTTTATTTTCAGTTTTACTCGGCCTTTTCCGACCTATTTTGGCTCGAAATGAATCCATTATGGTATTTTTTAATTTTCTGAATTTTTTATTTAGTGCCGGGCTGTAACAAAACGGAACGATAATTTTTATTTTCTCTTTTCTCGGCCTTTTCCGACCTCTTTTGGCTTGAAATGTACCCGTAATGGTATTTTTGAATTTTTTTGCTATTGTTCTGGAATTTTCTATTTCGTGTCGGGTAGGAACGGAACGGAACGATAACTTTTATTTTCTCTCTATTTCATCATTTTCCAACCTATTTTTGCTTGAAATGAATCCATAACCGTATTTTTAAACTCTTTGAATTTTTTTGCTATTTTTCTTGAATTTTCTATTATGCGTCGGGTAGGAACGGAACGGAATTAAAATTTTTATTTTCTCTCTTTCTCATCCTTTTCCAACTTATTTTGGCTTGAAATGAATCCATAATGGTATTTTTTAATTTTTTTGCTATTTTCTTTGAATTTCGTATTTAGCGCCGGGTAGGAACGAAACGGAACGATAACTTTCATTTTCTGTTTTTCTCAGCCTTTTCCGACATATTTTTGATTGAAATGAAGCCATAATTGTATTTTTTAATTTTTTGAATTTTTTTGCTATTGTTTTGGAATTTTCTATTTCGTGTCGGGTAGGAACGGAACAAAACGATAATTTTTATTTTCTCTCTATCTCATCCTTTTCCAATCTATTTTGGCTTGAAATGAATCCATAACAGTATTTTTTAATTTTTTGAATTTTTTTGCTATTTTTTTTTGAGTTTTCTATATAGTGCCAGGATGGAACGAAACGGATGGTAATTTTTATTTTCTGTTTTTCTCGGCCTTTTCCGACCTATTTTTGCTTGAAATGAACCCGTAATGGTATTCTTTAATTTTTTGAATTTTTTCGCTATTGTTTTAGAATTTTCTATTTCGTGTCGGGTAGGAATGGAATGGAACGATATCTTTTATTTTCTCTCTATCTCATCGTTTTCCAATCTATTTTGACTTGAAATGAATCCATAACAGTATTTTTTAATTTTTTTAATTTTTTTGCTATTTTTTTTTTAATTTTCTATATAGTGCCAGGATGGAACGAAACGGATGGTAATTTTTATTTTCTGTTTTTCTCGGCCTTTTCCGACCTATTTTGTCTTGAAATGAACCCGTAATGGTATTCTTTAATTTTTTGAATTTCTTTGCTATTGTTTTAGAATTTTCTATTTCGTGTCGGGTAGGAAAGAAACGAAACGATAACTTTTATTTTCTCTCTACCTCATCCTTTTCCAATCTATTTTGGCTTGAAATGAATCCATAACCGTATTTTTTAATTTTTTGAATTTCTTTGCTATTTTTTTTTAGTTTTCTATATTGTGCCAGGATAGAACGAAACGGATGGTAATTTTTATTTGCTGTTTTTCTCGGCCTTTTCCGACCTATTTCGGTTTGAAATGAATCCATAACAGTATTTTTTAATTTTTTTGCTATTTTTTTTTAATTTTCTATATAGTGCCAGGATGGAACGAAACGGATGGTAATTTTTATTTTCTGTTTTTCTCGGCCTTTTTCGATCTATTTTGTATTGAAATGAAGCCATAATTGTATTTTTTAATTTTTTGAATTTTTTTGCTGTTTTGTTTGAATTTTCTATTTAGTGCCTGGTAGGAACGAAACGGAACGATAATTTTGATTTTCTGTTTTTCTCGGCCTTTTCCGACCTATTTTCGCATGAAATGAATCCGTAATGGTATTCTTTAATTTTTTGAATTTTTTTGTTATTGTTTTGGAATTTTCTATTTCATGTCGGGAAGGAACGGAACGAAACGATAATTTTTATTTTCTCTCTATCTCATCCTTTTCCAACTTATTTTGGCTTGAAATGAATCCATAATGGTATTTTTTAATTTTTTTAATTTTTTTGCTATTTTTTTTGAATTTCATATTTAGCGCCGGGTTGGAACGAAACAGAATAATAATTTTTATTTTCTGTTTTTCTTGGCCTTTTCCGACCTATTTTGGATTGAAATGAAGCCATAATTGTATTTTTTAATTTTTTGAATTTTTTTGCTATTTTGTTTGAATTTTCTATTTAGTTCCTGGTAGGAACGAAACGGAACGATAATTTTTATTTTCAGTTTTTCTCGGCCTTTTCCGACCTATTTTGACTCGAAATGAATCCATAATGGTATTTTTTAATTTTTTTGCTATTTTCTTTGAATTTCGTATTTAGCGCCGGGTAGGAACGAAACGGAACGATAACTTTCATTTTCTGTTTTTCTCAGCCTTTTCCGACATATTTTTGATTGAAATGAAGCCATAATTGTATTTTTTAATTTTTTGAATTTTTTTGCTATTGTTTTGGAATTTTCTATTTCGTGTCGGGTAGGAACGGAACAAAACGATAATTTTTATTTTCTCTCTATCTCATCCTTTTCCAATCTATTTTGGCTTGAAATGAATCCATAACAGTATTTTTTAATTTTTTGAATTTTTTTGCTTTTTTTTTTGAGTTTTCTATATAGTGCCAGGATGGAACGAAACGGATGGTAATTTTTATTTTCTGTTTTTCTCGGCCTTTTTCCGACCTATTTTTGCTTGAAATGAACCCGTAATGGTATTCTTTAATTTTTTGAATTTTTTCGCTATTGTTTTAGAATTTTCTATTTCGTGTCGGGTAGGAATGGAATGGAACGATAACTTTTATTTTCTCTCTATCTCATCGTTTTCCAATCTATTTTGGCTTGAAATGAATCCATAACAGTATTTTTTAATTTTTTTAATTTTTTTGCTAGTTTTTTTTTAATTTTCTATATAGTGCCAGGATGGAACGAAACGGATGGTAATTTTTATTTTCTGTTTTTCTCGGCCTTTTCCGACCTATTTTGTCTTGAAATGAACCCGTAATGGTATTCTTTAATTTTTTGAATTTCTTTGCTATTGTTTTAGAATTTTCTATTTCGTGTCGGGTAGGAAAGAAACGGAACGATAACTTTTATTTTCTCTCTACCTCATCCTTTTCCAATCTATTTTGGCTTGAAATGAATCCATAACCGTATTTTTTAATTTTTTGAATTTCTTTGCTATTTTTTTTTAGTTTTCTATATAGTGCCAGGATGGAACGAAACGGATGGTAATTTTTATTTGCTGTTTTTCTCGGCCTTTTCCGACCTATTTCGGTTTGAAATGAATCCATAACAGTATTTTTTAATTTTTTTGCTATTTTTTTTGAATTTTCTATATAGTGCCAGGATGGAACGAAACGGATGGTAATTTTTATTTTCTGTTTTTCTCGGCCTTTTCCGACCTATTTTGTCTTGAAATGAACCCGTAATGGTATTCTTTAATTTTTTGAATTTCTTTGCTATTGTTTTAGAATTTTCTATTTCGTGTCGGGTAGGAAAGAAACGGAACGATAACTTTTGTTTTCTCTCTACCTCATCCTTTTCCAATCTATTTTGGCTGGAAATGAATCCATAACCGTATTTTTTAATTTTTTGAATTTCTTTGCTATTTTTTTTGAGTTTTCTGTATAGTGCCAAGATGGAATGAAACGGATGGTAATTTTTATTTGCTGTTTTTCTCGGCCTTTTCCGACCTATTTCGGTTTGAAATGAATCCATAATAGTTTTTTTTAATTTTTTTGCTATTTTTTTTGAATTTTCTATATAGTGCCAGGATGGAACGAAACGGATGGTAATTTTTATTTTCTGTTTTTCTCGGCCTTTTTCGACCTATTTTGTATTGAAATGAAGCCATAATTGTATTTTTTAATTTTTTGAATTTTTTTGCTGTTTTGTTTGAATTTTCTATTTAGTGCCTTGTAGGAACGAAACGGAACGATAATTTTGATTTTCTGTTTTTCTCGGCCTTTTCCGACCTATTTTGGCATGAAATGAATCCGTAATGGTATTCATTAATTTTTTGAATTTTTTTGTTATTGTTTTGGAATTTTCTAGTTCGTGTCGGGAAGGAACGGAACGAAACGATAATTTTTATTTTCTCTCTATCTCATCCTTTTACAACTTATTTTGGCTTGAAATGAATCCATAATGGTATTTTTTAATTTTTTTGCTATTTTTTTTGAATTTCATATTTAGAGCCGGGTTGGAACGAAACAGAATAATAATTTTTATTTTCTGTTTTTCTTGGCCTTTTCCGACCTATTTTGGATTGAAATGAAGCCATAATTGTATTTTTTAATTTTTTTAATTTTTTTGCTATTTTGTTTGAATTTTCTATTTAGTTCCTGGTTGGAACGAAACGGAACGATAATTTTTATTTTCAGTTTTACTCGGCCTTTTCCGACCTATTTTGGCTCGAAATGAATCCATTATGGTATTTTTTAATTTTCTGAATTTTTTATTTAGTGCCGGGCTGTAACAAAACGGAACGATAATTTTTATTTTCTCTTTTCTCGGCCTTTTCCGACCTCTTTTGGCTTGAAATGTACCCGTAATGGTATTTTTGAATTTTTTTGCTATTGTTCTGGAATTTTCTATTTCGTGTCGGGTAGGAACGGAACGGAACGATAACTTTTATTTTCTCTCTATTTCATCATTTTCCAACCTATTTTTGCTTGAAATGAATCCATAACCGTATTTTTAAACTCTTTGAATTTTTTTGCTATTTTTCTTGAATTTTCTATTATGCGTCGGGTAGGAACGGAACGGAATTAAAATTTTTATTTTCTCTCTTTCTCATCCTTTTCCAACTTATTTTGGCTTGAAATGAATCCATAATGGTATTTTTTAATTTTTTTGCTATTTTCTTTGAATTTCGTATTTAGCGCCGGGTAGGAACGAAACGGAACGATAACTTTCATTTTCTGTTTTTCTCAGCCTTTTCCGACATATTTTTGATTGAAATGAAGCCATAATTGTATTTTTTAATTTTTTGAATTTTTTTGCTATTGTTTTGGAATTTTCTATTTCGTGTCGGGTAGGAACGGAACAAAACGATAATTTTTATTTTCTCTCTATCTCATCCTTTTCCAATCTATTTTGGCTTGAAATGAATCCATAACAGTATTTTTTAATTTTTTGAATTTTTTTGCTATTTTTTTTTGAGTTTTCTATATAGTGCCAGGATGGAACGAAACGGATGGTAATTTTTATTTTCTGTTTTTCTCGGCCTTTTCCGACCTATTTTTGCTTGAAATGAACCCGTAATGGTATTCTTTAATTTTTTGAATTTTTTCGCTATTGTTTTAGAATTTTCTATTTCGTGTCGGGTAGGAATGGAATGGAACGATATCTTTTATTTTCTCTCTATCTCATCGTTTTCCAATCTATTTTGACTTGAAATGAATCCATAACAGTATTTTTTAATTTTTTTAATTTTTTTGCTATTTTTTTTTTAATTTTCTATATAGTGCCAGGATGGAACGAAACGGATGGTAATTTTTATTTTCTGTTTTTCTCGGCCTTTTCCGACCTATTTTGTCTTGAAATGAACCCGTAATGGTATTCTTTAATTTTTTGAATTTCTTTGCTATTGTTTTAGAATTTTCTATTTCGTGTCGGGTAGGAAAGAAACGAAACGATAAATTTTATTTTCTCTCTACCTCATCCTTTTCCAATCTATTTTGGCTTGAAATGAATCCATAACCGTATTTTTTAATTTTTTGAATTTCTTTGCTATTTTTTTTTAGTTTTCTATATTGTGCCAGGATAGAACGAAACGGATGGTAATTTTTATTTGCTGTTTTTCTCGGCCTTTTCCGACCTATTTCGGTTTGAAATGAATCCATAACAGTATTTTTTAATTTTTTTGCTATTTTTTTTGAATTTTCTATATAGTGCCAGGATGGAACGAAACGGATGGTAATTTTTATTTTCTGTTTTTCTCGGCCTTTTTCGATCTATTTTGTATTGAAATGAAGCCATAATTGTATTTTTTAATTTTTTGAATTTTTTTGCTGTTTTGTTTGAATTTTCTATTTAGTGCCTTGTAGGAACGAAACGGAACGATAATTTTGATTTTCTGTTTTTCTCGGCCTTTTCCGACCTATTTTCGCATGAAATGAATCCGTAATGGTATTCTTTAATTTTTTGAATTTTTTTGTTATTGTTTTGGAATTTTCTATTTCATGTCGGGAAGGAACGGAACGAAACGATAATTTTTATTTTCTCTCTATCTCATCCTTTTCCAACTTATTTTGGCTTGAAATGAATCCATAATGGTATTTTTTAATTTTTTTAATTTTTTTGCTATTTTTTTTGAATTTCATATTTAGCGCCGGGTTGGAACGAAACAGAATAATAATTTTTATTTTCTGTTTTTCTTGGCCTTTTCCGACCTATTTTGGATTGAAATGAAGCCATAATTGTATTTTTTAATTTTTTGAATTTTTTTGCTATTTTGTTTGAATTTTCTATTTAGTTCCTGGTAGGAACGAAACGGAACGATAATTTTTATTTTCAGTTTTTCTCGGCCTTTTCCGACCTATTTTGACTCGAAATGAATCCATAATGGTATTTTTTAATTTTTTTGCTATTTTCTTTGAATTTCGTATTTAGCGCCGGGTAGGAACGAAACGGAACGATAACTTTCATTTTCTGTTTTTCTCAGCCTTTTCCGACATATTTTTGATTGAAATGAAGCCATAATTGTATTTTTTAATTTTTTGAATTTTTTTGCTATTGTTTTGGAATTTTCTATTTCGTGTCGGGTAGGAACGGAACAAAACGATAATTTTTATTTTCTCTCTATCTCATCCTTTTCCAATCTATTTTGGCTTGAAATGAATCCATAACAGTATTTTTTAATTTTTTGAATTTTTTTGCTTTTTTTTTTGAGTTTTCTATATAGTGCCAGGATGGAACGAAACGGATGGTAATTTTTATTTTCTGTTTTTCTCGGCCTTTTTCCGACCTATTTTTGCTTGAAATGAACCCGTAATGGTATTCTTTAATTTTTTGAATTTTTTCGCTATTGTTTTAGAATTTTCTATTTCGTGTCGGGTAGGAATGGAATGGAACGATAACTTTTATTTTCTCTCTATCTCATCGTTTTCCAATCTATTTTGGCTTGAAATGAATCCATAACAGTATTTTTTAATTTTTTTAATTTTTTTGCTAGTTTTTTTTTAATTTTCTATATAGTGCCAGGATGGAACGAAACGGATGGTAATTTTTATTTTCTGTTTTTCTCGGCCTTTTCCGACCTATTTTGTCTTGAAATGAACCCGTAATGGTATTCTTTAATTTTTTGAATTTCTTTGCTATTGTTTTAGAATTTTCTATTTCGTGTCGGGTAGGAAAGAAACGGAACGATAACTTTTATTTTCTCTCTACCTCATCCTTTTCCAATCTATTTTGGCTTGAAATGAATCCATAACCGTATTTTTTAATTTTTTGAATTTCTTTGCTATTTTTTTTTAGTTTTCTATATAGTGCCAGGATGGAACGAAACGGATGGTAATTTTTATTTGCTGTTTTTCTCGGCCTTTTCCGACCTATTTCGGTTTGAAATGAATCCATAACAGTATTTTTTAATTTTTTTGCTATTTTTTTTGAATTTTCTATATAGTGCCAGGATGGAACGAAACGGATGGTAATTTTTATTTTCTGTTTTTCTCGGCCTTTTCCGACCTATTTTGTCTTGAAATGAACCCGTAATGGTATTCTTTAATTTTTTGAATTTCTTTGCTATTGTTTTAGAATTTTCTATTTCGTGTCGGGTAGGAAAGAAACGGAACGATAACTTTTGTTTTCTCTCTACCTCATCCTTTTCCAATCTATTTTGGCTGGAAATGAATCCATAACCGTATTTTTTAATTTTTTGAATTTCTTTGCTATTTTTTTTGAGTTTTCTATATAGTGCCAAGATGGAATGAAACGGATGGTAATTTTTATTTGCTGTTTTTCTCGGCCTTTTCCGACCTATTTCGGTTTGAAATGAATCCATAATAGTTTTTATTAATTTTTTTGCTATTTTTTTTGAATTTTCTATATAGTGCCAGGATGGAACGAAACGGATGGTAATTTTTATTTTCTGTTTTTCTCGGCCTTTTTCGACCTATTTTGTATTGAAATGAAGCCATAATTGTATTTTTTAATTTTTTTAATTTTTTTGCTGTTTTGTTTGAATTTTCTATTTAGTGCCTTGTAGGAACGAAACGGAACGATAATTTTGATTTTCTGTTTTTCTCGGCCTTTTCCGACCTATTTTGGCATGAAATGAATCCGTAATGGTATTCTTTAATTTTTTGAATTTTTTTGTTATTGTTTTGGAATTTTCTAGTTCGTGTCGGGAAGGAACGGAACGGAACGATAACTTTTATTTTCTCTCTATTTCATCATTTTCCAACCTATTTTTGCTTGAAATGAATCCATAACCGTATTTTTAAACTCTTTGAATTTTTTTGCTATTTTTCTTGAATTTTCTATTATGCGTCGGGTAGGAACGGAACGGAATTAAAATTTTTATTTTCTCTCTTTCTCATCCTTTTCCAACTTATTTTGGCTTGAAATGAATCCATAATGGTATTTTTTAATTTTTTTGCTATTTTCTTTGAATTTCGTATTTAGCGCCGGGTAGGAACGAAACGGAACGATAACTTTCATTTTCTGTTTTTCTCAGCCTTTTCCGACATATTTTTGATTGAAATGAAGCCATAATTGTATTTTTTAATTTTTTGAATTTTTTTGCTATTGTTTTGGAATTTTCTATTTCGTGTCGGGTAGGAACGGAACAAAACGATAATTTTTATTTTCCCTCTATCTCATCCTTTTCCAATCTATTTTGGCCTGAAATGAATCCATAACAGTATTTTTAAATTTTTTGAATTTTTTTGCTATTTTTTTTTGAGTTTTCTATATAGTGCCAGGATGGAACGAAACGGATGGTAATTTTTATTTTCTGTTTTTCTCGGCCTTTTCCGACCTATTTTTGCTTGAAATGAACCCGTAATGGTATTCTTTAATTTTTTGAATTTTTTCGCTATTGTTTTAGAATTTTCTATTTCGTGTCGGGTAGGAATGGAATGGAACGATAACTTTTATTTTCTCTCTATCTCATCGTTTTCCAATCTATTTTGGCTTGAAATGAATCCATAATAGTATTTTTTAATTTTTTTAATTTTTTTGCTATTTTTTTTTTAATTTTCTATATAGTGCCAGGATGGAACGAAACGGATGGTAATTTTTATTTTCTGTTTTTCTCGGCCTTTTCCGACCTATTTTGTCTTGAAATGAACCCGTAATGGTATTCTTTAATTTTTTGAATTTCTTTGCTATTGTTTTAGAATTTTCTATTTCGTGTCGGGTAGGAAAGAAACGGAACGATAACTTTTATTTTCTCTCTACCTCATCCTTTTCCAATCTATTTTGGCTTGAAATGAATCCATAACCGTATTTTTTAATTTTTTGAATTTCTTTGCTATTTTTTTTTAGTTTTCTATATAGTGCCAGGATGGAACGAAACGGATGGTAATTTTTATTTGCTGTTTTTGTCGGCCTTTTCCGACCTATTTCGGTTTGAAATGAATCCATAACAGTATTTTTTAATTTTTTTGCTATTTTTTTTGAATTTTCTATATAGTGCCAGGATGGAACGAAACGGATGGTAATTTTTATTTTCTGTTTTTCTCGGCCTTTTTCGACCTATTTTGTATTGAAATGAAGCCATAATTGTATTTTTTAATTTTTTAAGTTTTTTTGCTGTTTTGTTTGAATTTTCTATTTAGTGCCTGGTAGGAACGAAACGGAACGATAATTTTGATTTTCTGTTTTTCTCGGCCTTTTCCGACCTATTTTCGCATGAAATGAATCCGTAATGGTATTCTTTAATTTTTTGAATTTTTTTGTTATTGTTTTGGAATTTTCTATTTCGTGTCGGGAAGGAACGGAACGAAACGATAATTTTTATTTTCTCTCTATCTCATCCTTTTCCAACTTATTTTGGCTTGAAATGAATCCATAATGGTATTTTTTAATTTTTTTAATTTTTTTGCTATTTTTTTTGAATTTCATATTTAGCGCCGGGTTGGAACGAAACAGAATAATAATTTTTATTTTCTGTTTTTCTTGGCCTTTACCGACCTATTTTGGATTGAAATGAAGCCATAATTGTATTTTTTAATTTTTTGAATTTTTTTGCTATTTTGTTTGAATTTTCTATTTAGTTCCTGGTAGGAACGAAACGGAACGATAATTTTTATTTTCAGTTTTTCTCGGCCTTTTCCGACCTATTTTGGCTCGAAATGAATCCATAATGGTATTTTTTAATTTTTTTGCTATTTTTTTTGAATTTTCTATATAGTGCCAGGATGGAACGAAACGGATGGTAATTTTTATTTTCTGTTTTTCTCGGCCTTTTCCGACCTATTTTGTCTTGAAATGAACCCGTAATGGTATTCTTTAATTTTTTGAATTTCTTTGCTATTGTTTTAGAATTTTCTATTTCGTGTCGGGTAGGAAAGAAACGGAACGATAACTTTTATTTTCTCTCTACCTCATCCTTTTCCAATCTATTTTGGCTTGAAATGAATCCATAACCGTATTTCTTAATTTTTTGAATTTCTTTGCTATTTTTTTTTAGTTTTCTATATAGTGCCAGGATGGAACGAAACGGATGGTAATTTTTATTTGCTGTTTTTCTCGGCCTTTTCCGACCTATTTCGGTTTGAAATGAATCCATAACAGTATTTTTTAATTTTTTTGCTATTTTTTTTGAATTTTCTATATAGTGCCAGGATGGAACGAAACGGGTGGTAATTTTTATTTGCTGTTTTTCTCGGCCTTTTCCGACCTATTTCGGTTTGAAATGAATCCATAATAGTATTTTTTAATTTTTTTGCTATTTTTTTTTGAATTTTCTATATAGTGCCAGGATGGAACGAAACGGATGGTAATTTTTATTTTCTGTTTTTCTCGGGCTTTTTCGACCTATTTTGTATTGAAATGAAGCCATAATTGTATTTTTTAATTTTTTGAATTTTTTTGCTGTTTTGTTTGAATTTTCTATTTAGTGCCTGGTAGGAACGAAACGGAACGATAATTTTGATTTTCTATTTTTCTCGGCCTTTTCCGACCTATTTTGGCATGAAATGAATCCGTAATGGTATTCTTTAATTTTTTGAATTTTTTTGTTATTGTTTTGGAATTTTCTAGTTCGTGTCGGGAAGGAACGGAACGAAACGATAATTTTTCTTTTCTCTCTATCTCATCCTTTTCCAACTTATTTTGGCTTGAAATGAATCCATAATGGTATTTTTTAATTTTTTGAATTTTTTTGCAATTTTTTTTTGAGTTTTCTATATAGTGCCAGGATGGAACGAAACGGATGGTAATTTTTATTTTCTGTTTTTCTCGGCCTTTTCCGACCTATTTTTGCTTGAAATGAACCCGTAATGGTATTCTTTAATTTTTTGAATTTTTTCGCTATTGTTTTAGAATTTTCTATTTTGTGTCGGGTAGGAATGGAATGGAACGATAACTTTTATTTTCTCTCTATCTCATCGTTTTCCAATCTATTTTGGCTTGAAATGAATCCATAACAGTATTTTTTAATTTTTTTGCTTTTTTTTTTTAATTTTCTATATAGTGCCAGGATGGAACGAAACGGATGGTAATTTTTATTTTCTGTTTTTCTCGGCCTTTTCCGACCTATTTTGTCTTGAAATGAACCCGTAATGGTATTCTTTAATTTTTTGAATTTCTTTGCTATTGTTTTAGAATTTTCTATTTCGTGTCGGGTAGGAAAGAAACGGAACGATAACTTTTATTTTCTCTCTACCTCATCCTTTTCCAATCTATTTTGGCTTGAAATGAATCCATAACCGTATTTTTTAATTTTTTGAATTTCTTTGCTATTTTTTTTTAGTTTTCTATATAGTGCCAGGATGGAACGAAACGGATGGTAATTTTTATTTGCTGTTTTTCTCGGCCTTTTCCGACCTATTTCGGTTTGAAATGAATCCATAACAGTATTTTTTAATTTTTTTGCTATTTTTTTTGAATTTTCTATATAGTGCCAGGATGGAACGAAACGGATGGTAATTTTTATTTTCTGTTTTTCTCGGCCTTTTTCGACCTATTTTGTATTGAAATGAAGCCATAATTGTATTTTTTAATTTTTTAAATTTTTTTGCTGTTTTGTTTGAATTTTCTATTTAGTGCCTGGTAGGAACGAAACGGAACGATAATTTTGATTTTCTGTTTTTCTCGGCCTTTTCCGACCTATTTTCGCATGAAATGAATCCGTAATGGTATTCTTTAATTTTTTGAATTTTTTTGTTATTGTTTTGGAATTTTCTATTTCGTGTCGGGAAGGAACGGAACGAAACGATAATTTTTATTTTCTCTCTATCTCATCCTTTTCCAACTTATTTTGGCTTGAAATGAATCCATAATGGTATTTTTTAATTTTTTTAATTTTTTTGCTATTTTTTTTGAATTTCATATTTAGCGCCGAGTTGGAACGAAACAGAATAATAATTTTTATTTTCTGTTTTTCTTGGCCTTTTCCGACCTATTTTGGATTGAAATGAAGCCATAATTGTATTTTTTAATTTTTTGAATTTTTTTGCTATTTTGTTTGAATTTTCTATTTAGTTCCTGGTAGGAACGAAACGGAACGATAATTTTTATTTTCAGTTTTTCTCGGCCTTTTCCGACCTATTTTGGCTCGAAATGAATCCATAATGGTATTTTTTAATTTTTTTGCTATTTTTTTTTAATTTTCTATATAGTGCCAGGATGGAACGAAACGGATGGTAATTTTTATTTTCTGTTTTTCTCGGCCTTTTCCGACCTATTTTGTCTTGAAATGAACCCGTAATGGTATTCTTTAATTTTTTGAATTTCTTTGCTGTTGTTTTAGAATTTTCTATTTCGTGTCGGGTAGGAAAGAAACGGAACGATAACTTTTATTTTCTCTCTACCTCATCCTTTTCCAATCTATTTTGGCTTGAAATGAATCCATAACCGTATTTTTTAATTTTTTGAATTTCTTTGCTATTTTTTTTTAGTTTTCTATATAGTGCCAGGATGGAACGAAACGGATGGTAATTTTTATTTGCTGTTTTTCTCGGCCTTTTCCGACCTATTTCGGTTTGAAATGAATCCATAACAGTATTTTTTAATTTTTTTGCTATTTTTTTTTAATTTTCTATATAGTGCCAGGATGGAACGAAACGGGTGGTAATTTTTATTTGCTGTTTTTCTCGGCCTTTTCCGACCTATTTCGGTTTGAAATGAATCCATAATAGTATTTTTTAATTTTTTTGCTATTTTTTTTGAATTTTCTATATAGTGCCAGGATGGAACGAAACGGATGGTAATTTTTATTTTCTGTTTTTCTCGGGCTTTTTCGACCTATTTTGTATTGAAATGAAGCCATAATTGTATTTTTTAATTTTTTGAATTTTTTTGCTGTTTTGTTTGAATTTTCTATTTAGTGCCTGGTAGGAACGAAACGGAACGATAATTTTGATTTTCTGTTTTTCTCGGCCTTTTTCGACCTATTTTGGCATGATATGAATCCGTAATAGTATTCTTTAATTTTTTGAATTTTTTTGTTATTGTTTTGGAATTTTCTAGTTCGTGTCGGGAAGGAACGGAACGAAACGATAATTTTTATTTTCTCTCTATCTCATCCTTTTCCAACTTATTTTGGCTTGAAATGAATCCATAATGGTATTTTTTAATTTTTTTAATTTTTTTGCTATTTTTTTTTTAATTTCATATTTAGAGCCGGGTTGGAACGAAACAGAATAATAATTTTTATTTTCTGTTTTTCTTGGCCTTTTCCGACCTATTTTGGATTGAAATGAAGCCATAATTGTATTTTTCAATTTTTTGAATTTTTTTGCTATTTTGTTTGAATTTTCTATTTAGTTCCTGGTAGGAACGAAACGGAACGATAATTTTTATTTTCAGTTTTACTCGGCCTTTTCCGACCTATTTTGGCTCGAAATGAATCCATTATGGTATTTTTTAATTTTCTGAATTTTTTATTTAGTGCCGGGCTGTAACAAAACGGAACGATAATTTTTATTTTCTCTTTTCTCGGCCTTTTCCGACCTCTTTTGGCTTGAAATGTACCCGTAATGGTATTTTTGAATTTTTTTGCTATTGTTCTGGAATTTTCTATTTCGTGTCGGGTAGGAACGGAACGAAACGATAACTTTTATTTTCTCTCTATTTCATCATTATCCAACCTATTTTTGCTTGAAATGAATCCACAACCGTATTTTTAAACTCTTTGAATTTTTTTGCTATTTTTCTTGAATTTTCTATCATGCGTCGGGTAGGAACGGAACGGAATTAAAATTTTTATTTTCTCTCTTTCTCATCCTTTTCCAACTTATTTTGGCTTGAAATGAATCCATAATGGTATTTTTTAATTTTTTTGCTATTTTCTTTGAATTTCGTATTTAGCGCCGGGTAGGAACGAAACGGAACGATAACTTTCATTTTCTGTTTTTCTCAGCCTTTTCCGACATTTTTTTGATTGAAATGAAGCCATAATTGTATTTTTTAATTTTTTGAATTTTTTTGCTATTGTTTTGGAATTTTCTATTTCGTGTCGGGTAGGAACGGAACAAAACGATAATTTTTATTTTCTCTCTATCTCATCCTTTTCCAATCTATTTTGGCTTGAAATGAATCCATAACAGTATTTTTTAATTTTTTGAATTTTTTTGCTATTTTTTTTTGAGTTTTCTATATAGTGCCAGGATGGAACGAAACGGATGGTAATTTTTATTTTCTGTTTTTCTCGGCCTTTTCCGACCTATTTTTGCTTGAAATGAACCCGTAATGGTATTCTTTAATTTTTTGAATTTTTTCGCTATTGTTTTAGAATTTTCTATTTCGTGTCGGGTAGGAATGGAATGGAACGATAACTTTTATTTTCTCTCTATCTCATCGTTTTCCAATCTATTTTGGCTTGAAATGAATCCATAACAGTATTTTTTAATTTTTTTGCTATTTTTTTTTTAATTTTCTATATAGTGCCAGGATGGAACGAAACGGATGGTAATTTTTATTTTCTGTTTTTCTCGGCCTTTTCCGACCTATTTTGTCTTGAAATGAACCCGTAATGGTATTCTTTAATTTTTTGAATTTCTTTGCTATTGTTTTAGAATTTTCTATTTCGTGTCGGGTAGGAAAGAAACGGAACGATAACTTTTATTTTCTCTCTACCTCATCCTTTTCCAATCTATTTTGGCTTGAAATGAATCCATAACCGTATTTTTTAATTTTTTGAATTACTTTGCTATTTTTTTTTAGTTTTCTATATAGTGCCAGGATGGAACGAAACGGATGGTAATTTTTATTTGCTGTTTTTCTCGGCCTTTTCCGACCTATTTCGGTTTGAAATGAATCCATAACAGTATTTTTTAATTTTTTTGCTATTTTTTTTGAATTTTCTATATAGTGCCAGGATGGAACGAAACGGATGGTAATTTTTATTTTCTGTTTTTCTCGGCCTTTTTCGACCTATTTTGTATTGAAATGAAGCCATAATTGTATTTTTTAATTTTTTAAATTTTTTTGCTGTTTTGTTTGAATTTTCTATTTAGTGCCTGGTAGGAACGAAACGGAACGATAATTTTGATTTTCTGTTTTTCTCGGCCTTTTCCGACCTATTTTCGCATGAAATGAATCCGTAATGGTATTCTTTAATTTTTTGAATTTTTTTGTTATTGTTTTGGAATTTTCTATTTCGTTTCGGGAAGGAACGGAACGAAACGATAATTTTTATTTTCTCTCTATCTCATCCTTTTCCAACTTATTTTGGCTTGAAATGAATCCATAATGGTATTTTTTAATTTTTTTTAATTTTTTTGCTATTTTTTTTGAATTTCATATTTAGCGCCGGGTTGGAACGAAACAGAATAATAATTTTTATTTTCTGTTTTTCTTGGCCTTTTCCGACCTATTTTGGATTGAAATGAAGCCATAATTGTATTTTTTAATTTTTTGAATTTTTTTGCGATTTTGTTTGAATTTTCTATTTAGTTCCTGGTAGGAACGAAACGGAACGATAATTTTTATTTTCAGTTTTTCTCGGCCTTTTCCGACCTATATTGGCTCGAAATGAATCCATAATGGTATTTTTTAATTTTTTTGCTATTTTTTTTGAATTTTCTATATAGTGCCAGGATGGAACGAAACGGATGGTAATTTTTATTTTCTGTTTTTCTCGGCCTTTTCCGACCTATTTTGTCTTGAAATGAACCCGTAATGGTATTCTTTAATTTTTTGAATTTCTTTGCTATTGTTTTAGAATTTTCTATTTCGTGTCGGGTAGGAAAGAAACGGAACGATAACTTTTATTTTCTCTCTACCTCATCCTTTTCCAATCTATTTTGGCTTGAAATGAATCCATAACCGTATTTTTTAATTTTTTGAATTTCTTTGCTATTTTTTTTTAGTTTTCTATATAGTGCCAGGATGGAACGAAACGGATGGTAATTTTTATTTGCTGTTTTTCTCGGCCTTTTCCGACCTATTTCGGTTTGAAATGAATCCATAACAGTATTTTTTAATTTTTTTGCTATTTTTTTTGAATTTTCTATATAGTGCCAGGATGGAACGAAACGGGTGGTAATTTTTATTTGCTGTTTTTCTCGGCCTTTTCCGACCTATTTCGGTTTGAAATGAATCCATAATAGTATTTTTTAATTTTTTTGCTATTTTTTTTGAATTTTCTATATAGTGCCAGGATGGAACGAAACGGATGGTAATTTTTATTTTCTGTTTTTCTCGGGCTTTTTCGACCTATTTTGTATTGAAATGAAGCCATAATTGTATTTTTTAATTTTTTGAATTTTTTTGCTGTTTTGTTTGAATTTTCTATTTAGTGCCTGGTAGGAACGAAACGGAACGATAATTTTGATTTTCTGTTTTTCTCGGCCTTTTCCGACCTATTTTGGCATGAAATGAATCCGTAATGGTATTCTTTAATTTTTTGAATTTTTTTGTTATTGTTTTGGAATTTTCTAGTTCGTGTCGGGAAGGAACGGAACGAAACGATAATTTTTATTTTCTCTCTATCTCATCCTTTTCCAACTTATTTTGGCTTGAAATGAATCCATAATGGTATTTTTTAATTTTTTTAATTTTTTTGCTATTTTTTTTGAATTTCATATTTAGAGCCGGGTTGGAACGAAACAGAATAATAATTTTTATTTTCTGTTTTTCTTGGCCTTTTCCGATCTATTTTGGATTGAAATGAAGCCATAATTGTATTTTTTAATTTTTTGAATTTTTTTGCTATTTTGTTTGAATTTTCTATTTAGTTCCTGGTAGGAACGAAACGGAACGATAATTTTTATTTTCAGTTTTACTCGGCCTTTTCCGACCTATTTTGGCTCGAAATGAATCCATTATGGTATTTTTTAATTTTCTGAATTTTTTATTTAGTGCCGGGCTGTAACAAAACGGAACGATAATTTTTATTTTCTCTTTTCTCGGCCTTTTCCGACCTCTTTTGGCTTGAAATGTACCCGTAATGGTATTTTTGAATTTTTTTGCTATTGTTCTGGAATTTTCTATTTCGTGTCGGGTAGGAACGGAACGGAACGATAACTTTTATTTTCTCTCTATTTCATCATTATCCAACCTATTTTTGCTTGAAATGAATCCACAACCGTATTTTTAAACTCTTTGAATTTTTTTGCTATTTTTCTTGAATTTTCTATCATGCGTCGGGTAGGAACGGAACGGAATTAAAATTTTTATTTTCTCTCTTTCTCATCCTTTTCCAACTTATTTTGGCTTGAAATGAATCCATAATGGTATTTTTTAATTTTTTTGCTATTTTCTTTGAATTTCGTATTTAGCGCCGGGTAGGAACGAAACGGAACGATAACTTTCATTTTCTGTTTTTCTCAGCCTTTTCCGACATATTTTTGATTGAAATGAAGCCATAATTGTATTTTTTAATTTTTTGAATTTTTTTGCTATTGTTTTGGAATTTTCTATTTCGTGTCGGGTAGGAACGGAACAAAACGATAATTTTTATTTTCTCTCTATCTCATCCTTTTCCAATCTATTTTGGCTTGAAATGAATCCATAACAGTATTTTTTAATTTTTTGAATTTTTTTGCTATTTTTTTTTGAGTTTTCTATATAGTGCCAGGATGGAACGAAACGGATGGTAATTTTTATTTTCTGTTTTTCTCGGCCTTTTCCGACCTATTTTTGCTTGAAATGAACCCGTAATGGTATTCTTTAATTTTTTGAATTTTTTCGCTATTGTTTTAGAATTTTCTATTTCGTGTCGGGTAGGAATGGAATGGAACGATAACTTTTATTTTCTCTCTATCTCATCGTTTTCCAATCTATTTTGGCTTGAAATGAATCCATAACAGTATTTTTTAATTTTTTTGCTATTTTTTTTTAATTTTCTATATAGTGCCAGGATGGAACGAAACGGATGGTAATTTTTATTTTCTGTTTTTCTCGGCCTTTTCCGACCTATTTTGTCTTGAAATGAACCCGTAATGGTATTCTTTAATTTTTTGAATTTCTTTGCTATTGTTTTAGAATTTTCTATTTCGTGTCGGGTAGGAAAGAAACGGAACGATAACTTTTATTTTCTCTCTACCTCATCCTTTTCCAATCTATTTTGGCTTGAAATGAATCCATAACCGTATTTTTTAATTTTTTGAATTTCTTTGCTATTTTTTTTTAGTTTTCTATATAGTGCCAGGATGGAACGAAACGGATGGTAATTTTTATTTGCTGTTTTTCTCGGCCTTTTCCGACCTATTTCGGTTTGAAATGAATCCATAACAGTATTTTTTAATTTTTTTGCTATTTTTTTTTTAATTTTCTATATAGTGCCAGGATGGAACGAAACGGATGGTAATTTTTATTTGCTGTTTTTCTCGGCCTTTTCCGACCTATTTCGGTTTGAAATGAATCCATAACAGTATTTTTTAATTTTTTTGCTATTTTTTTTGAATTTTCTATATAGTGCCAGGATGGAACGAAACGGGTGGTAATTTTTATTTGCTGTTTTTCTCGGCCTTTTCTGACCTATTTCGGTTTGAAATGAATCCATAATAGTATTTTTTAATTTTTTTGCTATTTTTTTTGAATTTTCTATATAGTGCCAGGATGGAACGAAACGGATGGTAATTTTTATTTTCTGTTTTTCTCGGGCTTTTTCGACCTATTTTGTATTGAAATGAAGCCATAATTGTATTTTTTAATTTTTTGAATTTTTTTGCTGTTTTGTTTGAATTTTCTATTTAGTGCCTGGTAGGAACGAAACGGAACGATAATTTTGATTTTCTGTTTTTCTCGGCCTTTTCCGACCTATTTTGGCATGAAATGAATCCGTAATGGTATTCTTTAATTTTTTGAATTTTTTTGTTATTGTTTTGGAATTTTCTAGTTCGTGTCGGGAAGGAACGGAACGAAACGATAATTTTTATTTTCTCTCTATCTCATCCTTTTCCAACTTATTTTGGCTTGAAATGAATCCATAATGGTATTTTTTAATTTTTTTAATTTTTTTGCTATTTTTTTTGAATTTCATATTTAGAGCCGGGTTGGAACGAAACAGAATAATAATTTTTATTTTCTGTTTTTCTTGGCCTTTTCCGGCCTATTTTGGATTGAAATGAAGCCATAATTGTATTTTTTTAATTTTTTTAATTTTTTTGCTATTTTGTTTGAATTTTCTATTTAGTTCCTGGTAGGAACGAAACGGAACGATAATTTTTATTTTCAGTTTTACTCGGCCTTTTCCGACCTATTTTGGCTCGAAATGAATCCATTATGGTATTTTTTAATTTTCTGAATTTTTTATTTAGTGCCGGGCTGTAACAAAACGGAACGATAATTTTTATTTTCTCTTTTCTCGGCCTTTTCCGACCTCTTTTGGCTTGAAATGTACCCGTAATGGTATTTTTGAATTTTTTTGCTATTGTTCTGGAATTTTCTATTTCGTGTCGGGTAGGAACGGAGCGGAACGATAACTTTTATTTTCTCTCTATTTCATCATTATCCAACCTATTTTTGCTTGAAATGAATCCACAACCGTATTTTTAAACTCTTTGAATTTTTTTGCTATTTTTCTTGAATTTTCTATTATGCGTCGGGTAGGAACGGAACGGAATTAAAATTTTTATTTTCTCTCTTTCTCATCCTTTTCCAACTTATTTTGGCTTGAAATGAATCCATAATGGTATTTTTTAATTTTTTTGCTATTTTCTTTGAATTTCGTATTTAGCGCCGGGTAGGAACGAAACGGAACGATAACTTTCATTTTCTGTTTTTCTCAGCCTTTTCCGACATATTTTTGATTGAAATGAAGCCATAATTGTATTTTTTAATTTTTTGAATTTTTTTGCTATTGTTTTGGAATTTTCTATTTCGTGTCGGGTAGGAACGGAACAAAACGATAATTTTTATTTTCTCTCTATCTCATCCTTTTCCAATCTATTTTGGCTTGAAATGAATCCATAACAGTATTTTTTAATTTTTTGAATTTTTTTGCTATTTTTTTTTGAGTTTTCTATATAGTGCCAGGATGGAACGAAACGGATGGTAATTTTTATTTTCTGTTTTTCTCGGCCTTTTCCGACCTATTTTTGCTTGAAATGAATCCATAACCGTATTTTTTAATTTTTTGAATTTCTTTGCTATTTTTTTTTAGTTTTCTATATAGTGCCAGGATGGAACGAAACGGATGGTAATTTTTATTTGCTGTTTTTCTCGGCCTTTTCCGACCTATTTCGGTTTGAAATGAATCCATAACAGTATTTTTTAATTTTTTTGCTATTTTTTTTGAATTTTCTATATAGTGCCAGGATGGAACGAAACGGGTGGTAATTTTTATTTGCTGTTTTTCTCGGCCTTTTCCGACCTATTTCGGTTTGAAATGAATCCATAATAGTATTTTTTAATTTTTTTGCTATTTTTTTTGAATTTTCTATATAGTGCCAGGATGGAACGAAACGGATGGTAATTTTTATTTTCTGTTTTTCTCGGGCTTTTTCGACCTATTTTGTATTGAAATGAAGCCATAATTGTATTTTTTAATTTTTTGAATTATTTTGCTGTTTTGTTTGAATTTTCTATTTAGTGCCTGGTAGGAACGAAACGGAACGATAATTTTGATTTTCTGTTTTTCTCGGCCTTTTCCGACCTATTTTGGCATGAAATGAATCCGTAATGGTATTCTTTAATTTTTTGAATTTTTTTGTTATTGTTTTGGAATTTTCTAGTTCGTGTCGGGAAGGAACGGAACGAAACGATAATTTTTATTTTCTCTCTATCTCATCCTTTTCCAACTTATTTTGGCTTGAAATGAATCCATAATGGTATATTTTAATTTTTTTAATTTTTTTGCTATTTTTTTTGAATTTCATATTTAGAGCCGGGTTGGAACGAAACAGAATAATAATTTTTATTTTCTGTTTTTCTTGGCCTTTTCCGATCTATTTTGGATTGAAATGAAGCCATAATTGTATTTTTTAATTTTTTGAATTTTTTTGCTATTTTGTTTGAATTTTCTATTTAGTTCCTGGTAGGAACGAAACGGAACGATAATTTTTATTTTCAGTTTTACTCGGCCTTTTCCGACCTATTTTGGCTCGAAATGAATCCATTATGGTATTTTTTAATTTTCTGAATTTTTTATTTAGTGCCGGGCTGTAACAAAACGGAACGATAATTTTTATTTTCTCTTTTCTCGGCCTTTTCCGACCTCTTTTGGCTTGAAATGTACCCGTAATGGTATTTTTGAATTTTTTTGCTATTGTTCTGGAATTTTCTATTTCGTGTCGGGTAGGAACGGAACGGAACGATAACTTTTATTTTCTCTCTATTTCATCATTATCCAACCTATTTTTGCTTGAAATGAATCCACAACCGTATTTTTAAACTCTTTGAATTTTTTTGCTATTTTTCTTGAATTTTCTATCATGCGTCGGGTAGGAACGGAACGGAATTAAAATTTTTATTTTCTCTCTTTCTCATCCTTTTCCAACTTATTTTGGCTTGAAATGAATCCATAATGGTATTTTTTAATTTTTTTGCTATTTTCTTTGAATTTCGTATTTAGCGCCGGGTAGGAACGAAACGGAACGATAACTTTCATTTTCTGTTTTTCTCAGCCTTTTCCGACATATTTTTGATTGAAATGAAGCCATAATTGTATTTTTTAATTTTTTGAATTTTTTTGCTATTGTTTTGGAATTTTCTATTTCGTGTCGGGTAGGAACGGAACAAAACGATAATTTTTATTTTCTCTCTATCTCATCCTTTTCCAATCTATTTTGGCTTGAAATGAATCCATAACAGTATTTTTTAATTTTTTGAATTTTTTTGCTATTTTTTTTTGAGTTTTCTATATAGTGCCAGGATGGAACGAAACGGATGGTAATTTTTATTTTCTGTTTTTCTCGGCCTTTTCCGACCTATTTTTGCTTGAAATGAACCCGTAATGGTATTCTTTAATTTTTTGAATTTTTTCGCTATTGTTTTAGAATTTTCTATTTCGTGTCGGGTAGGAATGGAATGGAACGATAACTTTTATTTTCTCTCTATCTCATCGTTTTCCAATCTATTTTGGCTTGAAATGAATCCATAACAGTATTTTTTAATTTTTTTGCTATTTTTTTTTAATTTTCTATATAGTGCCAGGATGGAACGAAACGGATGGTAATTTTTATTTTCTGTTTTTCTCGGCCTTTTCCGACCTATTTTGTCTTGAAATGAACCCGTAATGGTATTCTTTAATTTTTTGAATTTCTTTGCTATTGTTTTAGAATTTTCTATTTCGTGTCGGGTAGGAAAGAAACGGAACGATAACTTTTATTTTCTCTCTACCTCATCCTTTTCCAATCTATTTTGGCTTGAAATGAATCCATAACCGTATTTTTTAATTTTTTGAATTTCTTTGCTATTTTTTTTTAGTTTTCTATATAGTGCCAGGATGGAACGAAACGGATGGTAATTTTTATTTGCTGTTTTTCTCGGCCTTTTCCGACCTATTTCGGTTTGAAATGAATCCATAACAGTATTTTTTAATTTTTTTGCTATTTTTTTTTTAATTTTCTATATAGTGCCAGGATGGAACGAAACGGATGGTAATTTTTATTTGCTGTTTTTCTCGGCCTTTTCCGACCTATTTCGGTTTGAAATGAATCCATAACAGTATTTTTTAATTTTTTTGCTATTTTTTTTGAATTTTCTATATAGTGCCAGGATGGAACGAAACGGGTGGTAATTTTTATTTGCTGTTTTTCTCGGCCTTTTCTGACCTATTTCGGTTTGAAATGAATCCATAATAGTATTTTTTAATTTTTTTGCTATTTTTTTTGAATTTTCTATATAGTGCCAGGATGGAACGAAACGGATGGTAATTTTTATTTTCTGTTTTTCTCGGGCTTTTTCGACCTATTTTGTATTGAAATGAAGCCATAATTGTATTTTTTAATTTTTTGAATTTTTTTGCTGTTTTGTTTGAATTTTCTATTTAGTGCCTGGTAGGAACGAAACGGAACGATAATTTTGATTTTCTGTTTTTCTCGGCCTTTTCCGACCTATTTTGGCATGAAATGAATCCGTAATGGTATTCTTTAATTTTTTGAATTTTTTTGTTATTGTTTTGGAATTTTCTAGTTCGTGTCGGGAAGGAACGGAACGAAACGATAATTTTTATTTTCTCTCTATCTCATCCTTTTCCAACTTATTTTGGCTTGAAATGAATCCATAATGGTATTTTTTAATTTTTTTAATTTTTTTGCTATTTTTTTTGAATTTCATATTTAGAGCCGGGTTGGAACGAAACAGAATAATAATTTTTATTTTCTGTTTTTCTTGGCCTTTTCCGGCCTATTTTGGATTGAAATGAAGCCATAATTGTATTTTTTTAATTTTTTTAATTTTTTTGCTATTTTGTTTGAATTTTCTATTTAGTTCCTGGTAGGAACGAAACGGAACGATAATTTTTATTTTCAGTTTTACTCGGCCTTTTCCGACCTATTTTGGCTCGAAATGAATCCATTATGGTATTTTTTAATTTTCTGAATTTTTTATTTAGTGCCGGGCTGTAACAAAACGGAACGATAATTTTTATTTTCTCTTTTCTCGGCCTTTTCCGACCTCTTTTGGCTTGAAATGTACCCGTAATGGTATTTTTGAATTTTTTTGCTATTGTTCTGGAATTTTCTATTTCGTGTCGGGTAGGAACGGAGCGGAACGATAACTTTTATTTTCTCTCTATTTCATCATTATCCAACCTATTTTTGCTTGAAATGAATCCACAACCGTATTTTTAAACTCTTTGAATTTTTTTGCTATTTTTCTTGAATTTTCTATTATGCGTCGGGTAGGAACGGAACGGAATTAAAATTTTTATTTTCTCTCTTTCTCATCCTTTTCCAACTTATTTTGGCTTGAAATGAATCCATAATGGTATTTTTTAATTTTTTTGCTATTTTCTTTGAATTTCGTATTTAGCGCCGGGTAGGAACGAAACGGAACGATAACTTTCATTTTCTGTTTTTCTCAGCCTTTTCCGACATATTTTTGATTGAAATGAAGCCATAATTGTATTTTTTAATTTTTTGAATTTTTTTGCTATTGTTTTGGAATTTTCTATTTCGTGTCGGGTAGGAACGGAACAAAACGATAATTTTTATTTTCTCTCTATCTCATCCTTTTCCAATCTATTTTGGCTTGAAATGAATCCATAACAGTATTTTTTAATTTTTTGAATTTTTTTGCTATTTTTTTTTGAGTTTTCTATATAGTGCCAGGATGGAACGAAACGGATGGTAATTTTTATTTTCTGTTTTTCTCGGCCTTTTCCGACCTATTTTTGCTTGAAATGAATCCATAACCGTATTTTTTAATTTTTTGAATTTCTTTGCTATTTTTTTTTAGTTTTCTATATAGTGCCAGGATGGAACGAAACGGATGGTAATTTTTATTTGCTGTTTTTCTCGGCCTTTTCCGACCTATTTCGGTTTGAAATGAATCCATAACAGTATTTTTTAATTTTTTTGCTATTTTTTTTGAATTTTCTATATAGTGCCAGGATGGAACGAAACGGGTGGTAATTTTTATTTGCTGTTTTTCTCGGCCTTTTCCGACCTATTTCGGTTTGAAATGAATCCATAATAGTATTTTTTAATTTTTTTGCTATTTTTTTTGAATTTTCTATATAGTGCCAGGATGGAACGAAACGGATGGTAATTTTTATTTTCTGTTTTTCTCGGGCTTTTTCGACCTATTTTGTATTGAAATGAAGCCATAATTGTATTTTTTAATTTTTTGAATTTTTTTGCTGTTTTGTTTGAATTTTCTATTTAGTGCCTGGTAGGAACGAAACGGAACGATAATTTTGATTTTCTGTTTTTCTCGGCCTTTTCCGACCTATTTTGGCATGAAATGAATCCGTAATGGTATTCTTTAATTTTTTGAATTTTTTTGTTATTGTTTTGGAATTTTCTAGTTCGTGTCGGGAAGGAACGGAACGAAACGATAATTTTTATTTTCTCTCTATCTCATCCTTTTCCAACTTATTTTGGCTTGAAATGAATCCATAATGGTATATTTTAATTTTTTTAATTTTTTTGCTATTTTTTTTGAATTTCATATTTAGAGCCGGGTTGGAACGAAACAGAATAATAATTTTTATTTTCTGTTTTTCTTGGCCTTTTCCGATCTATTTTGGATTGAAATGAAGCCATAATTGTATTTTTTAATTTTTTTAATTTTTTTGCTATTTTGTTTGAATTTTCTATTTAGTTCCTGGTAGGAACGAAACGGAACGATAATTTTTATTTTCAGTTTTACTCGGCCTTTTCCGACCTATTTTGGCTCGAAATGAATCCATTATGGTATTTTTTAATTTTCTGAATTTTTTATTTAGTGCCGGGCTGTAACAAAACGGAACGATAATTTTTATTTTCTCTTTTCTCGGCCTTTTCCGACCTCTTTTGGCTTGAAATGTACCCGTAATGGTATTTTTGAATTTTTTTGCTATTGTTCTGGAATTTTCTATTTCGTGTCGGGTAGGAACGGAACGGAACGATAACTTTTATTTTCTCTCTATTTCATCATTATCCAACCTATTTTTGCTTGAAATGAATCCACAACCGTATTTTTAAACTCTTTGAATTTTTTTGCTATTTTTCTTGAATTTTCTATCATGCGTCGGGTAGGAACGGAACGGAATTAAAATTTTTATTTTCTCTCTTTCTCATCCTTTTCCAACTTATTTTGGCTTGAAATGAATCCATAATGGTATTTTTTAATTTTTTTGCTATTTTCTTTGAATTTCGTATTTAGCGCCGGGTAGGAACGAAACGGAACGATAACTTTCATTTTCTGTTTTTCTCAGCCTTTTCCGACATATTTTTGATTGAAATGAAGCCATAATTGTATTTTTTAATTTTTTGAATTTTTTTGCTATTGTTTTGGAATTTTCTATTTCGTGTCGGGTAGGAACGGAACAAAACGATAATTTTTATTTTCTCTCTATCTCATCCTTTTCCAATCTATTTTGGCTTGAAATGAATCCATAACAGTATTTTTTAATTTTTTGAATTTTTTTGCTATTTTTTTTTGAGTTTTCTATATAGTGCCAGGATGGAACGAAACGGATGGTAATTTTTATTTTCTGTTTTTCTCGGCCTTTTCCGACCTATTTTTGCTTGAAATGAACCCGTAATGGTATTCTTTAATTTTTTGAATTTTTTCGCTATTGTTTTAGAATTTTCTATTTCGTGTCGGGTAGGAATGGAATGGAACGATAACTTTTATTTTCTCTCTATCTCATCGTTTTCCAATCTATTTTGGCTTGAAATGAATCCATAACAGTATTTTTTAATTTTTTTGCTATTTTTTTTTAATTTTCTATATAGTGCCAGGATGGAACGAAACGGATGGTAATTTTTATTTTCTGTTTTTCTCGGCCTTTTCCGACCTATTTTGTCTTGAAATGAACCCGTAATGGTATTCTTTAATTTTTTGAATTTCTTTGCTATTGTTTTAGAATTTTCTATTTCGTGTCGGGTAGGAAAGAAACGGAACGATAACTTTTATTTTCTCTCTACCTCATCCTTTTCCAATCTATTTTGGCTTGAAATGAATCCATAACCGTATTTTTTAATTTTTTGAATTTCTTTGCTATTTTTTTTTAGTTTTCTATATAGTGCCAGGATGGAACGAAACGGATGGTAATTTTTATTTGCTGTTTTTCTCGGCCTTTTCCGACCTATTTCGGTTTGAAATGAATCCATAACAGTATTTTTTAATTTTTTTGCTATTTTTTTTTTAATTTTCTATATAGTGCCAGGATGGAACGAAACGGATGGTAATTTTTATTTGCTGTTTTTCTCGGCCTTTTCCGACCTATTTCGGTTTGAAATGAATCCATAACAGTATTTTTTAATTTTTTTGCTATTTTTTTTGAATTTTCTATATAGTGCCAGGATGGAACGAAACGGGTGGTAATTTTTATTTGCTGTTTTTCTCGGCCTTTTCTGACCTATTTCGGTTTGAAATGAATCCATAATAGTATTTTTTAATTTTTTTGCTATTTTTTTTGAATTTTCTATATAGTGCCAGGATGGAACGAAACGGATGGTAATTTTTATTTTCTGTTTTTCTCGGGCTTTTTCGACCTATTTTGTATTGAAATGAAGCCATAATTGTATTTTTTAATTTTTTGAATTTTTTTGCTGTTTTGTTTGAATTTTCTATTTAGTGCCTGGTAGGAACGAAACGGAACGATAATTTTGATTTTCTGTTTTTCTCGGCCTTTTCCGACCTATTTTGGCATGAAATGAATCCGTAATGGTATTCTTTAATTTTTTGAATTTTTTTGTTATTGTTTTGGAATTTTCTAGTTCGTGTCGGGAAGGAACGGAACGAAACGATAATTTTTATTTTCTCTCTATCTCATCCTTTTCCAACTTATTTTGGCTTGAAATGAATCCATAATGGTATTTTTTAATTTTTTTAATTTTTTTGCTATTTTTTTTTGAATTTCATATTTAGAGCCGGGTTGGAACGAAACAGAATAATAATTTTTATTTTCTGTTTTTCTTGGCCTTTTCCGGCCTATTTTGGATTGAAATGAAGCCATAATTGTATTTTTTTAATTTTTTTAATTTTTTTGCTATTTTGTTTGAATTTTCTATTTAGTTCCTGGTAGGAACGAAACGGAACGATAATTTTTATTTTCAGTTTTACTCGGCCTTTTCCGACCTATTTTGGCTCGAAATGAATCCATTATGGTATTTTTTAATTTTCTGAATTTTTTATTTAGTGCCGGGCTGTAACAAAACGGAACGATAATTTTTATTTTCTCTTTTCTCGGCCTTTTCCGACCTCTTTTGGCTTGAAATGTACCCGTAATGGTATTTTTGAATTTTTTTGCTATTGTTCTGGAATTTTCTATTTCGTGTCGGGTAGGAACGGAACGGAACGATAACTTTTATTTTCTCTCTATTTCATCATTATCCAACCTATTTTTGCTTGAAATGAATCCACAACCGTATTTTTAAACTCTTTGAATTTTTTTGCTATTTTTCTTGAATTTTCTATTATGCGTCGGGTAGGAACGGAACGGAATTAAAATTTTTATTTTCTCTCTTTCTCATCCTTTTCCAACTTATTTTGGCTTGAAATGAATCCATAATGGTATTTTTTAATTTTTTTGCTATTTTCTTTGAATTTCGTATTTAGCGCCGGGTAGGAACGAAACGGAACGATAACTTTCATTTTCTGTTTTTCTCAGCCTTTTCCGACATATTTTTGATTGAAATGAAGCCATAATTGTATTTTTTAATTTTTTGAATTTTTTTGCTATTGTTTTGGAATTTTCTATTTCGTGTCGGGTAGGAACGGAACAAAACGATAATTTTTATTTTCTCTCTATCTCATCCTTTTCCAATCTATTTTGGCTTGAAATGAATCCATAACAGTATTTTTTAATTTTTTGAATTTTTTTGCTATTTTTTTTTGAGTTTTCTATATAGTGCCAGGATGGAACGAAACGGATGGTAATTTTTATTTTCTGTTTTTCTCGGCCTTTTCCGACCTATTTTTGCTTGAAATGAACCCGTAATGGTATTCTTTAATTTTTTGAATTTTTTCGCTATTGTTTTAGAATTTTCTATTTCGTGTCGGGTAGGAATGGAATGGAACGATAACTTTTATTTTCTCTCTATCTCATCGTTTTCCAACCTATTTTGGCTTGAAATGAATCCATAACAGTATTTTTTAATTTTTTTGCTATTTTTTTTTTAATTTTCTATATAGTGCCAGGATGGAACGAAACGGATGGTAATTTTTATTTTCTGTTTTTCTCGGCCTTTTCCGACCTATTTTGTCTTGAAATGAACCCGTAATGGTATTCTTTAATTTTTTGAATTTCTTTGCTATTGTTTTAGAATTTTCTATTTCGTGTCGGGTAGGAAAGAAACGGAACGATAACTTTTATTTTCTCTCTACCTCATCCTTTTCCAATCTATTTTGGCTTGAAATGAATCCATAACCGTATTTTTTAATTTTTTGAATTTCTTTGCTATTTTTTTTTAGTTTTCTATATAGTGCCAGGATGGAACGAAACGGATGGTAATTTTTATTTGCTGTTTTTCTCGGCCTTTTCCGACCTATTTCGGTTTGAAATGAATCCATAACAGTATTTTTTAATTTTTTTGCTATTTTTTTTGAATTTTCTATATAGTGCCAGGATGGAACGAAACGGATGGTAATTTTTATTTTCTGTTTTTCTCGGCCTTTTTCGATCTATTTTGTGTTGAAATGAAGCCATAATTGTATTTTTTAATTTTTTGAATTTTTTTGCTGTTTTGTTTGAATTTTCTATTTAGTGCCTGGTAGGAACGAAACGGAACGATAATTTTGATTTTCTGTTTTTCTCGGCCTTTTCCGACCTATTTTGGCATGAAATGAATCCGTAATGGTATTCTTTAATTTTTTGAATTTTTTTGTTATTGTTTTGGAATTTTCTATTTCGTGTCGGGAAGGAACGGAACGAAACGATAATTTTTATTTTCTCTCTATCTCATCCTTTTCCAACTTATTTTGGCTTGAAATGAATCCATAATGGTATTTTTTAATTTTTTTAATTTTTTTGCTATTTTTTTTGAATTTCATATTTAGCGCCGGGTTGGAACGAAACAGAATAATAATTTTTATTTTCTGTTTTTCTTGGCCTTTTCCGACCTATTTTGGATTGAAATGAAGCCATAATTGTATTTTTTAATTTTTTGAATTTTTTTGCTATTTTGTTTGAATTTTCTATTTAGTTCCTGGTAGGAACGAAACGGAACGATAATTTTTATTTTCAGTTTTTCTCGGCCTTTTCCGACCTATTTTGGCTCGAAATGAATCCATAATGGTATTTTTTAATTTTTTTGCTATTTTCTTTGAATTTCGTATTTAGCGCCGGGTAGGAACGAAACGGAACGATAACTTTCATTTTCTGTTTTTCTCAGCCTTTTCCGACATATTTTTGATTGAAATGAAGCCATAATTGTATTTTTTAATTTTTTGAATTTTTTTGCTATTGTTTTGGAATTTTCTATTTCGTGTCGGGTAGGAAAGAAACGGAACGATAACTTTTATTTTCTCTCTACCTCATCCTTTTCCAATCTATTTTGGCTTGAAATGAATCCATAACCGTATTTTTTAATTTTTTGAATTTCTTTGCTATTTTTTTTTAGTTTTCTATATAGTGCCAGGATGGAACGAAACGGATGGTAATTTTTATTTGCTGTTTTTCTCGGCCTTTTCCGACCTATTTCGGTTTGAAATGAATCCATAACAGTATTTTTTAATTTTTTTGCTATTTTTTTTTTAATTTTCTATATAGTGCCAGGATGGAACGAAACGTATGGTAATTTTTATTTTCTGTTTTTCTCGGCCTTTTCTGACCTATTTCGGTTTGAAATGAATCCATAACAGTATTTTTTAATTTTTTTGCTATTTTTTTTGAATTTTCTATATAGTGCCAGGATGGAACGAAACGGATGGTAATTTTTATTTTCTGTTTTTCTCGGCCATTTCCGACCTATTTTGTCTTGAAATGAACCCGTAATGGTATTCTTTAATTTTTTGAATTTCTTTGCTATTGTTTTAGAATTTTCTATTTCGTGTCGGGTAGGAAAAAAACGGAACGATAACTTTTATTTTCTCTCTACCTCATCCTTTTCCAATCTATTTTGGCTTGAAATGAATCCATAACAGTATTTTTTAATTTTTTGAATTTTTTTGCTATTTTTTTTTGAGTTTTCTATATAGTGCCAGGATGGAACGAAACGGATGGTAATTTTTATTTTCTGTTTTTCTCGGCCTTTTCCGACCTATTTTTGCTTGAAATGAACCCGTAATGGTATTCTTTAATTTTTTGAATTTTTTCGCTATTGTTTTAGAATTTTCTATTTCGTGTCGGGTAGGAATGGAATGGAACGATAACTTTTATTTTCTCTCTATCTCATCGTTTTCCAATCTATTTTGGCTTGAAATGAATCCATAACAGTATTTTTTAATTTTTTTGCTATTTTTTTTTTAATTTTCTATATAGTGCCAGGATGGAACGAAACGGATGGTAATTTTTATTTTCTGTTTTTCTCGGCCTTTTCCGACCTATTTTGTCTTGAAATGAACCCGTAATGGTATTCTTTAATTTTTTGAATTTCTTTGCTATTGTTTTAGAATTTTCTATTTCGTGTCGGGTAGGAAAGAAACGGAACGATAACTTTTATTTTCTCTCTACCTCATCCTTTTCCAATCTATTTTGGCTTGAAATGAATCCATAACCGTATTTTTTAATTTTTTGAATTTCTTTGCTATTTTTTTTTAGTTTTCTATATAGTGCCAGGATGGAACGAAACGGATGGTAATTTTTATTTGCTGTTTTTCTCGGCCTTTTCCGACCTATTTCGGTTTGAAATGAATCCATAACAGTATTTTTTAATTTTTTTGCTATTTTTTTTGAATTTTCTATATAGTGCCAGGATGGAACGAAACGGATGGTAATTTTTATTTTCTGTTTTTCTCGGCCTTTTTCGACCTATTTTGTATTGAAATGAAGCCATAATTGTATTTTTTAATTTTTTAAATTTTTTTGCTGTTTTGTTTGAATTTTCTATTTAGTGCCTGGTAGGAACGAAACGGAACGATAATTTTGATTTTCTGTTTTTCTCGGCCTTTTACGACCTATTTTGGCATGAAATGAATCCGTAATGGTATTCTTTAATTTTTTGAATTTTTTTGTTATTGTTTTGGAATTTTCTATTTCGTGTCGGGAAGGAACGGAACGAAACGATAATTTTTATTTTCTCTCTATCTCATCCTTTTCCAACTTATTTTGGCTTGAAATGAATCCATAATGGTATTTTTTAATTTTTTTAATTTTTTTGCTATTTTTTTTGAATTTCATATTTAGCGCCGGGTTGGAACGAAACAGAATAATAATTTTTATTTTCTGTTTTTCTTGGCCTTTTCCGACCTATTTTGGATTGAAATGAAGCCATAATTGTATTTTTTTAATTTTTTGAATTTTTTTGCTATTTTGTTTGAATTTTCTATTTAGTTCCTGGTAGGAACGAAACGGAACGATAATTTTTATTTTCAGTTTTTCTCGGCCTTTTCCGACCTATTTTGGCTCGAAATGAATCCATAATGGTATTTTTTAATTTTTTTGCTATTTTTTTTTAATTTTCTATATAGTGCCAGGATGGAACGAAACGGATGGTAATTTTTATTTTCTGTTTTTCTCGGCCTTTTCCGACCTATTTTGTCTTGAAATGAACCCGTAATGGTATTCTTTAATTTTTTGAATTTCTTTGCTATTGTTTTAGAATTTTCTATTTCGTGTCGGGTAGGAAAGAAACGGAACGATAACTTTTATTTTCTCTCTACCTCATCCTTTTCCAATCTATTTTGGCTTGAAATGAATCCATAACCGTATTTTTTAATTTTTTGAATTTCTTTGCTATTTTTTTTTAGTTTTCTATATAGTGCCAGGATGGAACGAAACGGATGGTAATTTTTATTTGCTGTTTTTCTCGGCCTTTTCCGACCTATTTCGGTTTGAAATGAATCCATAACAGTATTTTTTAATTTTTTTGCTATTTTTTTTGAATTTTCTATATAGTGCCAGGATGGAACGAAACGGGTGGTAATTTTTATTTGCTGTTTTTCTCGGCCTTTTCCGACCTATTTCGGTTTGAAATGAATCCATAATAGTATTTTTTAATTTTTTTGCTATTTTTTTTGAATTTTCTATATAGTGCCAGGATGGAACGAAACGGATGGTAATTTTTATTTTCTGTTTTTCTCGGCCTTTTTCGACCTATTTTGTATTGAAATGAAGCCATAATTGTATTTTTTAATTTTTTGAATTTTTTTGCTGTTTTGTTTGAATTTTCTATTTAGTGCCTGGTAGGAACGAAACGGAACGATAATTTTGATTTTCTGTTTTTCTCGGCCTTTTCCGACCTATTTTGGCATGAAATGAATCCGTAATGGTAATCTTTAATTTTTTGATTTTTTTTGTTATTGTTTTGGAATTTTCTAGTTCGTGTCGGGAAGGAACGGAACGAAACGATAATTTTTATTTTCTCTCTATCTCATCCTTTTCCAACTTATTTTGGCTTGAAATGAATCCATAATGGTATTTTTTAATTTTTTTAATTTTTTTGCTATTTTTTTTGAATTTCATATTTAGAGCCGGGTTGGAACGAAACAGAATAATAATTTTTATTTTCTGTTTTTCTTCGCCTTTTCCGACCTATTTTGGATTGAAATGAAGCCATAATTGTATTTTTTAATTTTTTGAATTTTTTTGCTATTTTGTTTGAATTTTCTATTTAGTTCCTGGTAGGAACGAAACGGAACGATAATTTTTATTTTTAGTTTTACTCGGCCTTTTCCGACCTATTTTGGCTCGAAATGAATCCATTATGGTATTTTTTAATTTTCTGAATTTTTTATTTAGTGCCGGGCTGTAACAAAACGGAACGATAATTTTTATTTTCTCTTTTCTCGGCCTTTTCCGACCTCTTTTGGCTTGAAATGTACCCGTAATGGTATTTTTGAATTTTTTTGCTATTGTTCTGGAATTTTCTATTTCGTGTCGGGTAGGAACGGAACGGAACGATAACTTTTATTTTCTCTCTATTTCATCATTATCCAACCTATTTTTGCTTGAAATGAATCCACAACCGTATTTTTAAACTCTTTGAATTTTTTTGCTATTTTTCATGAATTTTCTATTATGCGTCGGGTAGGAACGGAACGGAATTAAAATTTTTATTTTCTCTCTTTCTCATCCTTTTCCAACTTATTTTGGCTTGAAATGAATCCATAATGGTATTTTTTAATTTTTTTGCTATTTTCTTTGAATTTCGTATTTAGCGCCGGGTAGGAACGAAACGGAACGATAACTTTCATTTTCTGTTTTTCTCAGCCTTTTCCGACATATTTTTGATTGAAATGAAGCCATAATTGTATTTTTTAATTTTTTGAATTTTTTTGCTATTGTTTTGGAATTTTCTATTTCGTGTCGGGTAGGAACGGAACAAAATGATAATTTTTATTTTCTCTCTATCTCATCCTTTTCCAATCTATTTTGGCTTGAAATGAATCCATAACAGTATTTTTTAATTTTTTGAATTTTTTTGCTATTTTTTTTTGAGTTTTCTATATAGTGCCAGGATGGAACGAAACGGATGGTAATTTTTATTTTCTGTTTTTCTCGGCCTTTTCCGACCTATTTTTGCTTGAAATGAACCCGTAATGGTATTCTTTAATTTTTTGAATTTTTTCGCTATTGTTTTAGAATTTTCTATTTCGTGTCGGGTAGGAATGGAATGGAACGATAACTTTTATTTTCTCTCTATCTCATCGTTTTCCAATCTATTTTGGCTTGAAATGAATCCATAACAGTATTTTTTAATTTTTTTGCTATTTTTTTTTTAATTTTCTATATAGTGCCAGGATGGAACGAAACGGATGGTAATTTTTATTTTCTGTTTTTCTCGGCCTTTTCCGACCTATTTTGTCTTGAAATGAACCCGTAATGGTATTCTTTAATTTTTTGAATTTCTTTGCTATTGTTTTAGAATTTTCTATTTCGTGTCGGGTAGGAAAGAAACGGAACGATAACTTTTATTTTCTCTCTACCTCATCCTTTTCCAATCTATTTTGGCTTGAAATGAATCCATAACCGTATTTTTTAATTTTTTGAATTTCTTTGCTATTTTTTTTTAGTTTTCTATATAGTGCCAGGATGGAACGAAACGGATGGTAATTTTTATTTGCTGTTTTTCTCGGCCTTTTCCGACCTATTTCGGTTTGAAATGAATCCATAACAGTATTTTTTAATTTTTTTGCTATTTTTTTTGAATTTTCTATATAGTGCCAGGATGGAACGAAACGGATGGTAATTTTTATTTTCTGTTTTTCTCGGCCTTTTTCGATCTATTTTGTATTGAAATGAAGCCATAATTGTATTTTTTAATTTTTTGAATTTTTTTGCTGTTTTGTTTGAATTTTCTATTTAGTGCCTGGTAGGAACGAAACGGAACGATAATTTTGATTTTCTGTTTTTCTCGGCCTTTTCCGACCTATTTTGGCATGAAATGAATCCGTAATGGTATTCTTTAATTTTTTGAATTTTTTTGTTATTGTTTTGGAATTTTCTATTTCGTGTCGGGAAGGAACGGAACGAAACGATAATTTTTATTTTCTCTCTATCTCATCCTTTTCCAACTTATTTTGGCTTGAAATGAATCCATAATGGTATTTTTTAATTTTTTTAATTTTTTTGCTATTTTTTTTGAATTTCATATTTAGCGCCGGGTTGGAACGAAACAGAATAATAATTTTTATTTTCTGTTTTTCTTGGCCTTTTCCGACCTATTTTGGATTGAAATGAAGCCATAATTGTATTTTTTAATTTTTTGAATTTTTTTGCTATTTTGTTTGAATTTTCTATTTAGTTCCTGGTAGGAACGAAACGGAACGATAATTTTTATTTTCAGTTTTTCTCGGCCTTTTCCGACCTATTTTGGCTCGAAATGAATCCATAATGGTATTTTTTAATTTTTTTGCTATTTTCTTTGAATTTCGTATTTAGCGCCGGGTAGGAACGAAACGGAACGATAACTTTCATTTTCTGTTTTTCTCAGCCTTTTCCGACATATTTTTGATTGAAATGAAGCCATAATTGTATTTTTTAATTTTTTGAATTTTTTTGCTACTGTTTTGGAATTTTCTATTTCGTGTCGGGTAGGAACGGAACAAAACGATAATTTTTATTTTCTCTCTATCTCATCCTTTTCCAATCTATTTTGGCTTGAAATGAATCCATAACAGTATTTTTTAATTTTTTGAATTTTTTTGCTATTTTTTTTGAGTTTTCTATATAATGCCAGGATGGAACGAAACGGATGGTAATTTTTATTTTCTGTTTTTCTCGGCCTTTTTCCGACCTATTTTTGCTTGAAATGAACCCGTAATGGTATTCTTTAATTTTTTGAATTTTTTCGCTATTGTTTTAGAATTTTCTATTTCGTGTCGGGTAGGAATGGAATGGAACGATAACTTTTATTTTCTCTCTATCTCATCGTTTTCCAATCTATTTTGGCTTAAAATGAATCCATAACAGTATTTTTTAATTTTTTTAATTTTTTTGCTAGTTTTTTTTTAAATTTTCTATATAGTGCCAGGATGGAACGAAACGGATGGTAATTTTTATTTTCTGTTTTTCTCGGCCTTTTCCGACCTATTTTGTCTTGAAATGAACCCGTAATGGTATTCTTTAATTTTTTGAATTTCTTTGCTATTGTTTTAGAATTTTCTATTTCGTGTCGGGTAGGAAAGAAACGGAACGATAACTTTTATTTTCTCTCTACCTCATCCTTTTCCAATCTATTTTGGCTTGAAATGAATCCATAACCGTATTTTTTAATTTTTTGAATTTCTTTGCTATTTTTTTTTAGTTTTCTATATAGTGCCAGGATGGAACGAAATGGATGGTAATTTTTATTTGCTGTTTTTCTCGGCCTTTTCCGACCTATTTCGGTTTGAAATGAATCCATAACAGTATTTTTTAATTTTTTTGCTATTTTTTTTGAATTTTCTATATAGTGCCAGGATGGAACGAAACGGATGGTAATTTTTATTTTCTGTTTTTCTCGGCCTTTTCCGACCTATTTTGTCTTGAAATGAACCCGTAATGGTATTCTTTAATTTTTTGAATTTCTTTGCTATTGTTTTAGAATTTTCTATTTCGTGTCGGGTAGGAAAGAAACGGAACGATAACTTTTATTTTCTCTCTACCTCATCCTTTTCCAATCTATTTTGGCTTGAAATGAATCCATAACCGTATTTTTTAATTTTTTGAATTTCTTTGCTATTTTTTTTTAGTTTTCTATATAGTGCCAGGATGGAACGAAACGGATGGTAATTTTTATTTGCTGTTTTTCTCGGCCTTTTCCGACCTATTTCGGTTTGAAATGAATCCATAACAGTATTTTTTAATTTTTTTGCTATTTTTTTTGAATTTTCTATATAGTGCCAGGATGGAACGAAACGGATGGTAATTTTTATTTTCTGTTTTTCTCGGCCTTTTCCGACCTATTTTGTCTTGAAATGAACCCGTAATGGTATTCTTTAATTTTTTGAATTTTTTTGTTATTGTTTTGGAATTTTCTAGTTCGTGTCGGGAAGGAACGGAACGAAACGATAATTTTTATTTTCTCTCTATCTCATCCTTTTCCAACTTATTTTGGCTTGAAATGAATCCATAATGGTATTTTTTAATTTTTTTAATTTTTTTGCTATTTTTTTTGAATTTCATATTTAGAGCCGGGTTGGAACGAAACAGAATAATAATTTTTATTTTCTGTTTTTCTTGGCCTTTTCCGACCTATTTTGGATTGAAATGAAGCCATAATTGTATTTTTTAATTTTTTGAATTTTTTTGCTATTTTGTTTGAATTTTCTATTTAGTTCCTGGTAGGAACGAAACGGAACGATAATTTTTATTTTCAGTTTTACTCGGCCTTTTCCGACCTATTTTGGCTCGAAATGAATCCATTATGGTATTTTTTAATTTTCTGAATTTTTTATTTAGTGCCGGGCTGTAACAAAACGGAACGATAATTTTTATTTTCTCTTTTCTCGGCCTTTTCCGACCTCTTTTGGCTTGAAATGTACCCGTAATGGTATTTTTGAATTTTTTTGCTATTGTTCTGGAATTTTCTATTTCGTGTCGGGTAGGAACGGAACGGAACGATAACTTTTATTTTCTCTCTATTTCATCATTTTCCAACCTATTTTTGCTTGAAATGAATCCAGAACCGTATTTTTAAACTCTTTGAATTTTTTTGCTATTTTTCTTGAATTTTCTATTATGCGTCGGGTAGGAACGGAACGGAATTAAAATTTTTATTTTCTCTCTTTCTCATCCTTTTCCAACTTATTTTGGCTTGAAATGAATCCATAATGGTATTTTTTAATTTTTTTGCTATTTTCTTTGAATTTCGTATTTAGCGCCGGGTAGGAACGAAACGGAACGATAACTTTCATTTTCTGTTTTTCTCAGCCTTTTCCGACATATTTTTGATTGAAATGAAGCCATAATTGTATTTTTTAATTTTTTGAATTTTTTTGCTATTGTTTTGGAATTTTCTATTTCGTGTCGGGTAGGAACGGAACAAAACGATAATTTTTATTTTCTCTCTATCTCATCCTTTTCCAATCTATTTTGGCTTGAAATGAATCCATAACAGTATTTTTTAATTTTTTGAATTTTTTTGCTATTTTTTTTTGAGTTTTCTATATAGTGCCAGGATGGAACGAAACGGATGGTAATTTTTATTTTCTGTTTTTCTCGGCCTTTTCCGACCTATTTTTGCTTGAAATGAACCCGTAATGGTATTCTTTAATTTTTTGAATTTTTTCGCTATTGTTTTAGAATTTTCTATTTCGTGTCGGGTAGGAATGGAATGGAACGATAACTTTTATTTTCTCTCTATCTCATCGTTTTCCAATCTATTTTGGTTTGAAATGAATCCATAACAGTATTTTTTAATTTTTTTGCTATTTTTTTTTTAATTTTCTATATAGTGCCAGGATGGAACGAAACGGATGGTAATTTTTATTTTCTGTTTTTCTCGGCCTTTTCCGACCTATTTTGTCTTGAAATGAACCCGTAATGGTATTCTTTAATTTTTTGAATTTCTTTGCTATTGTTTTAGAATTTTCTATTTCGTGTCGGGTAGGAAAGAAACGGAACGATAACTTTTATTTTCTCTCTACCTCATCCTTTTCCAATCTATTTTGGCTTGAAATGAATCCATAACCGTATTTTTTAATTTTTTGAATTTCTTTGCTATTTTTTTTTAGTTTTCTATATAGTGCCAGGATGGAACGAAACGGATGGTAATTTTTATTTGCTGTTTTTCTCGGCCTTTTCCGACCTATTTCGGTTTGAAATGAATCCATAACAGTATTTTTTAATTTCTTTGCTATTTTTTTTGAATTTTCTATATAGTGCCAGGATGGAACGAAACGGATGGTAATTTTTATTTTCTGTTTTTCTCGGCCTTTTCCGACCTATTTTGTCTTGAAATGAACCCGTAATGGTATTCTTTAATTTTTTGAATTTCTTTGCTATTGTTTTAGAATTTTCTATTTCGTGTCGGGTAGGAAAGAAACGGAACGATAACTTTTATTTTCTCTCTACCTCATCCTTTTCCAATCTATTTTGGCTTGAAATGAATCCATAACCGTATTTTTTAATTTTTTGAATTTCTTTGCTATTTTTTTTTAGTTTTCTATATAGTGCCAGGATGGAACGAAACGGATGGTAATTTTTATTTGCTGTTTTTGTCGGCCTTTTCCGACCTATTTCGGTTTGAAATGAATCCATAACAGTATTTTTTAATTTTTTTGCTATTTTTTTTGAATTTTCTATATAGTGCCAGGATGGAACGAAACGGGTGGTAATTTTTATTTGCTGTTTTTCTCGGCCTTTTCCGACCTATTTCGGTTTGAAATGAATCCATAATAGTATTTTTTAATTTTTTTGCTATTTTTTTTGAATTTTCTATATAGTGCCAGGATGGAACGAAACGGATGGTAATTTTTATTTTCTGTTTTTCTCGGCCTTTTTCGACCTATTTTGTATTGAAATGAAGCCATAATTGTATTTTTTAATTTATTGAATTTTTTTGCTGTTTTGTTTGAATTTTCTATTTAGTGCCTGGTAGGAACGAAACGGAACGATAATTTTGATTTTCTGTTTTTCTCGGCCTTTTCCGACCTATTTTGGCATGAAATGAATCCGTAATGGTATTCTTTAATTTTTTGAATTTTTTTGTTATTGTTTTGGAATTTTCTAGTTCGTGTCGGGAAGGAACGGAACGAAACGATAATTTTTATTTTCTCTCTATCTCATCCTTTTCCAACTTATTTTGGCTTGAAATGAATCCATAATGGTATTTTTTAATTTTTTTAATTTTTTTGCTATTTTTTTTGAATTTCATATTTAGAGCCGGGTTGGAACGAAACAGAATAATAATTTTTATTTTCTGTTTTTCTTCGCCTTTTCCGACCTATTTTGGATTGAAATGAAGCCATAATTGTATTTTTTAATTTTTTGAATTTTTTTGCTATTTTGTTTGAATTTTCTATTTAGTTCCTGGTAGGAACGAAACGGAACGATAATTTTTATTTTCAGTTTTACTCGGCCTTTTCCGACCTATTTTGGCTCGAAATGAATCCATTATGGTATTTTTTAATTTTCTGAATTTTTTATTTAGTGCCGGGCTGTAACAAAACGGAACGATAATTTTTATTTTCTCTTTTCTCGGCCTTTTCCGACCTCTTTTGGCTTGAAATGTACCCGTAATGGTATTTTTGAATTTTTTTGCTATTGTTCTGGAATTTTCTATTTCGTGTCGGGTAGGAACGGAACGGAACGATAACTTTTATTTTCTCTCTATTTCATCATTTTCCAACCTATTTTTGCTTGAAATGAATCCACAACCGTATTTTTAAACTCTTTGAATTTTTTTGCTATTTTTCTTGAATTTTCTATTATGCGTCGGGTAGGAACGGAACGGAATTAAAATTTTTATTTTCTCTCTTTCTCATCCTTTTCCAACTTATTTTGGCTTGAAATGAATCCATAATGGTATTTTTTAATTTTTTTGCTATTTTCTTTGAATTTCGTATTTAGCGCCGGGTAGGAACGAAACGGAACGATAACTTTCATTTTCTGTTTTTCTCAGCCTTTTCCGACATATTTTTGATTGAAATGAAGCCATAATTGTATTTTTTAATTTTTTGAATTTTTTTGCTATTGTTTTGGAATTTTCTATTTCGTGTCGGGTAGGAACGGAACAAAACGATAATTTTTATTTTCTCTCTATCTCATCCTTTTCCAATCTATTTTGGCTTGAAATGAATCCATAACAGTATTTTTTAATTTTTTGAATTTTTTTGCTATTTTTTTTTGAGTTTTCTATATAGTGCCAGGATGGAACGAAACGGATGGTAATTTTTATTTTCTGTTTTTCTCGGCCTTTTCCGACCTATTTTTGCTTGAAATGAACCCGTAATGGTATTCTTTAATTTTTTGAATTTTTTCGCTATTGTTTTAGAATTTTCTATTTCGTGTCGGGTAGGAATGGAATGGAACGATAACTTTTATTTTCTCTCTATCTCATCGTTTTCCAATCTATTTTGGTTTGAAATGAATCCATAACAGTATTTTTTAATTTTTTTGCTATTTTTTTTTTAATTTTCTATATAGTGCCAGGATGGAACGAAACGGATGGTAATTTTTATTTTCTGTTTTTCTCGGCCTTTTCCGACCTATTTTGTCTTGAAATGAACCCGTAATGGTATTCTTTAATTTTTTGAATTTCTTTGCTATTGTTTTAGAATTTTCTATTTCGTGTCGGGTAGGAAAGAAACGGAACGATAACTTTTATTTTCTCTCTACCTCATCCTTTTCCAATCTATTTTGGCTTGAAATGAATCCATAACCGTATTTTTTAATTTTTTGAATTTCTTTGCTATTTTTTTTTAGTTTTCTATATAGTGCCAGGATGGAACGAAACGGATGGTAATTTTTATTTGCTGTTTTTGTCGGCCTTTTCCGACCTATTTCGGTTTGAAATGAATCCATAACAGTATTTTTTAATTTTTTTGCTATTTTTTTTGAATTTTCTATATAGTGCCAGGATGGAACGAAACGGGTGGTAATTTTTATTTGCTGTTTTTCTCGGCCTTTTCCGACCTATTTCGGTTTGAAATGAATCCATAATAGTATTTTTTAATTTTTTTGCTATTTTTTTTGAATTTTCTATATAGTGCCAGGATGGAACGAAACGGATGGTAATTTTTATTTTCTGTTTTTCTCGGCCTTTTTCGACCTATTTTGTATTGAAATGAAGCCATAATTGTATTTTTTAATTTTTTGAATTTTTTTGCTGTTTTGTTTGAATTTTCTATTTAGTGCCTGGTAGGAACGAAACGGAACGATAATTTTGATTTTCTGTTTTTCTCGGCCTTTATCCGACCTATTTTGGCATGAAATGAATCCGTAATGGTATTCTTTAATTTTTTGAATTTTTTTGTTATTGTTTTGGAATTTTCTATTTCGTGTCGGGAAGGAACAGAACGAAACGATAATTTTTATTTTCTCTCTATCTCATCCTTTTCCAACTTATTTTGGCTTGAAATGAATCCATAATGGTATTTTTTAATTTTTTTAATTTTTTTGCTATTTTTTTTGAATTTCAGATTTAGCACCGGGTTGGAACGAAACAGAATAATAATTTTTATTTTCTGTTTTTCTTGGCCTTTTCCGTCCTATTTTGGATTGAAGTGAAGCCATAATTGTATTTTTTAATTTTTTGAATTTTTTTGCTATTTTGTTTGAATTTTCTATTTAGTTCCTGGTAGGAACGAAACGGAACGATAATTTTTATTTTCAGTTTTTCTCGGCCTTTTCCGACCTATTTTGGCTCGAAATGAATCCATTATGGTATTTTTTAATTTTCTGAATTTTTTATTTAGTGCCGGGCTGTAACGAAACGGAACGACAATTTTTATTTTCTCTTTTCTCGGCCTTTTCCGACCTCTTTTGGCTTGAAATGTACCCGTAATGGTATGTTTGAATTTTTTTGCTATTGTTCTGGAATTTTCTATTTCGTGTCGGGTAGGAACGGAACGGAACGATAACTTTTATTTTCTCTCTATTTCATCATTTTCCAACCTATTTTTGCTTGAAATGAATCCATAACCGTATTTTTAAACTCTTTCAATTTTTTTGCTATTTTTCTTGAATTTTCTATTATGCGTCGGGTAGGAACGGAACGGAATTAAAATTTTTATTTTCTCTCTTTCTCATCCTTTTCCAACTTATTTTGGCTTGAAATGAATCCATAATGGTATTTTTTAATTTTTTTGCTATTTTCTTTGAATTTCGTATTTAGCGCCGGGTAGGAACGAAACGGAACGATAATTTTCATTTTCTGTTTTTCTCAGCCTTTTCCGACATATTTTTGATTGAAATGAAGCCATAATTGTATTTTTTAATTTTTTGAATTTTTTTGCTATTGTTTTGGAATTTTCTATTTCGTGTCGGGTAGGAACGGAACAAAACGATAATTTTTATTTTCTCTCTATCTCATCCTTTTCCAATCTATTTTGGCTTGAAATGAATCCATAACAGTATTTTTTAATTTTTTTAATTTTTTTGCTATTTTTTTTTAGTTTTCTATATAGTGCCAGGATGGAACGAAACGGATGGTAATTTTTATTTTCTGTTTTTCTCGGCCTTTTCCGACCTATTTTTGCTTGAAATGAACCCGTAATGGTATTCTTTAATTTTTTGAATTTTTTCGCTATTGTTTTAGAATTTTCTATTTCGTGTCGGGTAGGAATGGAATGGAACGATAACTTTTATTTTCTCTCTATCTCATCGTTTTCCAATCTATTTTGGCTTGAAATGAATCCATAACAGTATTTTTTAATTTTTTTTAATTTTTTTGCTATTTTTTTTTGAATTTTCTATATAGTGCCAGGATGGAACGAAACGGATGGTAATTTTTATTTTCTGTTTTTCTCGGCCTTTTCCGACCTATTTTGTCTTGAAATGAACCCGTAATGGTATTCTTTAATTTTTTGAATTTCTATGCTATTGTTTTAGAATTTTCTATTTCGTGTCGGGTAGGAAAGAAACGGAACGATAACTTTTATTTTCTCTCTATCTCATCCTTTTCCAATCTATTTTGGCTTGAAATGAATCCATAACAGTATTTTTTAATTTTTTTGCAATTTTTTTTGAATTTTCTATATAGTGCCAGGATGGAACGAAACGGATGGTAATTTTTATTTTCTGTTTTTCTTGGCCTTTTTCGACCTATTTTGTATTGAAATGAAGCCATAATTGTATTTTTTAATTTTTTGAATTTTTTTGCTGTTTTGTTTGAATTTTCTATTTAGTGCCTGGTAGGAACGAAACGGAACGATAATTTTTATTTTCTCTTTTCTCGGCCTTTTCCGACCTCTTTTGGCTTGAAATGTACCCGTAATGGTATTTTTGAATTTTTTTGCTATTGTTCTGGAATTTTCTATTTCGTGTCGGGTAGGAACGGAACGGAACGATAACTTTTATTTTCTCTCTATTTCATCATTTTCCAACCTATTTTTGCTTGAAATAAATCCATAACCGTATTTTTAAACTCTTTGAATTTTTTTGCTATTTTTCTTGAATTTTCTATTATGCGTCGGGTAGGAACGGAACGGAATTAAAATTTTTATTTTCTCTCTTTCTCATCCTTTTCCAACTTATTTTGGCTTGAAATGAATCCATAATGGTATTTTTTAATTTTTTTGCTATTTTCTTTGAATTTCGTATTTAGCGCCGGGTAGGAACGAAACGGAACGATAATTTTCATTTTCTGTTTTTCTCAGCCTTTTCCGACATATTTTTGATTGAAATGAAGCCATAATTGTATTTTTTAATTTTTTTGAATTTTTTTGCTATTGTTTTGGAATTTTCTATTTCGTGTCGGGTAGGAACGGAACAAAACGATAATTTTTATTTTCTCTCTATCTCATCCTTTTCCAATCTATTTTGGCTTGAAATGAATCCATAACAGTATTTTTTAATTTTTTTAATTTTTTTGCTATTTTTTTTGAGTTTTCTATATAGTGCCAGGATGGAACGAAACGGATGGTAATTTTTATTTTCTGTTTTTCTCGGCCTTTTCCGGCCTATTTTTGCTTGAAATGAACCCGTAATGGTATTCTTTAATTTTTTGAATTTTTTCGCTATTGTTTTAGAATTTTCTATTTCGTGTCGGGTAGAAATGGAATGGAACGATAACTTTTATTTTCTCTCTATCTCATCGTTTTCCAATCTATTTTGGCTTGAAATGAATCCATAACAGTATTTTTTAATTTTTTTTAATTTTTTTGCTATTTTTTTTTGAATTTTCTATATAGTGCCAGGATGGAACGAAACGGATGGTAATTTTTATTTTCTGTTTTTCTCGGCCTTTTCCGGCCTATTTTGTCTTGAAATGAACCCGTAATGGTATTCTTTAATTTTTTGAATTTCTATGCTATTGTTTTAGAATTTTCTATTTCGTGTCGGGTAGGAAAGAAACGGAACGATAACTTTTATTTTCTCTCTATCTCATCGTTTTCCAATCTATTTTGGTTTGAAATGAATCCATAACAGTATTTTTTAATTTCTTTGCTATTTTTTTTGAATTTTCTATATAGTGCCAGGATGGAACGAAACGGATGGTAATTTTTATTTTCTGTTTTTCTCGGCCTTTTCCGACCTATTTTGTCTTGAAATGAACCCGTAATGGTATTCTTTAATTTTTTGAATTTCTTTGCTATTGTTTTAGAATTTTCTATTTCGTGTCGGGTAGGAAAGAAACGGAACGATAACTTTTATTTTCTCTCTACCTCATCCTTTTCCAATCTATTTTGGCTTGAAATGAATCCATAACCGTATTTTTTAATTTTTTGAATTTCTTTGCTATTTTTTTTTAGTTTTCTATATAGTGCCAGGATGGAACGAAACGGATGGTAATTTTTATTTGCTGTTTTTGTCGGCCTTTTCCGACCTATTTCGGTTTGAAATGAATCCATAACAGTATTTTTTAATTTTTTTGCTATTTTTTTTGAATTTTCTATATAGTGCCAGGATGGAACGAAACGGGTGGTAATTTTTATTTGCTGTTTTTCTCGGCCTTTTCCGACCTATTTCGGTTTGAAATGAATCCATAATAGTATTTTTTAATTTTTTTGCTATTTTTTTTGAATTTTCTATATAGTGCCAGGATGGAACGAAACGGATGGTAATTTTTATTTTCTGTTTTTCTCGGCCTTTTTCGACCTATTTTGTATTGAAATGAAGCCATAATTGTATTTTTTAATTTATTGAATTTTTTTGCTATTTTGTTTGAATTTTCTATTTAGTGCCTGGTAGGAACGAAACGGAACGATAATTTTGATTTTCTGTTTTTCTCGGCCTTTTCCGACCTATTTTGGCATGAAATGAATCCGTAATGGTATTCTTTAATTTTTTGAGTTTTTTTGTTATTGTTTTGGAATTTTCTAGTTCGTGTCGGGAAGGAACGGAACGAAACGATAATTTTTATTTTCTCTCTATCTCATCCTTTTCCAACTTATTTTGGCTTGAAATGAATCCATAATGGTATTTTTTAATTTTTTTAATTTTTTTGCTATTTTTTTTGAATTTCATATTTAGAGCCGGGTTGGAACGAAACAGAATAATAATTTTTATTTTCTGTTTTTCTTGGCCTTTTCCGACCTATTTTGGATTGAAATGAAGCCATAATTGTATTTTTTAATTTTTTGAATTTTTTTGCTATTTTGTTTGAATTTTCTATTTAGTTCCTGGTAGGAACGAAACGGAACGATAATTTTTATTTTCAGTTTTACTCGGCCTTTTCCGACCTATTTTGGCTCGAAATGAATCCATTATGGTATTTTTTAATTTTCTGAATTTTTTATTTAGTGCCGGGCTGTAACAAAACGGAACGATAATTTTTATTTTCTCTTTTCTCGGCCTTTTCCGACCTCTTTTGGCTTGAAATGTACCCGTAATGGTATTTTTGAATTTTTTTGCTATTGTTCTGGAATTTTCTATTTCGTGTCGGGTAGGAACGGAACGGAACGATAACTTTTATTTTCTCTCTATTTCATCATTTTCCAACCTATTTTTGCTTGAAATGAATCCAGAACCGTATTTTTAAACTCTTTGAATTTTTTTGCTATTTTTCTTGAATTTTCTATTATGCGTCGGGTAGGAACGGAACGGAATTAAAATTTTTATTTTCTCTCTTTCTCATCCTTTTCCAACTTATTTTGGCTTGAAATGAATCCATAATGGTATTTTTTAATTTTTTTGCTATTTTCTTTGAATTTCGTATTTAGCGCCGGGTAGGAACGAAACGGAACGATAACTTTCATTTTCTGTTTTTCTCAGCCTTTTCCGACATATTTTTGATTGAAATGAAGCCATAATTGTATTTTTTAATTTTTTGAATTTTTTTGCTATTGTTTTGGAATTTTCTATTTCGTGTCGGGTAGGAACGGAACAAAACGATAATTTTTATTTTCTCTCTATCTCATCCTTTTCCAATCTATTTTGGCTTGAAATGAATCCATAACAGTATTTTTTAATTTTTTGAATTTTTTTGCTATTTTTTTTTGAGTTTTCTATATAGTGCCAGGATGGAACGAAACGGATGGTAATTTTTATTTTCTGTTTTTCTCGGCCTTTTCCGACCTATTTTTGCTTGAAATGAACCCGTAATGGTATTCTTTAATTTTTTGAATTTTTTCGCTATTGTTTTAGAATTTTCTATTTCGTGTCGGGTAGGAATGGAATGGAACGATAACTTTTATTTTCTCTCTATCTCATCGTTTTCCAATCTATTTTGGTTTGAAATGAATCCATAACAGTATTTTTTAATTTTTTTGCTATTTTTTTTTTAATTTTCTATATAGTGCCAGGATGGAACGAAACGGATGGTAATTTTTATTTTCTGTTTTTCTCGGCCTTTTCCGACCTATTTTGTCTTGAAATGAACCCGTAATGGTATTCTTTAATTTTTTGAATTTCTTTGCTATTGTTTTAGAATTTTCTATTTCGTGTCGGGTAGGAAAGAAACGGAACGATAACTTTTATTTTCTCTCTACCTCATCCTTTTCCAATCTATTTTGGCTTGAAATGAATCCATAACCGTATTTTTTAATTTTTTGAATTTCTTTGCTATTTTTTTTTAGTTTTCTATATAGTGCCAGGATGGAACGAAACGGATGGTAATTTTTATTTGCTGTTTTTCTCGGCCTTTTCCGACCTATTTCGGTTTGAAATGAATCCATAACAGTATTTTTTAATTTCTTTGCTATTTTTTTTGAATTTTCTATATAGTGCCAGGATGGAACGAAACGGATGGTAATTTTTATTTTCTGTTTTTCTCGGCCTTTTCCGACCTATTTTGTCTTGAAATGAACCCGTAATGGTATTCTTTAATTTTTTGAATTTCTTTGCTATTGTTTTAGAATTTTCTATTTCGTGTCGGGTAGGAAAGAAACGGAACGATAACTTTTATTTTCTCTCTACCTCATCCTTTTCCAATCTATTTTGGCTTGAAATGAATCCATAACCGTATTTTTTAATTTTTTGAATTTCTTTGCTATTTTTTTTTAGTTTTCTATATAGTGCCAGGATGGAACGAAACGGATGGTAATTTTTATTTGCTGTTTTTGTCGGCCTTTTCCGACCTATTTCGGTTTGAAATGAATCCATAACAGTATTTTTTAATTTTTTTGCTATTTTTTTTGAATTTTCTATATAGTGCCAGGATGGAACGAAACGGGTGGTAATTTTTATTTGCTGTTTTTCTCGGCCTTTTCCGACCTATTTCGGTTTGAAATGAATCCATAATAGTATTTTTTAATTTTTTTGCTATTTTTTTTGAATTTTCTATATAGTGCCAGGATGGAACGAAACGGATGGTAATTTTTATTTTCTGTTTTTCTCGGCCTTTTTCGACCTATTTTGTATTGAAATGAAGCCATAATTGTATTTTTTAATTTATTGAATTTTTTTGCTGTTTTGTTTGAATTTTCTATTTAGTGCCTGGTAGGAACGAAACGGAACGATAATTTTGATTTTCTGTTTTTCTCGGCCTTTTCCGACCTATTTTGGCATGAAATGAATCCGTAATGGTATTCTTTAATTTTTTGAATTTTTTTGTTATTGTTTTGGAATTTTCTAGTTCGTGTCGGGAAGGAACGGAACGAAACGATAATTTTTATTTTCTCTCTATCTCATCCTTTTCCAACTTATTTTGGCTTGAAATGAATCCATAATGGTATTTTTTAATTTTTTTAATTTTTTTGCTATTTTTTTTGAATTTCATATTTAGAGCCGGGTTGGAACGAAACAGAATAATAATTTTTATTTTCTGTTTTTCTTCGCCTTTTCCGACCTATTTTGGATTGAAATGAAGCCATAATTGTATTTTTTAATTTTTTGAATTTTTTTGCTATTTTGTTTGAATTTTCTATTTAGTTCCTGGTAGGAACGAAACGGAACGATAATTTTTATTTTCAGTTTTACTCGGCCTTTTCCGACCTATTTTGGCTCGAAATGAATCCATTATGGTATTTTTTAATTTTCTGAATTTTTTATTTAGTGCCGGGCTGTAACAAAACGGAACGATAATTTTTATTTTCTCTTTTCTCGGCCTTTTCCGACCTCTTTTGGCTTGAAATGTACCCGTAATGGTATTTTTGAATTTTTTTGCTATTGTTCTGGAATTTTCTATTTCGTGTCGGGTAGGAACGGAACGGAACGATAACTTTTATTTTCTCTCTATTTCATCATTTTCCAACCTATTTTTGCTTGAAATGAATCCACAACCGTATTTTTAAACTCTTTGAATTTTTTTGCTATTTTTCTTGAATTTTCTATTATGCGTCGGGTAGGAACGGAACGGAATTAAAATTTTTATTTTCTCTCTTTCTCATCCTTTTCCAACTTATTTTGGCTTGAAATGAATCCATAATGGTATTTTTTAATTTTTTTGCTATTTTCTTTGAATTTCGTATTTAGCGCCGGGTAGGAACGAAACGGAACGATAACTTTCATTTTCTGTTTTTCTCAGCCTTTTCCGACATATTTTTGATTGAAATGAAGCCATAATTGTATTTTTTAATTTTTTGAATTTTTTTGCTATTGTTTTGGAATTTTCTATTTCGTGTCGGGTAGGAACGGAACAAAACGATAATTTTTATTTTCTCTCTATCTCATCCTTTTCCAATCTATTTTGGCTTGAAATGAATCCATAACAGTATTTTTTAATTTTTTGAATTTTTTTGCTATTTTTTTTTGAGTTTTCTATATAGTGCCAGGATGGAACGAAACGGATGGTAATTTTTATTTTCTGTTTTTCTCGGCCTTTTCCGACCTATTTTTGCTTGAAATGAACCCGTAATGGTATTCTTTAATTTTTTGAATTTTTTCGCTATTGTTTTAGAATTTTCTATTTCGTGTCGGGTAGGAATGGAATGGAACGATAACTTTTATTTTCTCTCTATCTCATCGTTTTCCAATCTATTTTGGTTTGAAATGAATCCATAACAGTATTTTTTAATTTTTTTGCTATTTTTTTTTTAATTTTCTATATAGTGCCAGGATGGAACGAAACGGATGGTAATTTTTATTTTCTGTTTTTCTCGGCCTTTTCCGACCTATTTTGTCTTGAAATGAACCCGTAATGGTATTCTTTAATTTTTTGAATTTCTTTGCTATTGTTTTAGAATTTTCTATTTCGTGTCGGGTAGGAAAGAAACGGAACGATAACTTTTATTTTCTCTCTACCTCATCCTTTTCCAATCTATTTTGGCTTGAAATGAATCCATAACCGTATTTTTTAATTTTTTGAATTTCTTTGCTATTTTTTTTTAGTTTTCTATATAGTGCCAGGATGGAACGAAACGGATGGTAATTTTTATTTGCTGTTTTTCTCGGCCTTTTCCGACCTATTTCGGTTTGAAATGAATCCATAACAGTATTTTTTAATTTCTTTGCTATTTTTTTTGAATTTTCTATATAGTGCCAGGATGGAACGAAACGGATGGTAATTTTTATTTTCTGTTTTTCTCGGCCTTTTCCGACCTATTTTGTCTTGAAATGAACCCGTAATGGTATTCTTTAATTTTTTGAATTTCTTTGCTATTGTTTTAGAATTTTCTATTTCGTGTCGGGTAGGAAAGAAACGGAACGATAACTTTTATTTTCTCTCTACCTCATCCTTTTCCAATCTATTTTGGCTTGAAATGAATCCATAACCGTATTTTTTAATTTTTTGAATTTCTTTGCTATTTTTTTTTAGTTTTCTATATAGTGCCAGGATGGAACGAAACGGATGGTAATTTTTATTTGCTGTTTTTGTCGGCCTTTTCCGACCTATTTCGGTTTGAAATGAATCCATAACAGTATTTTTTAATTTTTTTGCTATTTTTTTTGAATTTTCTATATAGTGCCAGGATGGAACGAAACGGGTGGTAATTTTTATTTGCTGTTTTTCTCGGCCTTTTCCGACCTATTTCGGTTTGAAATGAATCCATAATAGTATTTTTTAATTTTTTTGCTATTTTTTTTGAATTTTCTATATAGTGCCAGGATGGAACGAAACGGATGGTAATTTTTATTTTCTGTTTTTCTCGGCCTTTTTCGACCTATTTTGTATTGAAATGAAGCCATAATTGTATTTTTTAATTTATTGAATTTTTTTGCTGTTTTGTTTGAATTTTCTATTTAGTGCCTGGTAGGAACGAAACGGAACGATAATTTTGATTTTCTGTTTTTCTCGGCCTTTTCCGACCTATTTTGGCATGAAATGAATCCGTAATGGTATTCTTTAATTTTTTGAATTTTTTTGTTATTGTTTTGGAATTTTCTAGTTCGTGTCGGGAAGGAACGGAACGAAACGATAATTTTTATTTTCTCTCTATCTCATCCTTTTCCAACTTATTTTGGCTTGAAATGAATCCATAATGGTATTTTTTAATTTTTTTAATTTTTTTGCTATTTTTTTTGAATTTCATATTTAGAGCCGGGTTGGAACGAAACAGAATAATAATTTTTATTTTCTGTTTTTCTTCGCCTTTTCCGACCTATTTTGGATTGAAATGAAGCCATAATTGTATTTTTTAATTTTTTGAATTTTTTTGCTATTTTGTTTGAATTTTCTATTTAGTTCCTGGTAGGAACGAAACGGAACGATAATTTTTATTTTCAGTTTTACTCGGCCTTTTCCGACCTATTTTGGCTCGAAATGAATCCATTATGGTATTTTTTAATTTTCTGAATTTTTTATTTAGTGCCGGGCTGTAACAAAACGGAACGATAATTTTTATTTTCTCTTTTCTCGGCCTTTTCCGACCTCTTTTGGCTTGAAATGTACCCGTAATGGTATTTTTGAATTTTTTTGCTATTGTTCTGGAATTTTCTATTTCGTGTCGGGTAGGAACGGAACGGAACGATAACTTTTATTTTCTCTCTATTTCATCATTTTCCAACCTATTTTTGCTTGAAATGAATCCACAACCGTATTTTTAAACTCTTTGAATTTTTTTGCTATTTTTCTTGAATTTTCTATTATGCGTCGGGTAGGAACGGAACGGAATTAAAATTTTTATTTTCTCTCTTTCTCATCCTTTTCCAACTTATTTTGGCTTGAAATGAATCCATAATGGTATTTTTTAATTTTTTTGCTATTTTCTTTGAATTTCGTATTTAGCGCCGGGTAGGAACGAAACGGAACGATAACTTTCATTTTCTGTTTTTCTCAGCCTTTTCCGACATATTTTTGATTGAAATGAAGCCATAATTGTATTTTTTAATTTTTTGAATTTTTTTGCTATTGTTTTGGAATTTTCTATTTCGTGTCGGGTAGGAACGGAACAAAACGATAATTTTTATTTTCTCTCTATCTCATCCTTTTCCAATCTATTTTGGCTTGAAATGAATCCATAACAGTATTTTTTAATTTTTTGAATTTTTTTGCTATTTTTTTTTGAGTTTTCTATATAGTGCCAGGATGGAACGAAACGGATGGTAATTTTTATTTTCTGTTTTTCTCGGCCTTTTCCGACCTATTTTTGCTTGAAATGAACCCGTAATGGTATTCTTTAATTTTTTGAATTTTTTCGCTATTGTTTTAGAATTTTCTATTTCGTGTCGGGTAGGAATGGAATGGAACGATAACTTTTATTTTCTCTCTATCTCATCGTTTTCCAATCTATTTTGGTTTGAAATGAATCCATAACAGTATTTTTTAATTTTTTTGCTATTTTTTTTTTAATTTTCTATATAGTGCCAGGATGGAACGAAACGGATGGTAATTTTTATTTTCTGTTTTTCTCGGCCTTTTCCGACCTATTTTGTCTTGAAATGAACCCGTAATGGTATTCTTTAATTTTTTGAATTTCTTTGCTATTGTTTTAGAATTTTCTATTTCGTGTCGGGTAGGAAAGAAACGGAACGATAACTTTTATTTTCTCTCTACCTCATCCTTTTCCAATCTATTTTGGCTTGAAATGAATCCATAACCGTATTTTTTAATTTTTTGAATTTCTTTGCTATTTTTTTTTAGTTTTCTATATAGTGCCAGGATGGAACGAAACGGATGGTAATTTTTATTTGCTGTTTTTCTCGGCCTTTTCCGACCTATTTCGGTTTGAAATGAATCCATAACAGTATTTTTTAATTTCTTTGCTATTTTTTTTGAATTTTCTATATAGTGCCAGGATGGAACGAAACGGATGGTAATTTTTATTTTCTGTTTTTCTCGGCCTTTTCCGACCTATTTTGTCTTGAAATGAACCCGTAATGGTATTCTTTAATTTTTTGAATTTCTTTGCTATTGTTTTAGAATTTTCTATTTCGTGTCGGGTAGGAAAGAAACGGAACGATAACTTTTATTTTCTCTCTACCTCATCCTTTTCCAATCTATTTTGGCTTGAAATGAATCCATAACCGTATTTTTTAATTTTTTGAATTTCTTTGCTATTTTTTTTTAGTTTTCTATATAGTGCCAGGATGGAACGAAACGGATGGTAATTTTTATTTGCTGTTTTTGTCGGCCTTTTCCGACCTATTTCGGTTTGAAATGAATCCATAACAGTATTTTTTAATTTTTTTGCTATTTTTTTTGAATTTTCTATATAGTGCCAGGATGGAACGAAACGGGTGGTAATTTTTATTTGCTGTTTTTCTCGGCCTTTTCCGACCTATTTCGGTTTGAAATGAATCCATAATAGTATTTTTTAATTTTTTTGCTATTTTTTTTGAATTTTCTATATAGTGCCAGGATGGAACGAAACGGATGGTAATTTTTATTTTCTGTTTTTCTCGGCCTTTTTCGACCTATTTTGTATTGAAATGAAGCCATAATTGTATTTTTTAATTTATTGAATTTTTTTGCTGTTTTGTTTGAATTTTCTATTTAGTGCCTGGTAGGAACGAAACGGAACGATAATTTTGATTTTCTGTTTTTCTCGGCCTTTTCCGACCTATTTTGGCATGAAATGAATCCGTAATGGTATTCTTTAATTTTTTGAATTTTTTTGTTATTGTTTTGGAATTTTCTAGTTCGTGTCGGGAAGGAACGGAACGAAACGATAATTTTTATTTTCTCTCTATCTCATCCTTTTCCAACTTATTTTGGCTTGAAATGAATCCATAATGGTATTTTTTAATTTTTTTAATTTTTTTGCTATTTTTTTTGAATTTCATATTTAGAGCCGGGTTGGAACGAAACAGAATAATAATTTTTATTTTCTGTTTTTCTTCGCCTTTTCCGACCTATTTTGGATTGAAATGAAGCCATAATTGTATTTTTTAATTTTTTGAATTTTTTTGCTATTTTGTTTGAATTTTCTATTTAGTTCCTGGTAGGAACGAAACGGAACGATAATTTTTATTTTCAGTTTTACTCGGCCTTTTCCGACCTATTTTGGCTCGAAATGAATCCATTATGGTATTTTTTAATTTTCTGAATTTTTTATTTAGTGCCGGGCTGTAACAAAACGGAACGATAATTTTTATTTTCTCTTTTCTCGGCCTTTTCCGACCTCTTTTGGCTTGAAATGTACCCGTAATGGTATTTTTGAATTTTTTTGCTATTGTTCTGGAATTTTCTATTTCGTGTCGGGTAGGAACGGAACGGAACGATAACTTTTATTTTCTCTCTATTTCATCATTTTCCAACCTATTTTTGCTTGAAATGAATCCACAACCGTATTTTTAAACTCTTTGAATTTTTTTGCTATTTTTCTTGAATTTTCTATTATGCGTCGGGTAGGAACGGAACGGAATTAAAATTTTTATTTTCTCTCTTTCTCATCCTTTTCCAACTTATTTTGGCTTGAAATGAATCCATAATGGTATTTTTTAATTTTTTTGCTATTTTCTTTGAATTTCGTATTTAGCGCCGGGTAGGAACGAAACGGAACGATAACTTTCATTTTCTGTTTTTCTCAGCCTTTTCCGACATATTTTTGATTGAAATGAAGCCATAATTGTATTTTTTAATTTTTTGAATTTTTTTGCTATTGTTTTGGAATTTTCTATTTCGTGTCGGGTAGGAACGGAACAAAACGATAATTTTTATTTTCTCTCTATCTCATCCTTTTCCAATCTATTTTGGCTTGAAATGAATCCATAACAGTATTTTTTAATTTTTTGAATTTTTTTGCTATTTTTTTTTGAGTTTTCTATATAGTGCCAGGATGGAACGAAACGGATGGTAATTTTTATTTTCTGTTTTTCTCGGCCTTTTCCGACCTATTTTTGCTTGAAATGAACCCGTAATGGTATTCTTTAATTTTTTGAATTTTTTCGCTATTGTTTTAGAATTTTCTATTTCGTGTCGGGTAGGAATGGAATGGAACGATAACTTTTATTTTCTCTCTATCTCATCGTTTTCCAATCTATTTTGGTTTGAAATGAATCCATAACAGTATTTTTTAATTTTTTTGCTATTTTTTTTTTAATTTTCTATATAGTGCCAGGATGGAACGAAACGGATGGTAATTTTTATTTTCTGTTTTTCTCGGCCTTTTCCGACCTATTTTGTCTTGAAATGAACCCGTAATGGTATTCTTTAATTTTTTGAATTTCTTTGCTATTGTTTTAGAATTTTCTATTTCGTGTCGGGTAGGAAAGAAACGGAACGATAACTTTTATTTTCTCTCTACCTCATCCTTTTCCAATCTATTTTGGCTTGAAATGAATCCATAACCGTATTTTTTAATTTTTTGAATTTCTTTGCTATTTTTTTTTAGTTTTCTATATAGTGCCAGGATGGAACGAAACGGATGGTAATTTTTATTTGCTGTTTTTCTCGGCCTTTTCCGACCTATTTCGGTTTGAAATGAATCCATAACAGTATTTTTTAATTTTTTTGCTATTTTTTTTGAATTTTCTATATAGTGCCAGGATGGAACGAAACGGGTGGTAATTTTTATTTGCTGTTTTTCTCGGCCTTTTCCGACCTATTTCGGTTTGAAATGAATCCATAATAGTATTTTTTAATTTTTTTTGCTATTTTTTTTGAATTTTCTATATAGTGCCAGGATGGAACGAAACGGATGGTAATTTTTATTTTCTGTTTTTCTCGGCCTTTTTCGACCTATTTTGTATTGAAATGAAGCCATAATTGTATTTTTTAATTTATTGAATTTTTTTGCTATTTTGTTTGAATTTTCTATTTAGTGCCTGGTAGGAACGAAACGGAACGATAATTTTGATTTTCTGTTTTTCTCGGCCTTTTCCGACCTATTTTGGCATGAAATGAATCCGTAATGGTATTCTTTAATTTTTTGAGTTTTTTTGTTATTGTTTTGGAATTTTCTAGTTCGTGTCGGGAAGGAACGGAACGAAACGATAATTTTTATTTTCTCTCTATCTCATCCTTTTCCAACTTATTTTGGCTTGAAATGAATCCATAATGGTATTTTTTAATTTTTTTAATTTTTTTGCTATTTTTTTTGAATTTCATATTTAGAGCCGGGTTGGAACGAAACAGAATAATAATTTTTATTTTCTGTTTTTCTTGGCCTTTTCCGACCTATTTTGGATTGAAATGAAGCCATAATTGTATTTTTTAATTTTTTGAATTTTTTTGCTATTTTGTTTGAATTTTCTATTTAGTTCCTGGTAGGAACGAAACGGAACGATAATTTTTATTTTCAGTTTTACTCGGCCTTTTCCGACCTATTTTGGCTCGAAATGAATCCATTATGGTATTTTTTAATTTTCTGAATTTTTTATTTAGTGCCGGGCTGTAACAAAACGGAACGATAATTTTTATTTTCTCTTTTCTCGGCCTTTTCCGACCTCTTTTGGCTTGAAATGTACCCGTAATGGTATTTTTGAATTTTTTTGCTATTGTTCTGGAATTTTCTATTTCGTGTCGGGTAGGAACGGAACGGAACGATAACTTTTATTTTCTCTCTATTTCATCATTTTCCAACCTATTTTTGCTTGAAATGAATCCAGAACCGTATTTTTAAACTCTTTGAATTTTTTTGCTATTTTTCTTGAATTTTCTATTATGCGTCGGGTAGGAACGGAACGGAATTAAAATTTTTATTTTCTCTCTTTCTCATCCTTTTCCAACTTATTTTGGCTTGAAATGAATCCATAATGGTATTTTTTAATTTTTTTGCTATTTTCTTTGAATTTCGTATTTAGCGCCGGGTAGGAACGAAACGGAACGATAACTTTCATTTTCTGTTTTTCTCAGCCTTTTCCGACATATTTTTGATTGAAATGAAGCCATAATTGTATTTTTTAATTTTTTGAATTTTTTTGCTATTGTTTTGGAATTTTCTATTTCGTGTCGGGTAGGAACGGAACAAAACGATAATTTTTATTTTCTCTCTATCTCATCCTTTTCCAATCTATTTTGGCTTGAAATGAATCCATAACAGTATTTTTTAATTTTTTGAATTTTTTTGCTATTTTTTTTTGAGTTTTCTATATAGTGCCAGGATGGAACGAAACGGATGGTAATTTTTATTTTCTGTTTTTCTCGGCCTTTTCCGACCTATTTTTGCTTGAAATGAACCCGTAATGGTATTCTTTAATTTTTTGAATTTTTTCGCTATTGTTTTAGAATTTTCTATTTCGTGTCGGGTAGGAATGGAATGGAACGATAACTTTTATTTTCTCTCTATCTCATCGTTTTCCAATCTATTTTGGTTTGAAATGAATCCATAACAGTATTTTTTAATTTTTTTGCTATTTTTTTTTTAATTTTCTATATAGTGCCAGGATGGAACGAAACGGATGGTAATTTTTATTTTCTGTTTTTCTCGGCCTTTTCCGACCTATTTTGTCTTGAAATGAACCCGTAATGGTATTCTTTAATTTTTTGAATTTCTTTGCTATTGTTTTAGAATTTTCTATTTCGTGTCGGGTAGGAAAGAAACGGAACGATAACTTTTATTTTCTCTCTACCTCATCCTTTTCCAATCTATTTTGGCTTGAAATGAATCCATAACCGTATTTTTTAATTTTTTGAATTTCCTTGCTATTTTTTTTTAGTTTTTTATATAGTGCCAGGATGGAACGAAACGGATGGTAATTTTTATTTGCTGTTTTTCTCGACCTTTTCCGACCTATTTCGGTTTGAAATGAATCCATAACAGTATTTTTTAATTTGTTTGCTATTTTTTTTGAATTTTCTATATAGTGCCAGGATGGAACGAAACGGATGGTAATTTTTATTTTCTGTTTTTCTCGGCCTTTTCCGACCTATTTTGTCTTGAAATGAACCCGTAATGGTATTCTTTAATTTTTTGAATTTCTTTGCTATTGTTTTAGAATTTTCTATTTCGTATCGGGTAGGAAAGAAACGGAAAGATAACTTTTATTATCTCTCTACCTCATCCTTTTCCAATCTATTTTGGCTTGAAATGAATCCATAACCGTATTTTTTAATTTTTTGAATTTCTTTGCTATTTTTTTTTAGTTTTCTATATAGTGCCAGGATGGAACGAAACGGATGGTAATTTTTATTTGCTGTTTTTCTCGGCCTTTTCCGACCTATTTCGGTTTGAAATGAATCCATAACAGTATTTTTTAATTTCTTTGCTATTTTTTTTGAATTTTCTATATAGTGCCAGGATGGAACGAAACGGATGGTAATTTTTATTTTCTGTTTTTCTCGGCCTTTTCCGACCTATTTTGTCTTGAAATGAACCCGTAATGGTATTCTTTAATTTTTTGAATTTCTTTGCTATTGTTTTAGAATTTTCTATTTCGTGTCGGGTAGGAAAGAAACGGAACGATAACTTTTATTTTCTCTCTACCTCATCCTTTTCCAATCTATTTTGGCTTGAAATGAATCCATAACCGTATTTTTTAATTTTTTGAATTTCTTTGCTATTTTTTTTTAGTTTTCTATATAGTGCCAGGATGGAACGAAACGGATGGTAATTTTTATTTGCTGTTTTTCTCGGCCTTTTCCGACCTATTTCGGTTTGAAATGAATCCATAACAGTATTTTTTAATTTCTTTGCTATTTTTTTTAAATTTTCTATATAGTGCCAGGATGGAACGAAACGGATGGTAATTTTTGTTTTCTGTTTTTCTCGGCCTTTTCCGACCTATTTTGTCTTGAAATGAACCCGTAATGGTATTCTTTAATTTTTTGAATTTCTTTGCTATTGTTTTAGAATTTTCTATTTCGTGTCGGGTAGGAAAGAAACGGAACGATAACTTTTATTTTCTCTCTACCTCATCCTTTTCCAATCTATTTTGGCTTGAAATGAATCCATAACCGTATTTTTTAATTTTTTGAATTTCTTTGCTATTTTTTTTTAGTTTTCTATATAGTGCCAGGATGGAACGAAACGGATGGTAATTTTTATTTGCTGTTTTTGTCGGCCTTTTCCGACCTATTTCGGTTTGAAATGAATCCATAACAGTATTTTTTAATTTTTTTGCTATTTTTTTTGAATTTTCTATATAGTGCCAGGATGGAACGAAACGGGTGGTAATTTTTATTTGCTGTTTTTCTCGGCCTTTTCCGACCTATTTCGGTTTGAAATGAATCCATAATAGTATTTTTTAATTTTTTTGCTATTTTTTTTGAATTTTCTATATAGTGCCAGGATGGAACGAAACGGATGGTAATTTTTATTTTCTGTTTTTCTCGGCCTTTTTCGACCTATTTTGTATTGAAATGAAGCCATAATTGTATTTTTTAATTTTTTGAATTTTTTTGCTGTTTTGTTTGAATTTTCTATTTAGTGCCTGGTAGGAACGAAACGGAACGATAATTTTGATTTTCTGTTTTTCTCGGCCTTTTCCGACCTATTTTGGCATGAAATGAATCCGTAATGGTATTCTTTAATTTTTTGAATTTTTTTGTTATTGTTTTGGAATTTTCTAGTTCGTGTCGGGAAGGAACGGAACGAAACGATAATTTTTATTTTCTCTCTGTCTCATCCTTTTCCAACTTATTTTGGCTTGAAATGAATCCATAATGGTATTTTTTAATTTTTTTAATTTTTTTGCTATTTTTTTTGAATTTCATATTTAGAGCCGGGTTGGAACGAAACAGAATAATAATTTTTATTTTCTGTTTTTCTTGGCCTTTTCCGACCTATTTTGGATTGAAATGAAGCCATAATTGTATTTTTTAATTTTTTGAATTTTTTTGCTATTTTGTTTGAATTTTCTATTTAGTTCCTGGTAGGAACGAAACGGAACGATAATTTTTATTTTCAGTTTTACTCGGCCTTTTCCGACCTATTTTGGCTCGAAATGAATCCATTATGGTATTTTTTAATTTTCTGAATTTTTTATTTAGTGCCGGGCTGTAACAAAACGGAACGATAATTTTTATTTTCTCTTTTCTCGGCCTTTTCCGACCTCTTTTGGCTTGAAATGTACCCGTAATGGTATTTTTGAATTTTTTTGCTATTGTTCTGGAATTTTCTATTTCGTGTCGGGTAGGAACGGAACGGAACGATAACTTTTATTTTCTCTCTATTTCATCATTTTCCAACCTATTTTTGCTTGAAATGAATCCACAACCGTATTTTTAAACTCTTTGAATTTTTTTGCTATTTTTCTTGAATTTTCTATTATGCGTCGGGTAGGAACGGAACGGAATTAAAATTTTTATTTTCTCTCTTTCTCATCCTTTTCCAACTTATTTTGGCTTGAAATGAATCCATAATGGTATTTTTTAATTTTTTTGCTATTTTCTTTGAATTTCGTATTTAGCGCCGGGTAGGAACGAAACGGAACGATAACTTTCATTTTCTGTTTTTCTCAGCCTTTTCCGACATATTTTTGATTGAAATGAAGCCATAATTGTATTTTTTAATTTTTTGAATTTTTTTGCTATTGTTTTGGAATTTTCTATTTCGTGTCGGGTAGGAACGGAACAAAACGATAATTTTTATTTTCTCTCTATCTCATCCTTTTCCAATCTATTTTGGCTTGAAATGAATCCATAACAGTATTTTTTAATTTTTTGAATTTTTTTGCTATTTTTTTTTGAGTTTTCTATATAGTGCCAGGATGGAACGAAACGGATGGTAATTTTTATTTTCTGTTTTTCTCGGCCTTTTCCGACCTATTTTTGCTTGAAATGAACCCGTAATGGTATTCTTTAATTTTTTGAATTTTTTCGCTATTGTTTTAGAATTTTCTATTTCGTGTCGGGTAGGAATGGAATGGAACGATAACTTTTATTTTCTCTCTATCTCATCGTTTTCCAATCTATTTTGGTTTGAAATGAATCCATAACAGTATTTTTTAATTTTTTTGCTATTTTTTTTTTAATTTTCTATATAGTGCCAGGATGGAACGAAACGGATGGTAATTTTTATTTTCTGTTTTTCTCGGCCTTTTCCGACCTATTTTGTCTTGAAATGAACCCGTAATGGTATTCTTTAATTTTTTGAATTTCTTTGCTATTGTTTTAGAATTTTCTATTTCGTGTCGGGTAGGAAAGAAACGGAACGATAACTTTTATTTTCTCTCTACCTCATCCTTTTCCAATCTATTTTGGCTTGAAATGAATCCATAACCGTATTTTTTAATTTTTTGAATTTCTTTGCTATTTTTTTTTAGTTTTCTATATAGTGCCAGGATGGAACGAAACGGATGGTAATTTTTATTTGCTGTTTTTCTCGGCCTTTTCCGACCTATTTCGGTTTGAAATGAATCCATAACAGTATTTTTTAATTTCTTTGCTATTTTTTTTGAATTTTCTATATAGTGCCAGGATGGAACGAAACGGATGGTAATTTTTATTTTCTGTTTTTCTCGGCCTTTTCCGACCTATTTTGTCTTGAAATGAACCCGTAATGGTATTCTTTAATTTTTTGAATTTCTTTGCTATTGTTTTAGAATTTTCTATTTCGTGTCGGGTAGGAAAGAAACGGAACGATAACTTTTATTTTCTCTCTACCTCATCCTTTTCCAATCTATTTTGGCTTGAAATGAATCCATAACCGTATTTTTTAATTTTTTTAATTTCTTTGCTATTTTTTTTTAGTTTTCTATATAGTGCCAGGATGGAACGAAACGGATGGTAATTTTTATTTGCTGTTTTTGTCGGCCTTTTCCGACCTATTTCGGTTTGAAATGAATCCATAACAGTATTTTTTAATTTTTTTGCTATTTTTTTTGAATTTTCTATATAGTGCCAGGATGGAACGAAACGGGTGGTAATTTTTATTTGCTGTTTTTCTCGGCCTTTTCCGACCTATTTCGGTTTGAAATGAATCCATAATAGTATTTTTTAATTTTTTTGCTATTTTTTTTTGAATTTTCTATATAGTGCCAGGATGGAACGAAACGGATGGTAATTTTTATTTTCTGTTTTTCTCGGCCTTTTTCGACCTATTTTGTATTGAAATGAAGCCATAATTGTATTTTTTAATTTTTTGAATTTTTTTGCTGTTTTGTTTGAATTTTCTATTTAGTGCCTGGTAGGAACGAAACGGAACGATAATTTTGATTTTCTGTTTTTCTCGGCCTTTTCCGACCTATTTTGGCATGAAATGAATCCGTAATGGTATTCTTTAATTTTTTGAATTTTTTTGTTATTGTTTTGGAATTTTCTAGTTCGTGTCGGGAAGGAACGGAACGAAACGATAATTTTTATTTTCTCTCTGTCTCATCCTTTTCCAACTTATTTTGGCTTGAAATGAATCCATAATGGTATTTTTTAATTTTTTTAATTTTTTTGCTATTTTTTTTGAATTTCATATTTAGAGCCGGGTTGGAACGAAACAGAATAATAATTTTTATTTTCTGTTTTTCTTGGCCTTTTCCGACCTATTTTGGATTGAAATGAAGCCATAATTGTATTTTTTAATTTTTTGAATTTTTTTGCTATTTTGTTTGAATTTTCTATTTAGTTCCTGGTAGGAACGAAACGGAACGATAATTTTTATTTTCAGTTTTACTCGGCCTTTTCCGACCTATTTTGGCTCGAAATGAATCCATTATGGTATTTTTTAATTTTCTGAATTTTTTATTTAGTGCCGGGCTGTAACAAAACGGAACGATAATTTTTATTTTCTCTTTTCTCGGCCTTTTCCGACCTCTTTTGGCTTGAAATGTACCCGTAATGGTATTTTTGAATTTTTTTGCTATTGTTCTGGAATTTTCTATTTCGTGTCGGGTAGGAACGGAACGGAACGATAACTTTTATTTTCTCTCTATTTCATCATTTTCCAACCTATTTTTGCTTGAAATGAATCCACAACCGTATTTTTAAACTCTTTGAATTTTTTTGCTATTTTTCTTGAATTTTCTATTATGCGTCGGGTAGGAACGGAACGGAATTAAAATTTTTATTTTCTCTCTTTCTCATCCTTTTCCAACTTATTTTGGCTTGAAATGAATCCATAATGGTATTTTTTAATTTTTTTGCTATTTTCTTTGAATTTCGTATTTAGCGCCGGGTAGGAACGAAACGGAACGATAACTTTCATTTTCTGTTTTTCTCAGCCTTTTCCGACATATTTTTGATTGAAATGAAGCCATAATTGTATTTTTTAATTTTTTGAATTTTTTTGCTATTGTTTTGGAATTTTCTATTTCGTGTCGGGTAGGAACGGAACAAAACGATAATTTTTATTTTCTCTCTATCTCATCCTTTTCCAATCTATTTTGGCTTGAAATGAATCCATAACAGTATTTTTTAATTTTTTGAATTTTTTTGCTATTTTTTTTTGAGTTTTCTATATAGTGCCAGGATGGAACGAAACGGATGGTAATTTTTATTTTCTGTTTTTCTCGGCCTTTTCCGACCTATTTTTGCTTGAAATGAACCCGTAATGGTATTCTTTAATTTTTTGAATTTTTTCGCTATTGTTTTAGAATTTTCTATTTCGTGTCGGGTAGGAATGGAATGGAACGATAACTTTTATTTTCTCTCTATCTCATCGTTTTCCAATCTATTTTGGTTTGAAATGAATCCATAACAGTATTTTTTAATTTTTTTGCTATTTTTTTTTTAATTTTCTATATAGTGCCAGGATGGAACGAAACGGATGGTAATTTTTATTTTCTGTTTTTCTCGGCCTTTTCCGACCTATTTTGTCTTGAAATGAACCCGTAATGGTATTCTTTAATTTTTTGAATTTCTTTGCTATTGTTTTAGAATTTTCTATTTCGTGTCGGGTAGGAAAGAAACGGAACGATAACTTTTATTTTCTCTCTACCTCATCCTTTTCCAATCTATTTTGGCTTGAAATGAATCCATAACCGTATTTTTTAATTTTTTGAATTTCTTTGCTATTTTTTTTTAGTTTTCTATATAGTGCCAGGATGGAACGAAACGGATGGTAATTTTTATTTGCTGTTTTTGTCGGCCTTTTCCGACCTATTTCGGTTTGAAATGAATCCATAACAGTATTTTTTAATTTTTTTGCTATTTTTTTTGAATTTTCTATATAGTGCCAGGATGGAACGAAACGGGTGGTAATTTTTATTTGCTGTTTTTCTCGGCCTTTTCCGACCTATTTCGGTTTGAAATGAATCCATAATAGTATTTTTTAATTTTTTTGCTATTTTTTTTGAATTTTCTATATAGTGCCAGGATGGAACGAAACGGATGGTAATTTTTATTTTCTGTTTTTCTCGGCCTTTTTCGCCCTATTTTGTATTGAAATGAAGCCATAATTGTATTTTTTAATTTATTGAATTTTTTTGCTGTTTTGTTTGAATTTTCTATTTAGTGCCTGGTAGGAACGAAACGGAACGATAATTTTGATTTTCTGTTTTTCTCGGCCTTTTCCGACCTATTTTGGCATGAAATGAATCCGTAATGGTATTCTTTAATTTTTTGAATTTTTTTGTTATTGTTTTGGAATTTTCTAGTTCGTGTCGGGAAGGAACGGAACGAAACGATAATTTTTATTTTCTCTCTATCTCATCCTTTTCCAACTTATTTTGGCTTGAAATGAATCCATAATGGTATTTTTTAATTTTTTTAATTTTTTTGCTATTTTTTTTGAATTTCATATTTAGAGCCGGGTTGGAACGAAACAGAATAATAATTTTTATTTTCTGTTTTTCTTCGCCTTTTCCGACCTATTTTGGATTGAAATGAAGCCATAATTGTATTTTTTAATTTTTTGAATTTTTTTGCTATTTTGTTTGAATTTTCTATTTAGTTCCTGGTAGGAACGAAACGGAACGATAATTTTTATTTTCAGTTTTACTCGGCCTTTTCCGACCTATTTTGGCTCGAAATGAATCCATTATGGTATTTTTTAATTTTCTGAATTTTTTATTTAGTGCCGGGCTGTAACAAAACGGAACGATAATTTTTATTTTCTCTTTTCTCGGCCTTTTTCGACCTCTTTTGGCTTGAAATGTACCCGTAATGGTATTTTTGAATTTTTTTGCTATTGTTCTGGAATTTTCTATTTCGTGTCGGGTAGGAACGGAACGGAACGATAACTTTTATTTTCTCTCTATTTCATCATTTTCCAACCTATTTTTGCTTGAAATGAATCCACAACCGTATTTTTAAACTCTTTGAATTTTTTTGCTATTTTTCTTGAATTTTCTATTATGCGTCGGGTAGGAACGGAACGGAATTAAAATTTTTATTTTCTCTCTTTCTCATCCTTTTCCAACTTATTTTGGCTTGAAATGAATCCATAATGGTATTTTTTAATTTTTTTGCTATTTTCTTTGAATTTCGTATTTAGCGCCGGGTAGGAACGAAACGGAACGATAACTTTCATTTTCTGTTTTTCTCAGCCTTTTCCGACATATTTTTGATTGAAATGAAGCCATAATTGTATTTTTTAATTTTTTGAATTTTTTTGCTATTGTTTTGGAATTTTCTATTTCGTGTCGGGTAGGAACGGAACAAAACGATAATTTTTATTTTCTCTCTATCTCATCCTTTTCCAATCTATTTTGGCTTGAAATGAATCCATAACAGTATTTTTTAATTTTTTGAATTTTTTTGCTATTTTTTTTTGAGTTTTCTATATAGTGCCAGGATGGAACGAAACGGATGGTAATTTTTATTTTCTGTTTTTCTCGGCCTTTTCCGACCTATTTTTGCTTGAAATGAACCCGTAATGGTATTCTTTAATTTTTTGAATTTTTTCGCTATTGTTTTAGAATTTTCTATTTCGTGTCGGGTAGGAATGGAATGGAACGATAACTTTTATTTTCTCTCTATCTCATCGTTTTCCAATCTATTTTGGTTTGAAATGAATCCATAACAGTATTTTTTAATTTTTTTGCTATTTTTTTTTTAATTTTCTATATAGTGCCAGGATGGAACGAAACGGATGGTAATTTTTATTTTCTGTTTTTCTCGGCCTTTTCCGACCTATTTTGTCTTGAAATGAACCCGTAATGGTATTCTTTAATTTTTTGAATTTCTTTGCTATTGTTTTAGAATTTTCTATTTCGTGTCGGATAGGAAAGAAACGGAACAATAACTTTTATTTTCTCTCTACCTCATCCTTTTCCAATCTATTTTGGCTTGAAATGAATCCATAACCGTATTTTTTAATTTTTTGAATTTCTTTGCTATTTTTTTTTAGTTTTCTATATAGTGCCAGGATGGAACGAAACGGATGGTAATTTTTATTTGCTGTTTTTCTCGGCCTTTTCCGACCTATTTCGGTTTGAAATGAATCCATAACAGTATTTTTTAATTTTTTTGCTATTTTTTTTGAATTTTCTATATAGTGCCAGGATGGAACGAAACGGATGGTAATTTTTATTTTCTGTTTTTCTCGGCCTTTTTCCGACCTATTTTTGCTTGAAATGAACCCGTAATGGTATTCTTTAATTTTTTGAATTTTTTCGCTATTGTTTTTGAATTTTCTATTTCGTGTCGGGTAGGAATGGAATGGAACGATAACTTTTATTTTCTCTCTATCTCATCGTTTTCCAATCTATTTTGGCTTGAAATGAATCCATAACAGTATTTTTTAATTTTTTTGCTATTTTTTTTTTAATTTTCTATATAGTGCCAGGATGGAACGAAACGGATGGTAATTTTTATTTTCTGTTTTTCTCGGCCTTTTCCGACCTATTTTGGCTCGAAATGAATCCATTATGGTATTTTTTAATTTTCTGAATTTTTTATTTAGTGCCGGGCTGTAACAAAATGGAACGATAATTTTTATTTTCTCTTTTCTCGGCCTTTTCCGACCTCTTTTGGCTTGAAATGTACCCGTAATGGTATTTTTGAATTTTTTTGCTATTGTTCTGGAATTTTCTATTTCGTGTCGGGTAGGAACGGAACGGAACGATAACTTTTATTTTCTCTCTATTTCATCATTTTCCAACCTATTTTTGCTTGAAATGAATCCATAACCGTATTTTTAAACTCTTTGAATTTTTTTGCTATTTTTCTTGGATTTTCTATTATGCGTCGGGTAGGAACGGAACGGAATTAAAATTTTTATTTTCTCTCTTTCTCATCCTTTTCCAACTTATTTTGGCCTGAAATGAATCCATAATGGTATTTTTTAATTTTTTTGCTATTTTCTTTGAATTTCGTATTTAGCGCCGGGTAGGAACGAAACGGAACGATAACTTTCATTTTCTGTTTTTCTCAGCCTTTTCCGACATATTTTTGATTGAAATGAAGCCATAATTGTATTTTTTAATTTTTTGAATTTTTTTGCTATTGTTTTGGAATTTTCTATTTCGTGTCGGGTAGGAACGGAACAAAACGATAATTTTTATTTTCTCTCTATCTCATCCTTTTCCAATCTATTTTGGCTTGAAATGAATCCATAACAGTATTTTTTAATTTTTTGAATTTTTTTGCTATTTTTTTTGAGTTTTCTATATAGTGCCAGGATGGAACGAAACGGATGGTAATTTTTATTTTCTGTTTTTCTCGGCCTTTTTCCGACCTATTTTTGCTTGAAATGAACCCGTAATGGTATTCTTTAATTTTTTGAATTTTTTCGCTATTGTTTTTGAATTTTCTATTTCGTGTCGGGTAGGAATGGAATGGAACGATAACTTTTATTTTCTCTCTATCTCATCGTTTTCCAATCTATTTTGGCTTGAAATGAATCCATAACAGTATTTTTTAATTTTTTTAATTTTTTTGCTAGTTTTTTTTTTAATTTTCTATATAGTGCCAGGATGGAACGAAACGGATGGTAATTTTTATTTTCTGTTTTTCTCGGCCTTTTCCGACCTATTTTGTCTTGAAATGAACCCGTAATGGTATTCTTTAATTTTTTGAATTTCTTTGCTATTGTTTTAGAATTTTCTATTTCGTGTCGGGTAGGAAAGAAACGGAACGATAACTTTTATTTTCTCTCTACCTCATCCTTTTCCAATCTATTTTGGCTTGAAATGAATCCATAACCGTATTTTTTAATTTTTTGAATTTCTTTGCTATTTTTTTTTAGTTTTCTATATAGTGCCAGGATGGAACGAAACGGAACGATAACTTTCATTTTCTGTTTTTCTCAGCCTTTTCCGACATATTTTTGATTGAAATGAAGCCATAATTGTATTTTTTAATTTTTTGAATTTTTTTGCTATTGTTTTGGAATTTTCTATTTCGTGTCGGGTAGGAACGGAACAAAACGATAATTTTTATTTTCTCTCTATCTCATCCTTTTCCAATCTATTTTGGCTTGAAATGAATCCATAACAGTATTTTTTAATTTTTTGAATTTTTTTGCTATTTTTTTTGAGTTTTCTATATAGTGCCAGGATGGAACGAAACGGATGGTAATTTTTATTTTCTGTTTTTCTCGGCCTTTTTCCGACCTATTTTTGCTTGAAATGAACCCGTAATGGTATTCTTTAATTTTTTGAATTTTTTCGCTATTGTTTTAGAATTTTCTATTTCGTGTCGGGTAGGAATGGAATGGAACGATAACTTTTATTTTCTCTCTATCTCATCGTTTTCCAATCTATTTTGGCTTGAAATGAATCCATAACAGTATTTTTTAATTTTTTTAATTTTTTTGCTAGTTTTTTTTTAATTTTCTATATAGTGCCAGGATGGAACGAAACGGATGGTAATTTTTATTTTCTGTTTTTCTCGGCCTTTTCCGACCTATTTTGTCTTGAAATGAACCCGTAATGGTATTCTTTAATTTTTTGAATTTCTTTGCTATTGTTTTAGAATTTTCTATTTCGTGTCGGGTAGGAAAGAAACGGAACGATAACTTTTATTTTCTCTCTACCTCATCCTTTTCCAATCTATTTTGGCTTGAAATGAATCCATAACAGTATTTTTTAATTTTTTGAATTTCTTTGCTATTTTTTTTTAGTTTTCTATATAGTGCCAGGATGGAACGAAACGGATGGTAATTTTTATTTGCTGTTTTTCTCGGCCTTTTCCGACCTATTTCGGTTTGAAATGAATCCATAACAGTATTTTTTAATTTTTTTGCTATTTTTTTTGAATTTTCTATATAGTGCCAGGATGGAACGAAACGGGTGGTAATTTTTATTTGCTGTTTTTCTCGGCCTTTTCCGACCAATTTCGGTTTGAAATGAATCCATAATAGTATTTTTTAATTTTTTTGCTATTTTTTTTGAATTTTCTATATAGTGCCAGGATGGAACGAAACGGATGGTAATTTTTATTTTCTGTTTTTCTCGGCCTTTTTCGACCTATTTTGTATTGAAATGAAGCCATAATTGTATTTTTTAATTTTTTGAATTTTTTTGCTGTTTTGTTTGAATTTTCTATTTAGTACCTGGTAGGAACGAAACGGAACGATAATTTTAATTTTCTGTTTTTCTCGGCCTTTTCCGACCTATTTTGGCATGAAATGAATCCGTAATGGTATTCTTTAATTTTTTGAATTTTTTTGTTATTGTTTTGGAATTTTCTAGTTCGTGTCGGGAAGGAACGGAACGAAACGATAATTTTTATTTTCTCTCTATCTCATCCTTTTCCAACTTATTTTGGCTTGAAATGAATCCATAATGGTATTTTTTAATTTTTTTAATTTTTTTGCTATTTTTTTTGAATTTCATATTTAGAGCCGGGTTGGAACGAAACAGAATAATAATTTTTATTTTCTGTTTTTCTTCGCCTTTTCCGACCTATTTTGGATTGAAATGAAGCCATAATTGTATTTTTTAATTTTTTGAATTTTTTTGCTATTTTGTTTGAATTTTCTATTTAGTTCCTGGTAGGAACGAAACGGAACGATAATTTTTATTTTCAGTTTTACTCGGCCTTTTCCGACCTATTTTGGCTCGAAATGAATCCATTATGGTATTTTTTAATTTTCTGAATTTTTTATTTAGTGCCGGGCTGTAACAAAATGGAACGATAATTTTTATTTTCTCTTTTCTCGGCCTTTTCCGACCTCTTTTGGCTTGAAATGTACCCGTAATGGTATTTTTGAATTTTTTTGCTATTGTTCTGGAATTTTCTATTTCGTGTCGGGTAGGAACGGAACGGAACGATAACTTTTATTTTCTCTCTATTTCATCATTTTCCAACCTATTTTTGCTTGAAATGAATCCATAACCGTATTTTTAAACTCTTTGAATTTTTTTGCTATTTTTCTTGGATTTTCTATTATGCGTCGGGTAGGAACGGAACGGAATTAAAATTTTTATTTTCTCTCTTTCTCATCCTTTTCCAACTTATTTTGGCCTGAAATGAATCCATAATGGTATTTTTTAATTTTTTTGCTATTTTCTTTGAATTTCGTATTTAGCGCCGGGTAGGAACGAAACGGAACGATAACTTTCATTTTCTGTTTTTCTCAGCCTTTTCCGACATATTTTTGATTGAAATGAAGCCATAATTGTATTTTTTAATTTTTTGAATTTTTTTGCTATTGTTTTGGAATTTTCTATTTCGTGTCGGGTAGGAACGGAACAAAACGATAATTTTTATTTTCTCTCTATCTCATCCTTTTCCAATCTATTTTGGCTTGAAATGAATCCATAACAGTATTTTTTAATTTTTTGAATTTTTTTGCTATTTTTTTTGAGTTTTCTATATAGTGCCAGGATGGAACGAAACGGATGGTAATTTTTATTTTCTGTTTTTCTCGGCCTTTTTCCGACCTATTTTTGCTTGAAATGAACCCGTAATGGTATTCTTTAATTTTTTGAATTTTTTCGCTATTGTTTTTGAATTTTCTATTTCGTGTCGGGGAATGGAATGGAACGATAACTTTTATTTTCTCTCTATCTCATCGTTTTCCAATCTATTTTGGCTTGAAATGAATCCATAACAGTATTTTTTAATTTTTTGAATTTTTTTGCTATTTTTTTTTGATTTTCTATATAGTGCCAGGATGGAACGAAACGGATGGTAATTTTTATTTTCTGTTTTTCTCGGCCTTTTTCCGACCTATTTTTGCTTGAAATGAACCCGTAATGGTATTCTTTAATTTTTTGAATTTTTTCGCTATTGTTTTAGAATTTTCTATTTCGTGTCGGGTAGGAATGGAATGGAACGATAACTTTTATTTTCTCTCTATCTCATCGTTTTCCAATCTATTTTGGTTTGAAATGAATCCATAACAGTATTTTTTAATTTTTTTGCTATTTTTTTTTTAATTTTCTATATAGTGCCAGGATGGAACGAAACGGATGGTAATTTTTATTTTCTGTTTTTCTCGGCCTTTTCCGACCTATTTTGTCTTGAAATGAACCCGTAATGGTATTCTTTAATTTTTTGAATTTCTTTGCTATTGTTTTAGAATTTTCTATTTCGTGTCGGGTAGGAAAGAAACGGAACGATAACTTTTATTTTCTCTCTACCTCATCCTTTTCCAATCTATTTTGGCTTGAAATGAATCCATAACCGTATTTTTTAATTTTTTGAATTTCTTTGCTATTTTTTTTTAGTTTTCTATATAGTGCCAGGATGGAACGAAACGGATGGTAATTTTTATTTGCTGTTTTTGTCGGCCTTTTCCGACCTATTTCGGTTTGAAATGAATCCATAACAGTATTTTTTAATTTTTTTGCTATTTTTTTTGAATTTTCTATATAGTGCCAGGATGGAACGAAACGGGTGGTAATTTTTATTTGCTGTTTTTCTCGGCCTTTTCCGACCTATTTCGGTTTGAAATGAATCCATAATAGTATTTTTTAATTTTTTTGCTATTTTTTTTGAATTTTCTATATAGTGCCAGGATGGAACGAAACGGATGGTAATTTTTATTTTCTGTTTTTCTCGGCCTTTTTCGACCTATTTTGTATTGAAATGAAGCCATAATTGTATTTTTTAATTTATTGAATTTTTTTGCTGTTTTGTTTGAATTTTCTATTTAGTGCCTGGTAGGAACGAAACGGAACGATAATTTTGATTTTCTGTTTTTCTCGGCCTTTTCCGACCTATTTTGGCATGAAATGAATCCGTAATGGTATTCTTTAATTTTTTGAATTTTTTTGTTATTGTTTTGGAATTTTCTAGTTCGTGTCGGGAAGGAACGGAACGAAACGATAATTTTTATTTTCTCTCTATCTCATCCTTTTCCAACTTATTTTGGCTTGAAATGAATCCATAATGGTATTTTTTAATTTTTTTAATTTTTTTGCTATTTTTTTTGAATTTCATATTTAGAGCCGGGTTGGAACGAAACAGAATAATAATTTTTATTTTCTGTTTTTCTTCGCCTTTTCCGACCTATTTTGGATTGAAATGAAGCCATAATTGTATTTTTTAATTTTTTGAATTTTTTTGCTATTTTGTTTGAATTTTCTATTTAGTTCCTGGTAGGAACGAAACGGAACGATAATTTTTATTTTCAGTTTTACTCGGCCTTTTCCGACCTATTTTGGCTCGAAATGAATCCATTATGGTATTTTTTAATTTTCTGAATTTTTTATTTAGTGCCGGGCTGTAACAAAACGGAACGATAATTTTTATTTTCTCTTTTCTCGGCCTTTTCCGACCTCTTTTGGCTTGAAATGTACCCGTAATGGTATTTTTGAATTTTTTTGCTATTGTTCTGGAATTTTCTATTTCGTGTCGGGTAGGAACGGAACGGAACGATAACTTTTATTTTCTCTCTATTTCATCATTTTCCAACCTATTTTTGCTTGAAATGAATCCACAACCGTATTTTTAAACTCTTTGAATTTTTTTGCTATTTTTCTTGAATTTTCTATTATGCGTCGGGTAGGAACGGAACGGAATTAAAATTTTTATTTTCTCTCTTTCTCATCCTTTTACAACTTATTTTGGCTTGAAATGAATCCATAATGGTATTTTTTAATTTTTTTGCTATTTTCTTTGAATTTCGTATTTAGCGCCGGGTAGGAACGAAACGGAACGATAACTTTCATTTTCTGTTTTTCTCAGCCTTTTCCGACATATTTTTGATTGAAATGAAGCCATAATTGTATTTTTTAATTTTTTGAATTTTTTTGCTATTGTTTTGGAATTTTCTATTTCGTGTCGGGTAGGAACGGAACAAAACGATAATTTTTATTTTCTCTCTATCTCATCCTTTTCCAATCTATTTTGGCTTGAAATGAATCCATAACAGTATTTTTTAATTTTTTGAATTTTTTTGCTATTTTTTTTTGAGTTTTCTATATAGTGCCAGGATGGAACGAAACGGATGGTAATTTTTATTTTCTGTTTTTCTCGGCCTTTTCCGACCTATTTTTGCTTGAAATGAACCCGTAATGGTATTCTTTAATTTTTTGAATTTTTTCGCTATTGTTTTAGAATTTTCTATTTCGTGTCGGGTAGGAATGGAATGGAACGATAACTTTTATTTTCTCTCTACCTCATCCTTTTCCAATCTATTTTGGCTTGAAATGAATCCATAACCGTATTTTTTAATTTTTTGAATTTCTTTGCTATTTTTTTTTAGTTTTCTATATAGTGCCAGGATGGAACGAAACGGAACGATAACTTTCATTTTCTGTTTTTCTCAGCCTTTTCCGACATATTTTTGATTGAAATGAAGCCATAATTGTATTTTTTAATTTTTTGAATTTTTTTGCTATTGTTTTGGAATTTTCTATTTCGTGTCGGGTAGGAACGGAACAAAACGATAATTTTTATTTTCTCTCTATCTCATCCTTTTCCAATCTATTTTGGCTTGAAATGAATCCATAACAGTATTTTTTAATTTTTTGAATTTTTTTGCTATTTTTTTTGAGTTTTCTATATAGTGCCAGGATGGAACGAAACGGATGGTAATTTTTATTTTCTGTTTTTCTCGGCCTTTTTCCGACCTATTTTTGCTTGAAATGAACCCGTAATGGTATTCTTTAATTTTTTGAATTTTTTCGCTATTGTTTTAGAATTTTCTATTTCGTGTCGGGTAGGAATGGAATGGAACGATAACTTTTATTTTCTCTCTATCTCATCGTTTTCCAATCTATTTTGGCTTGAAATGAATCCATAACAGTATTTTTTAATTTTTTTAATTTTTTTGCTAGTTTTTTTTTAATTTTCTATATAGTGCCAGGATGGAACGAAACGGATGGTAATTTTTATTTTCTGTTTTTCTCGGCCTTTTCCGACCTATTTTGTCTTGAAATGAACCCGTAATGGTATTCTTTAATTTTTTGAATTTCTTTGCTATTGTTTTAGAATTTTCTATTTCGTGTCGGGTAGGAAAGAAACGGAACGATAACTTTTATTTTCTCTCTACCTCATCCTTTTCCAATCTATTTTGGCTTGAAATGAATCCATAACCGTATTTTTTAATTTTTTGAATTTCTTTGCTATTTTTTTTTAGTTTTCTATATAGTGCCAGGATGGAACGAAACGGATGGTAATTTTTATTTGCTGTTTTTCTCGGCCTTTTCCGACCTATTTCGGTTTGAAATGAATCCATAACAGTATTTTTTAATTTTTTTGCTATTTTTTTTGAATTTTCTATATAGTGCCAGGATGGAACGAAACGGGTGGTAATTTTTATTTGCTGTTTTTCTCGGCCTTTTCCGACCTATTTCGGTTTGAAATGAATCCATAATAGTATTTTTTAATTTTTTTGCTATTTTTTTTGAATTTTCTATATAGTGCCAGGATGGAACGAAACGGATGGTAATTTTTATTTTCTGTTTTTCTCGGCCTTTTTCGACCTATTTTGTATTGAAATGAAGCCATAATTGTATTTTTTAATTTTTTGAATTTTTTTGCTGTTTTGTTTGAATTTTCTATTTAGTACCTGGTAGGAACGAAACGGAACGATAATTTTAATTTTCTGTTTTTCTCGGCCTTTTCCGACCTATTTTGGCATGAAATGAATCCGTAATGGTATTCTTTAATTTTTTGAATTTTTTTGTTATTGTTTTGGAATTTTCTAGTTCGTGTCGGGAAGGAACGGAACGAAACGATAATTTTTATTTTCTCTCTATCTCATCCTTTTCCAACTTATTTTGGCTTGAAATGAATCCATAATGGTATTTTTTAATTTTTTTAATTTTTTTGCTATTTTTTTTGAATTTCATATTTAGAGCCGGGTTGGAACGAAACAGAATAATAATTTTTATTTTCTGTTTTTCTTCGCCTTTTCCGACCTATTTTGGATTGAAATGAAGCCATAATTGTATTTTTTAATTTTTTGAATTTTTTTGCTATTTTGTTTGAATTTTCTATTTAGTTCCTGGTAGGAACGAAACGGAACGATAATTTTTATTTTCAGTTTTACTCGGCCTTTTCCGACCTATTTTGGCTCGAAATGAATCCATTATGGTATTTTTTAATTTTCTGAATTTTTTATTTAGTGCCGGGCTGTAACAAAATGGAACGATAATTTTTATTTTCTCTTTTCTCGGCCTTTTCCGACCTCTTTTGGCTTGAAATGTACCCGTAATGGTATTTTTGAATTTTTTTGCTATTGTTCTGGAATTTTCTATTTCGTGTCGGGTAGGAACGGAACGGAACGATAACTTTTATTTTCTCTCTATTTCATCATTTTCCAACCTATTTTTGCTTGAAATGAATCCATAACCGTATTTTTAAACTCTTTGAATTTTTTTGCTATTTTTCTTGGATTTTCTATTATGCGTCGGGTAGGAACGGAACGGAATTAAAATTTTTATTTTCTCTCTTTCTCATCCTTTTCCAACTTATTTTGGCCTGAAATGAATCCATAATGGTATTTTTTAATTTTTTTGCTATTTTCTTTGAATTTCGTATTTAGCGCCGGGTAGGAACGAAACGGAACGATAACTTTCATTTTCTGTTTTTCTCAGCCTTTTCCGACATATTTTTGATTGAAATGAAGCCATAATTGTATTTTTTAATTTTTTGAATTTTTTTGCTATTGTTTTGGAATTTTCTATTTCGTGTCGGGTAGGAACGGAACAAAACGATAATTTTTATTTTCTCTCTATCTCATCCTTTTCCAATCTATTTTGGCTTGAAATGAATCCATAACAGTATTTTTTAATTTTTTGAATTTTTTTGCTATTTTTTTTGAGTTTTCTATATAGTGCCAGGATGGAACGAAACGGATGGTAATTTTTATTTTCTGTTTTTCTCGGCCTTTTTCCGACCTATTTTTGCTTGAAATGAACCCGTAATGGTATTCTTTAATTTTTTGAATTTTTTCGCTATTGTTTTTGAATTTTCTATTTCGTGTCGGGGAATGGAATGGAACGATAACTTTTATTTTCTCTCTATCTCATCGTTTTCCAATCTATTTTGGCTTGAAATGAATCCATAACAGTATTTTTTAATTTTTTGAATTTTTTTGCTATTTTTTTTTGATTTTCTATATAGTGCCAGGATGGAACGAAACGGATGGTAATTTTTATTTTCTGTTTTTCTCGGCCTTTTTCCGACCTATTTTTGCTTGAAATGAACCCGTAATGGTATTCTTTAATTTTTTGAATTTTTTCGCTATTGTTTTAGAATTTTCTATTTCGTGTCGGGTAGGAATGGAATGGAACGATAACTTTTATTTTCTCTCTATCTCATCGTTTTCCAATCTATTTTGGTTTGAAATGAATCCATAACAGTATTTTTTAATTTTTTTGCTATTTTTTTTTTAATTTTCTATATAGTGCCAGGATGGAACGAAACGGATGGTAATTTTTATTTTCTGTTTTTCTCGGCCTTTTCCGACCTATTTTGTCTTGAAATGAACCCGTAATGGTATTCTTTAATTTTTTGAATTTCTTTGCTATTGTTTTAGAATTTTCTATTTCGTGTCGGGTAGGAAAGAAACGGAACGATAACTTTTATTTTCTCTCTACCTCATCCTTTTCCAATCTATTTTGGCTTGAAATGAATCCATAACCGTATTTTTTAATTTTTTGAATTTCTTTGCTATTTTTTTTTAGTTTTCTATATAGTGCCAGGATGGAACGAAACGGATGGTAATTTTTATTTGCTGTTTTTGTCGGCCTTTTCCGACCTATTTCGGTTTGAAATGAATCCATAACAGTATTTTTTAATTTTTTTGCTATTTTTTTTGAATTTTCTATATAGTGCCAGGATGGAACGAAACGGGTGGTAATTTTTATTTGCTGTTTTTCTCGGCCTTTTCCGACCTATTTCGGTTTGAAATGAATCCATAATAGTATTTTTTAATTTTTTTGCTATTTTTTTTGAATTTTCTATATAGTGCCAGGATGGAACGAAACGGATGGTAATTTTTATTTTCTGTTTTTCTCGGCCTTTTTCGACCTATTTTGTATTGAAATGAAGCCATAATTGTATTTTTTAATTTATTGAATTTTTTTGCTGTTTTGTTTGAATTTTCTATTTAGTGCCTGGTAGGAACGAAACGGAACGATAATTTTGATTTTCTGTTTTTCTCGGCCTTTTCCGACCTATTTTGGCATGAAATGAATCCGTAATGGTATTCTTTAATTTTTTGAATTTTTTTGTTATTGTTTTGGAATTTTCTAGTTCGTGTCGGGAAGGAACGGAACGAAACGATAATTTTTATTTTCTCTCTATCTCATCCTTTTCCAACTTATTTTGGCTTGAAATGAATCCATAATGGTATTTTTTAATTTTTTTAATTTTTTTGCTATTTTTTTTGAATTTCATATTTAGAGCCGGGTTGGAACGAAACAGAATAATAATTTTTATTTTCTGTTTTTCTTCGCCTTTTCCGACCTATTTTGGATTGAAATGAAGCCATAATTGTATTTTTTAATTTTTTGAATTTTTTTGCTATTTTGTTTGAATTTTCTATTTAGTTCCTGGTAGGAACGAAACGGAACGATAATTTTTATTTTCAGTTTTACTCGGCCTTTTCCGACCTATTTTGGCTCGAAATGAATCCATTATGGTGTTTTTTAATTTTCTGAATTTTTTATTTAGTGCCGGGCTGTAACAAAACGGAACGATAATTTTTATTTTCTCTTTTCTCGGCCTTTTCCGACCTCTTTTGGCTTGAAATGTACCCGTAATGGTATTTTTGAATTTTTTTGCTATTGTTCTGGAATTTTCTATTTCGTGTCGGGTAGGAACGGAACGGAACGATAACTTTTATTTTCTCTCTATTTCATCATTTTCCAACCTATTTTTGCTTGAAATGAATCCACAACCGTATTTTTAAACTCTTTGAATTTTTTTGCTATTTTTCTTGAATTTTCTATTATGCGTCGGGTAGGAACGGAACGGAATTAAAATTTTTATTTTCTCTCTTTCTCATCCTTTTCCAACTTATTTTGGCTTGAAATGAATCCATAATGGTATTTTTTAATTTTTTTGCTATTTTCTTTGAATTTCGTATTTAGCGCCGGGTAGGAACGAAACGGAACGATAACTTTCATTTTCTGTTTTTCTCAGCCTTTTCCGACATATTTTTGATTGAAATGAAGCCATAATTGTATTTTTTAATTTTTTGAATTTTTTTGCTATTGTTTTGGAATTTTCTATTTCGTGTCGGGTAGGAACGGAACAAAACGATAATTTTTATTTTCTCTCTATCTCATCCTTTTCCAATCTATTTTGGCTTGAAATGAATCCATAACAGTATTTTTTAATTTTTTGAATTTTTTTGCTATTTTTTTTTGAGTTTTCTATATAGTGCCAGGATGGAACGAAACGGATGGTAATTTTTATTTTCTGTTTTTCTCGGCCTTTTCCGACCTATTTTTGCTTGAAATGAACCCGTAATGGTATTCTTTAATTTTTTGAATTTTTTCGCTATTGTTTTAGAATTTTCTATTTCGTGTCGGGTAGGAATGGAATGGAACGATAACTTTTATTTTCTCTCTACCTCATCCTTTTCCAATCTATTTTGGCTTGAAATGAATCCATAACCGTATTTTTTAATTTTTTGAATTTCTTTGCTATTTTTTTTTAGTTTTCTATATAGTGCCAGGATGGAACGAAACGGAACGATAACTTTCATTTTCTGTTTTTCTCAGCCTTTTCCGACATATTTTTGATTGAAATGAAGCCATAATTGTATTTTTTAATTTTTTGAATTTTTTTGCTATTGTTTTGGAATTTTCTATTTCGTGTCGGGTAGGAACGGAACAAAACGATAATTTTTATTTTCTCTCTATCTCATCCTTTTCCAATCTATTTTGGCTTGAAATGAATCCATAACAGTATTTTTTAATTTTTTGAATTTTTTTGCTATTTTTTTTGAGTTTTCTATATAGTGCCAGGATGGAACGAAACGGATGGTAATTTTTATTTTCTGTTTTTCTCGGCCTTTTTCCGACCTATTTTTGCTTGAAATGAACCCGTAATGGTATTCTTTAATTTTTTGAATTTTTTCGCTATTGTTTTAGAATTTTCTATTTCGTGTCGGGTAGGAATGGAATGGAACGATAACTTTTATTTTCTCTCTATCTCATCGTTTTCCAATCTATTTTGGCTTGAAATGAATCCATAACAGTATTTTTTAATTTTTTTAATTTTTTTGCTAGTTTTTTTTTAATTTTCTATATAGTGCCAGGATGGAACGAAACGGATGGTAATTTTTATTTTCTGTTTTTCTCGGCCTTTTCCGACCTATTTTGTCTTGAAATGAACCCGTAATGGTATTCTTTAATTTTTTGAATTTCTTTGCTATTGTTTTAGAATTTTCTATTTCGTGTCGGGTAGGAAAGAAACGGAACGATAACTTTTATTTTCTCTCTACCTCATCCTTTTCCAATCTATTTTGGCTTGAAATGAATCCATAACCGTATTTTTTAATTTTTTGAATTTCTTTGCTATTTTTTTTTAGTTTTCTATATAGTGCCAGGATGGAACGAAACGGATGGTAATTTTTATTTGCTGTTTTTCTCGGCCTTTTCCGACCTATTTCGGTTTGAAATGAATCCATAACAGTATTTTTTAATTTTTTTGCTATTTTTTTTGAATTTTCTATATAGTGCCAGGATGGAACGAAACGGGTGGTAATTTTTATTTGCTGTTTTTCTCGGCCTTTTCCGACCTATTTCGGTTTGAAATGAATCCATAATAGTATTTTTTAATTTTTTTGCTATTTTTTTTGAATTTTCTATATAGTGCCAGGATGGAACGAAACGGATGGTAATTTTTATTTTCTGTTTTTCTCGGCCTTTTTCGACCTATTTTGTATTGAAATGAAGCCATAATTGTATTTTTTAATTTTTTGAATTTTTTTGCTGTTTTGTTTGAATTTTCTATTTAGTACCTGGTAGGAACGAAACGGAACGATAATTTTAATTTTCTGTTTTTCTCGGCCTTTTCCGACCTATTTTGGCATGAAATGAATCCGTAATGGTATTCTTTAATTTTTTGAATTTTTTTGTTATTGTTTTGGAATTTTCTAGTTCGTGTCGGGAAGGAACGGAACGAAACGATAATTTTTATTTTCTCTCTATCTCATCCTTTTCCAACTTATTTTGGCTTGAAATGAATCCATAATGGTATTTTTTAATTTTTTTAATTTTTTTGCTATTTTTTTTGAATTTCATATTTAGAGCCGGGTTGGAACGAAACAGAATAATAATTTTTATTTTCTGTTTTTCTTCGCCTTTTCCGACCTATTTTGGATTGAAATGAAGCCATAATTGTATTTTTTAATTTTTTGAATTTTTTTGCTATTTTGTTTGAATTTTCTATTTAGTTCCTGGTAGGAACGAAACGGAACGATAATTTTTATTTTCAGTTTTACTCGGCCTTTTCCGACCTATTTTGGCTCGAAATGAATCCATTATGGTATTTTTTAATTTTCTGAATTTTTTATTTAGTGCCGGGCTGTAACAAAATGGAACGATAATTTTTATTTTCTCTTTTCTCGGCCTTTTCCGACCTCTTTTGGCTTGAAATGTACCCGTAATGGTATTTTTGAATTTTTTTGCTATTGTTCTGGAATTTTCTATTTCGTGTCGGGTAGGAACGGAACGGAACGATAACTTTTATTTTCTCTCTATTTCATCATTTTCCAACCTATTTTTGCTTGAAATGAATCCATAACCGTATTTTTAAACTCTTTGAATTTTTTTGCTATTTTTCTTGGATTTTCTATTATGCGTCGGGTAGGAATGGAACGGAATTAAAATTTTTATTTTCTCTCTTTCTCATCCTTTTCCAACTTATTTTGGCCTGAAATGAATCCATAATGGTATTTTTTAATTTTTTTGCTATTTTCTTTGAATTTCGTATTTAGCGCCGGGTAGGAACGAAACGGAACGATAACTTTCATTTTCTGTTTTTCTCAGCCTTTTCCGACATATTTTTGATTGAAATGAAGCCATAATTGTATTTTTTAATTTTTTGAATTTTTTTGCTATTGTTTTGGAATTTTCTATTTCGTGTCGGGTAGGAACGGAACAAAACGATAATTTTTATTTTCTCTCTATCTCATCCTTTTCCAATCTATTTTGGCTTGAAATGAATCCATAACAGTATTTTTTAATTTTTTGAATTTTTTTGCTATTTTTTTTGAGTTTTCTATATAGTGCCAGGATGGAACGAAACGGATGGTAATTTTTATTTTCTGTTTTTCTCGGCCTTTTTCCGACCTATTTTTGCTTGAAATGAACCCGTAATGGTATTCTTTAATTTTTTGAATTTTTTCGCTATTGTTTTTGAATTTTCTATTTCGTGTCGGGGAATGGAATGGAACGATAACTTTTATTTTCTCTCTATCTCATCGTTTTCCAATCTATTTTGGCTTGAAATGAATCCATAACAGTATTTTTTAATTTTTTGAATTTTTTTGCTATTTTTTTTTTATTTTCTATATAGTGCCAGGATGGAACGAAACGGATGGTAATTTTTATTTTCTGTTTTTCTCGGCCTTTTTCCGACCTATTTTTGCTTGAAATGAACCCGTAATGGTATTCTTTAATTTTTTGAATTTTTTCGCTATTGTTTTAGAATTTTCTATTTCGTGTCGGGTAGGAATGGAATGGAACGATAACTTTTATTTTCTCTCTATCTCATCGTTTTCCAATCTATTTTGGTTTGAAATGAATCCATAACAGTATTTTTTAATTTTTTTGCTATTTTTTTTTTAATTTTCTATATAGTGCCAGGATGGAACGAAACGGATGGTAATTTTTATTTTCTGTTTTTCTCGGCCTTTTCCGACCTATTTTGTCTTGAAATGAACCCATAATGGTATTCTTTAATTTTTTGAATTTCTTTGCTATTGTTTTAGAATTTTCTATTTCGTGTCGGGTAGGAAAGAAACGGAACGATAACTTTTATTTTCTCTCTACCTCATCCTTTTCCAATCTATTTTGGCTTGAAATGAATCCATAACCGTATTTTTTAATTTTTTGAATTTCTTTGCTATTTTTTTTTAGTTTTCTATATAGTGCCAGGATGGAACGAAACGGATGGTAATTTTTATTTGCTGTTTTTGTCGGCCTTTTCCGACCTATTTCGGTTTGAAATGAATCCATAACAGTATTTTTTAATTTTTTTGCTATTTTTTTTGAATTTTCTATATAGTGCCAGGATGGAACGAAACGGGTGGTAATTTTTATTTGCTGTTTTTCTCGGCCTTTTCCGACCTATTTCGGTTTGAAATGAATCCATAATAGTATTTTTTAATTTTTTTGCTATTTTTTTTGAATTTTCTATATAGTGCCAGGATGGAACGAAACGGATGGTAATTTTTATTTTCTGTTTTTCTCGGCCTTTTTCGACCTATTTTGTATTGAAATGAAGCCATAATTGTATTTTTTAATTTATTGAATTTTTTTGCTGTTTTGTTTGAATTTTCTATTTAGTGCCTGGTAGGAACGAAACGGAACGATAATTTTGATTTTCTGTTTTTCTCGGCCTTTTCCGACCTATTTTGGCATGAAATGAATCCGTAATGGTATTCTTTAATTTTTTGAATTTTTTTGTTATTGTTTTGGAATTTTCTAGTTCGTGTCGGGAAGGAACGGAACGAAACGATAATTTTTATTTTCTCTCTATCTCATCCTTTTCCAACTTATTTTGGCTTGAAATGAATCCATAATGGTATTTTTTAATTTTTTTAATTTTTTTGCTATTTTTTTTGAATTTCATATTTAGAGCCGGGTTGGAACGAAACAGAATAATAATTTTTATTTTCTGTTTTTCTTCGCCTTTTCCGACCTATTTTGGATTGAAATGAAGCCATAATTGTATTTTTTAATTTTTTGAATTTTTTTGCTATTTTGTTTGAATTTTCTATTTAGTTCCTGGTAGGAACGAAACGGAACGATAATTTTTATTTTCAGTTTTACTCGGCCTTTTCCGACCTATTTTGGCTCGAAATGAATCCATTATGGTATTTTTTAATTTTCTGAATTTTTTATTTAGTGCCGGGCTGTAACAAAACGGAACGATAATTTTTATTTTCTCTTTTCTCGGCCTTTTCCGACCTCTTTTGGCTTGAAATGTACCCGTAATGGTATTTTTGAATTTTTTTGCTATTGTTCTGGAATTTTCTATTTCGTGTCGGGTAGGAACGGAACGGAACGATAACTTTTATTTTCTCTCTATTTCATCATTTTCCAACCTATTTTTGCTTGAAATGAATCCACAACCGTATTTTTAAACTCTTTGAATTTTTTTGCTATTTTTCTTGAATTTTCTATTATGCGTCGGGTAGGAACGGAACGGAATTAAAATTTTTATTTTCTCTCTTTCTCATCCTTTTCCAACTTATTTTGGCTTGAAATGAATCCATAATGGTATTTTTTAATTTTTTTGCTATTTTCTTTGAATTTCGTATTTAGCGCCGGGTAGGAACGAAACGGAACGATAACTTTCATTTTCTGTTTTTCTCAGCCTTTTCCGACATATTTTTGATTGAAATGAAGCCATAATTGTATTTTTTAATTTTTTGAATTTTTTTGCTATTGTTTTGGAATTTTCTATTTCGTGTCGGGTAGGAACGGAACAAAACGATAATTTTTATTTTCTCTCTATCTCATCCTTTTCCAATCTATTTTGGCTTGAAATGAATCCATAACAGTATTTTTTAATTTTTTGAATTTTTTTGCTATTTTTTTTTGAGTTTTCTATATAGTGCCAGGATGGAACGAAACGGATGGTAATTTTTATTTTCTGTTTTTCTCGGCCTTTTCCGACCTATTTTTGCTTGAAATGAACCCGTAATGGTATTCTTTAATTTTTTGAATTTTTTCGCTATTGTTTTAGAATTTTCTATTTCGTGTCGGGTAGGAATGGAATGGAACGATAACTTTTATTTTCTCTCTATCTCATCGTTTTCCAATCTATTTTGGTTTGAAATGAATCCATAACAGTATTTTTTAATTTTTTTGCTATTTTTTTTTTAATTTTCTATATAGTGCCAGGATGGAACGAAACGGATGGTAATTTTTATTTTCTGTTTTTCTCGGCCTTTTCCGACCTATTTTGTCTTGAAATGAACCCGTAATGGTATTCTTTAATTTTTTGAATTTCTTTGCTATTGTTTTAGAATTTTCTATTTCGTGTCGGATAGGAAAGAAACGGAACAATAACTTTTATTTTCTCTCTACCTCATCCTTTTCCAATCTATTTTGGCTTGAAATGAATCCATAACCGTATTTTTTAATTTTTTGAATTTCTTTGCTATTTTTTTTTAGTTTTCTATATAGTGCCAGGATGGAACGAAACGGATGGTAATTTTTATTTGCTGTTTTTCTCGGCCTTTTCCGACCTATTTCGGTTTGAAATGAATCCATAACAGTATTTTTTAATTTTTTTGCTATTTTTTTTGAATTTTCTATATAGTGCCAGGATGGAACGAAACGGATGGTAATTTTTATTTTCTGTTTTTCTCGGCCTTTTTCCGACCTATTTTTGCTTGAAATGAACCCGTAATGGTATTCTTTAATTTTTTGAATTTTTTCGCTATTGTTTTTGAATTTTCTATTTCGTGTCGGGTAGGAATGGAATGGAACGATAACTTTTATTTTCTCTCTATCTCATCGTTTTCCAATCTATTTTGGCTTGAAATGAATCCATAACAGTATTTTTTAATTTTTTTGCTATTTTTTTTTTAATTTTCTATATAGTGCCAGGATGGAACGAAACGGATGGTAATTTTTATTTTCTGTTTTTCTCGGCCTTTTCCGACCTATTTTGGCTCGAAATGAATCCATTATGGTATTTTTTAATTTTCTGAATTTTTTATTTAGTGCCGGGCTGTAACAAAATGGAACGATAATTTTTATTTTCTCTTTTCTCGGCCTTTTCCGACCTCTTTTGGCTTGAAATGTACCCGTAATGGTATTTTTGAATTTTTTTGCTATTGTTCTGGAATTTTCTATTTCGTGTCGGGTAGGAACGGAACGGAACGATAACTTTTATTTTCTCTCTATTTCATCATTTTCCAACCTATTTTTGCTTGAAATGAATCCATAACCGTATTTTTAAACTCTTTGAATTTTTTTGCTATTTTTCTTGGATTTTCTATTATGCGTCGGGTAGGAACGGAACGGAATTAAAATTTTTATTTTCTCTCTTTCTCATCCTTTTCCAACTTATTTTGGCCTGAAATGAATCCATAATGGTATTTTTTAATTTTTTTGCTATTTTCTTTGAATTTCGTATTTAGCGCCGGGTAGGAACGAAACGGAACGATAACTTTCATTTTCTGTTTTTCTCAGCCTTTTCCGACATATTTTTGATTGAAATGAAGCCATAATTGTATTTTTTAATTTTTTGAATTTTTTTGCTATTGTTTTGGAATTTTCTATTTCGTGTCGGGTAGGAACGGAACAAAACGATAATTTTTATTTTCTCTCTATCTCATCCTTTTCCAATCTATTTTGGCTTGAAATGAATCCATAACAGTATTTTTTAATTTTTTGAATTTTTTTGCTATTTTTTTTGAGTTTTCTATATAGTGCCAGGATGGAACGAAACGGATGGTAATTTTTATTTTCTGTTTTTCTCGGCCTTTTTCCGACCTATTTTTGCTTGAAATGAACCCGTAATGGTATTCTTTAATTTTTTGAATTTTTTCGCTATTGTTTTAGAATTTTCTATTTCGTGTCGGGTAGGAATGGAATGGAACGATAACTTTTATTTTCTCTCTATCTCATCGTTTTCCAATCTATTTTGGCTTGAAATGAATCCATAACAGTATTTTTTAATTTTTTTAATTTTTTTGCTAGTTTTTTTTTAATTTTCTATATAGTGCCAGGATGGAACGAAACGGATGGTAATTTTTATTTTCTGTTTTTCTCGGCCTTTTCCGACCTATTTTGTCTTGAAATGAACCCGTAATGGTATTCTTTAATTTTTTGAATTTCTTTGCTATTGTTTTAGAATTTTCTATTTCGTGTCGGGTAGGAAAGAAACGGAACGATAACTTTTATTTTCTCTCTACCTCATCCTTTTCCAATCTATTTTGGCTTGAAATGAATCCATAACCGTATTTTTTAATTTTTTGAATTTCTTTGCTATTTTTTTTTAGTTTTCTATATAGTGCCAGGATGGAACGAAACGGATGGTAATTTTTATTTGCTGTTTTTCTCGGCCTTTTCCGACCTATTTCGGTTTGAAATGAATCCATAACAGTATTTTTTAATTTTTTTGCTATTTTTTTTGAATTTTCTATATAGTGCCAGGATGGAACGAAACGGATGGTAATTTTTATTTTCTGTTTTTCTCGGCCTTTTCCGACCTATTTTGTCTTGAAATGAACCCGTAATGGTATTCTTTAATTTTTTGAATTTTTTCGCTATTGTTTTAGAATTTTCTATTTCGTGTCTGGTAGGAATGGAATGGAACGATAACTTTTATTTTCTCTCTATCTCATCGTTTTCCAATCTATTTTGGCTTGAAATGAATCCATAACAGTATTTTTTAATTTCTTTGCTATTTTTTTTGAATTTTCTATATAGTGCCAGGATGGAACGAAACGGATGGTAATTTTTATTTTCTGTTTTTCTCGGCCTTTTCCGACCTATTTTGTCTTGAAATGAACCCGTAATGGTATTCTTTAATTTTTTGAATTTCTTTGCTATTGTTTTAGAATTTTCTATTTCGTGTCGGGTAGGAAAGAAACGGAACGATAACTTTTATTTTCTCTCTACCTCATCCTTTTCCAATCTATTTTGGCTTGAAATGAATCCATAACCGTATTTTTTAATTTTTTGAATTTCTTTGCTATTTTTTTTTAGTTTTCTATATAGTGCCAGGATGGAACGAAACGGATGGTAATTTTTATTTGCTGTTTTTCTCGGCCTTTTCCGACCTATTTCGGTTTGAAATGAATCCATAACAGTATTTTTTAATTTTTTTGCTACTTTTTTTGAATTTTCTATATAGTGCCAGGATGGAACGAAACGGGTGGTAATTTTTATTTGCTGTTTTTCTCGGCCTTTTCCGACCTATTTCGGTTTGAAATGAATCCATAATAGTATTTTTTAATTTTTTTGCTATTTTTTTTGAATTTTCTATATAGTGCCAGGATGGAACGAAACGGATGGTAATTTTTATTTTCTGTTTTTCTCGGCCTTTTTCGACCTATTTTGTATTGAAATGAAGCCATAATTGTATTTTTTAATTTTTTGAATTTTTTTGCTGTTTTGTTTGAATTTTCTATTTAGTGCCTGGTAGGAACGAAACGGAACGATAATTTTAATTTTCTGTTTTTCTCGGCCTTTTCCGACCTATTTTGGCATGAAATGAATCCGTAATGGTATTCTTTAATTTTTTGAATTTTTTTGTTATTGTTTTGGAATTTTCTAGTTCGTGTCGGGAAGGAACGGAACGAAACGATAATTTTTATTTTCTCTCTATCTCATCCTTTTCCAACTTATTTTGGCTTGAAATGAATCCATAATGGTATTTTTTAATTTTTTTAATTTTTTTGCTATTTTTTTTGAATTTCATATTTAGAGCCGGGTTGGAACGAAACAGAATAATAATTTTTATTTTCTGTTTTTCTTCGCCTTTTCCGACCTATTTTGGATTGAAATGAAGCCATAATTGTATTTTTTAATTTTTTGAATTTTTTTGCTATTTTGTTTGAATTTTCTATTTAGTTCCTGGTAGGAACGAAACGGAACGATAATTTTTATTTTCAGTTTTACTCGGCCTTTTCCGACCTATTTTGGCTCGAAATGAATCCATTATGGTATTTTTTAATTTTCTGAATTTTTTATTTAGTGCCGGGCTGTAACAAAATGGAACGATAATTTTTATTTTCTCTTTTCTCGGCCTTTTCCGACCTCTTTTGGCTTGAAATGTACCCGTAATGGTATTTTTGAATTTTTTTGCTATTGTTCTGGAATTTTCTATTTCGTGTCGGGTAGGAACGGAACGGAACGATAACTTTTATTTTCTCTCTATTTCATCATTTTCCAACCTATTTTTGCTTGAAATGAATCCATAACCGTATTTTTAAACTCTTTGAATTTTTTTGCTATTTTTCTTGGATTTTCTATTATGCGTCGGGTAGGAACGGAACGGAATTAAAATTTTTATTTTCTCTCTTTCTCATCCTTTTCCAACTTATTTTGGCCTGAAATGAATCCATAATGGTATTTTTTAATTTTTTTGCTATTTTCTTTGAATTTCGTATTTAGCGCCGGGTAGGAACGAAACGGAACGATAACTTTCATTTTCTGTTTTTCTCAGCCTTTTCCGACATATTTTTGATTGAAATGAAGCCATAATTGTATTTTTTAATTTTTTGAATTTTTTTGCTATTGTTTTGGAATTTTCTATTTCGTGTCGGGTAGGAACGGAACAAAACGATAATTTTTATTTTCTCTCTATCTCATCCTTTTCCAATCTATTTTGGCTTGAAATGAATCCATAACAGTATTTTTTAATTTTTTGAATTTTTTTGCTATTTTTTTTGAGTTTTCTATATAGTGCCAGGATGGAACGAAACGGATGGTAATTTTTATTTTCTGTTTTTCTCGGCCTTTTTCCGACCTATTTTTGCTTGAAATGAACCCGTAATGGTATTCTTTAATTTTTTGAATTTTTTCGCTATTGTTTTTGAATTTTCTATTTCGTGTCGGGGAATGGAATGGAACGATAACTTTTATTTTCTCTCTATCTCATCGTTTTCCAATCTATTTTGGCTTGAAATGAATCCATAACAGTATTTTTTAATTTTTTGAATTTTTTTGCTATTTTTTTTTGATTTTCTATATAGTGCCAGGATGGAACGAAACGGATGGTAATTTTTATTTTCTGTTTTTCTCGGCCTTTTTCCGACCTATTTTTGCTTGAAATGAACCCGTAATGGTATTCTTTAATTTTTTGAATTTTTTCGCTATTGTTTTAGAATTTTCTATTTCGTGTCGGGTAGGAATGGAATGGAACGATAACTTTTATTTTCTCTCTATCTCATCGTTTTCCAATCTATTTTGGTTTGAAATGAATCCATAACAGTATTTTTTAATTTTTTTGCTATTTTTTTTTTAATTTTCTATATAGTGCCAGGATGGAACGAAACGGATGGTAATTTTTATTTTCTGTTTTTCTCGGCCTTTTCCGACCTATTTTGTCTTGAAATGAACCCGTAATGGTATTCTTTAATTTTTTGAATTTCTTTGCTATTGTTTTAGAATTTTCTATTTCGTGTCGGGTAGGAAAGAAACGGAACGATAACTTTTATTTTCTCTCTACCTCATCCTTTTCCAATCTATTTTGGCTTGAAATGAATCCATAACCGTATTTTTTAATTTTTTGAATTTCTTTGCTATTTTTTTTTAGTTTTCTATATAGTGCCAGGATGGAACGAAACGGAACGATAACTTTCATTTTCTGTTTTTCTCAGCCTTTTCCGGCATATTTTTGCTTGAAATGAATCCATAACCGTATTTTTAAACTCTTTGAATTTTTTTGCTATTTTTCTTGAATTTTCTATTATGCGTCGGGTAGGAACGGAACGGAATTAAAATTTTTATTTTCTCTCTTTCTCATCCTTTTCCAACTTATTTTGGCCTGAAATGAATCCATAATGGTATTTTTTAATTTTTTTGCTATTTTCTTTGAATTTCGTATTTAGCGCCGGGTAGGAACGAAACGGAACGATAACTTTCATTTTCTGTTTTTCTCAGCCTTTTCCGACATATTTTTGATTGAAATGAAGCCATAATTGTATTTTTTAATTTTTTGAATTTTTTTGCTATTGTTTTGGAATTTTCTATTTCGTGTCGGGTAGGAACGGAACAAAACGATAATTTTTATTTTCTCTCTATCTCATCCTTTTCCAATCTATTTTGGCTTGAAATGAATCCATAACAGTATTTTTTAATTTTTTGAATTTTTTTGCTATTTTTTTTGAGTTTTCTATATAGTGCCAGGATGGAACGAAACGGATGGTAATTTTTATTTTCTGTTTTTCTCGGCCTTTTTCCGACCTATTTTTGCTTGAAATGAACCCGTAATGGTATTCTTTAATTTTTTGACTTTTTTCGCTATTGTTTTAGAATTTTCTATTTCGTGTCGGGTAGGAATGGAATGGAACGATAACTTTTATTTTCTCTCTATCTCATCGTTTTCCAATCTATTTTGGCTTGAAATGAATCCATAACAGTATTTTTTAATTTTTTTAATTTTTTTGCTAGTTTTTTTTTAATTTTCTATATAGTGCCAGGATGGAACGAAACGGATGGTAATTTTTATTTTCTGTTTTTCTCGGCCTTTTCCGACCTATTTTGTCTTGAAATGAACCCGTAATGGTATTCTTTAATTTTTTGAATTTCTTTGCTATTGTTTTAGAATTTTCTATTTCGTGTCGGGTAGGAAAGAAACGGAACGATAACTTTTATTTTCTCTCTACCTCATCCTTTTCCAATCTATTTTGGCTTGAAATGAATCCATAACCGTATTTTTTAATTTTTTGAATTTCTTTGCTATTTTTTTTTAGTTTTCTATATAGTGCCAGGATGGAACGAAACGGATGGTAATTTTTATTTGCTGTTTTTCTCGGCCTTTTCCGACCTATTTCGGTTTGAAATGAATCCATAACAGTATTTTTTAATTTTTTTGCTATTTTTTTTGAATTTTCTATATAGTGCCAGGATGGAACGAAACGGATGGTAATTTTTATTTTCTGTTTTTCTCGGCCTTTTCCGACCTATTTTGTCTTGAAATGAACCCGTAATGGTATTCTTTAATTTTTTGAATTTTTTCGCTATTGTTTTAGAATTTTCTATTTCGTGTCGGGTAGGAATGGAATGGAACGATAACTTTTATTTTCTCTCTATCTCATCGTTTTCCAATCTATTTTGGCTTGAAATGAATCCATAACAGTATTTTTTAATTTCTTTGCTATTTTTTTTGAATTTTCTATATAGTGCCAGGATGGAACGAAACGGATGGTAATTTTTATTTTCTGTTTTTCTCGGCCTTTTCCGACCTATTTTGTCTTGAAATGAACCCGTAATGGTATTCTTTAATTTTTTGAATTTCTTTGCTATTGTTTTAGAATTTTCTATTTCGTGTCGGGTAGGAAAGAAACGGAACGATAACTTTTATTTTCTCTCTACCTCATCCTTTTCCAATCTATTTTGGCTTGAAATGAATCCATAACCGTATTTTTTAATTTTTTGAATTTCTTTGCTATTTTTTTTTAGTTTTCTATATAGTGCCAGGATGGAACGAAACGGATGGTAATTTTTATTTGCTGTTTTTCTCGGCCTTTTCCGACCTATTTCGGTTTGAAATGAATCCATAACAGTATTTTTTAATTTTTTTGCTACTTTTTTTGAATTTTCTATATAGTGCCAGGATGGAACGAAACGGGTGGTAATTTTTATTTGCTGTTTTTCTCGGCCTTTTCCGACCTATTTCGGTTTGAAATGAATCCATAATAGTATTTTTTAATTTTTTTGCTATTTTTTTTGAATTTTCTATATAGTGCCAGGATGGAACGAAACGGATGGTAATTTTTATTTTCTGTTTTTCTCGGCCTTTTTCGACCTATTTTGTATTGAAATGAAGCCATAATTGTATTTTTTAATTTTTTGAATTTTTTTGCTGTTTTGTTTGAATTTTCTATTTAGTGCCTGGTAGGAACGAAACGGAACGATAATTTTAATTTTCGGTTTTTCTCGGCCTTTTCCGACCTATTTTGGCATGAAATGAATCCGTAATGGTATTCTTTAATTTTTTGAATTTTTTTGTTATTGTTTTGGAATTTTCTAGTTCGTGTCGGGAAGGAACGGAACGAAACGATAATTTTTATTTTCTCTCTATCTCATCCTTTTCCAACTTATTTTGGCTTGAAATGAATCCATAATGGTATTTTTTAATTTTTTTAATTTTTTTGCTATTTTTTTTGAATTTCATATTTAGAGCCGGGTTGGAACGAAACAGAATAATAATTTTTATTTTCTGTTTTTCTTCGCCTTTTCCGACCTATTTTGGATTGAAATGAAGCCATAATTGTATTTTTTAATTTTTTGAATTTTTTTGCTATTTTGTTTGAATTTTCTATTTAGTTCCTGGTAGGAACGAAACGGAACGATAATTTTTATTTTCAGTTTTACTCGGCCTTTTCCGACCTATTTTGGCTCGAAATGAATCCATTATGGTATTTTTTAATTTTCTGAATTTTTTATTTAGTGCCGGGCTGTAACAAAATGGAACGATAATTTTTATTTTCTCTTTTCTCGGCCTTTTCCGACCTCTTTTGGCTTGAAATGTACCCGTAATGGTATTTTTGAATTTTTTTGCTATTGTTCTGGAATTTTCTATTTCGTGTCGGGTAGGAACGGAACGGAACGATAACTTTTATTTTCTCTCTATTTCATCATTTTCCAACCTATTTTTGCTTGAAATGAATCCATAACCGTATTTTTAAACTCTTTGAATTTTTTTGCTATTTTTCTTGGATTTTCTATTATGCGTCGGGTAGGAACGGAACGGAATTAAAATTTTTATTTTCTCTCTTTCTCATCCTTTTCCAACTTATTTTGGCCTGAAATGAATCCATAATGGTATTTTTTAATTTTTTTGCTATTTTCTTTGAATTTCGTATTTAGCGCCGGGTAGGAACGAAACGGAACGATAACTTTCATTTTCTGTTTTTCTCAGCCTTTTCCGACATATTTTTGATTGAAATGAAGCCATAATTGTATTTTTTAATTTTTTGAATTTTTTTGCTATTGTTTTGGAATTTTCTATTTCGTGTCGGGTAGGAACGGAACAAAACGATAATTTTTATTTTCTCTCTATCTCATCCTTTTCCAATCTATTTTGGCTTGAAATGAATCCATAACAGTATTTTTTAATTTTTTGAATTTTTTTGCTATTTTTTTTGAGTTTTCTATATAGTGCCAGGATGGAACGAAACGGATGGTAATTTTTATTTTCTGTTTTTCTCGGCCTTTTTCCGACCTATTTTTGCTTGAAATGAACCCGTAATGGTATTCTTTAATTTTTTGAATTTTTTCGCTATTGTTTTTGAATTTTCTATTTCGTGTCGGGGAATGGAATGGAACGATAACTTTTATTTTCTCTCTATCTCATCGTTTTCCAATCTATTTTGGCTTGAAATGAATCCATAACAGTATTTTTTAATTTTTTGAATTTTTTTGCTATTTTTTTTTGATTTTCTATATAGTGCCAGGATGGAACGAAACGGATGGTAATTTTTATTTTCTGTTTTTCTCGGCCTTTTTCCGACCTATTTTTGCTTGAAATGAACCCGTAATGGTATTCTTTAATTTTTTGAATTTTTTCGCTATTGTTTTAGAATTTTCTATTTCGTGTCGGGTAGGAATGGAATGGAACGATAACTTTTATTTTCTCTCTATCTCATCGTTTTCCAATCTATTTTGGTTTGAAATGAATCCATAACAGTATTTTTTAATTTTTTTGCTATTTTTTTTTTAATTTTCTATATAGTGCCAGGATGGAACGAAACGGATGGTAATTTTTATTTTCTGTTTTTCTCGGCCTTTTCCGACCTATTTTGTCTTGAAATGAACCCGTAATGGTATTCTTTAATTTTTTGAATTTCTTTGCTATTGTTTTAGAATTTTCTATTTCGTGTCGGGTAGGAAAGAAACGGAACGATAACTTTTATTTTCTCTCTACCTCATCCTTTTCCAATCTATTTTGGCTTGAAATGAATCCATAACCGTATTTTTTAATTTTTTGAATTTCTTTGCTATTTTTTTTTAGTTTTCTATATAGTGCCAGGATGGAACGAAACGGAACGATAACTTTCATTTTCTGTTTTTCTCAGCCTTTTCCGACATATTTTTGCTTGAAATGAATCCATAACCGTATTTTTAAACTCTTTGAATTTTTTTGCTATTTTTCTTGAATTTTCTATTATGCGTCGGGTAGGAACGGAACGGAATTAAAATTTTTATTTTCTCTCTTTCTCATCCTTTTCCAACTTATTTTGGCCTGAAATGAATCCATAATGGTATTTTTTAATTTTTTTGCTATTTTCTTTGAATTTCGTATTTAGCGCCGGGTAGGAACGAAACGGATGGTAATTTTTATTTTCTGTTTTTCTCGGCCTTTTTCCGACCTATTTTTGCTTGAAATGAACCCGTAATGGTATTCTTTAATTTTTTGAATTTTTTCGCTATTGTTTTTGAATTTTCTATTTCGTGTCGGGGAATGGAATGGAACGATAACTTTTATTTTCTCTCTATCTCATCGTTTTCCAATCTATTTTGGCTTGAAATGAATCCATAACAGTATTTTTTAATTTTTTGAATTTTTTTGCTATTTTTTTTTGATTTTCTATATAGTGCCAGGATGGAACGAAACGGATGGTAATTTTTATTTTCTGTTTTTCTCGGCCTTTTTCCGACCTATTTTTGCTTGAAATGAACCCGTAATGGTATTCTTTAATTTTTTGAATTTTTTCGCTATTGTTTTAGAATTTTCTATTTCGTGTCGGGTAGGAATGGAATGGAACGATAACTTTTATTTTCTCTCTATCTCATCGTTTTCCAATCTATTTTGGTTTGAAATGAATCCATAACAGTATTTTTTAATTTTTTTGCTATTTTTTTTTTAATTTTCTATATAGTGCCAGGATGGAACGAAACGGATGGTAATTTTTATTTTCTGTTTTTCTCGGCCTTTTCCGACCTATTTTGTCTTGAAATGAACCCGTAATGGTATTCTTTAATTTTTTGAATTTCTTTGCTATTGTTTTAGAATTTTCTATTTCGTGTCGGGTAGGAAAGAAACGGAACGATAACTTTTATTTTCTCTCTATCTCATCGTTTTCCAATCTATTTTGGCTTGAAATGAATCCATAACAGTATTTTTTAATTTTTTTAATTTTTTTGCTAGTTTTTTTTTAATTTTCTATATAGTGCCAGGATGGAACGAAACGGATGGTAATTTTTATTTTCTGTTTTTCTCGGCCTTTTCCGACCTATTTTGTCTTGAAATGAACCCGTAATGGTATTCTTTAATTTTTTGAATTTCTTTGCTATTGTTTTAGAATTTTCTATTTCGTGTCGGGTAGGAAAGAAACGGAACGATAACTTTTATTTTCTCTCTACCTCATCCTTTTCCAATCTATTTTGGCTTGAAATGAATCCATAACCGTATTTTTTAATTTTTTGAATTTCTTTGCTATTTTTTTTTAGTTTTCTATATAGTGCCAGGATGGAACGAAACGGAACGATAACTTTCATTTTCTGTTTTTCTCAGCCTTTTCCGACATATTTTTGATTGAAATGAAGCCATAATTGTATTTTTTAATTTTTTGAATTTTTTTGCTATTGTTTTGGAATTTTCTATTTCGTGTCGGGTAGGAACGGAACAAAACGATAATTTTTATTTTCTCTCTATCTCATCCTTTTCCAATCTATTTTGGCTTGAAATGAATCCATAACAGTATTTTTTAATTTTTTGAATTTTTTTGCTATTTTTTTTGAGTTTTCGATATAGTGCCAGGATGGAACGAAACGGATGGTAATTTTTATTTTCTGTTTTTCTCGGCCTTTTTCCGACCTATTTTTGCTTGAAATGAACCCGTAATGGTATTCTTTAATTTTTTGAATTTTTTCGCTATTGTTTTAGAATTTTCTATTTCGTGTCGGGTAGGAATGGAATGGAACGATAACTTTTATTTTCTCTCTATCTCATCGTTTTCCAATCTATTTTGGCTTGAAATGAATCCATAACAGTATTTTTTAATTTTTTTAATTTTTTTGCTAGTTTTTTTTTAATTTTCTATATAGTGCCAGGATGGAACGAAACGGATGGTAATTTTTATTTTCTGTTTTTCTCGGCCTTTTCCGACCTATTTTGTCTTGAAATGAACCCGTAATGGTATTCTTTAATTTTTTGAATTTCTTTGCTATTGTTTTAGAATTTTCTATTTCGTGTCGGGTAGGAAAGAAACGGAACGATAACTTTTATTTTCTCTCTACCTCATCCTTTTCCAATCTATTTTGGCTTGAAATGAATCCATAACCGTATTTTTTAATTTTTTGAATTTCTTTGCTATTTTTTTTTAGTTTTCTATATAGTGCCAGGATGGAACGAAACGGATGGTAATTTTTATTTGCTGTTTTTCTCGGCCTTTTCCGACCTATTTCGGTTTGAAATGAATCCATAACAGTATTTTTTAATTTTTTTGCTATTTTTTTTGAATTTTCTATATAGTGCCAGGATGGAACGAAACGGGTGGTAATTTTTATTTGCTGTTTTTCTCGGCCTTTTCCGACCTATTTCGGTTTGAAATGAATCCATAATAGTATTTTTTAATTTTTTTGCTATTTTTTTTGAATTTTCTATATAGTGCCAGGATGGAACGAAACGGATGGTAATTTTTATTTTCTGTTTTTCTCGGCCTTTTTCGACCTATTTTGTATTGAAATGAAGCCATAATTGTATTTTTTAATTTTTTGAATTTTTTTGCTGTTTTGTTTGAATTTTCTATTTAGTGCCTGGTAGGAACGAAACGGAACGATAATTTTAATTTTCTGTTTTTCTCGGCCTTTTCCGACCTATTTTGGCATGAAATGAATCCGTAATGGTATTCTTTAATTTTTTGAATTTTTTTGTTATTGTTTTGGAATTTTCTAGTTCGTGTCGGGAAGGAACGGAACGAAACGATAATTTTTATTTTCTCTCTATCTCATCCTTTTCCAACTTATTTTGGCTTGAAATGAATCCATAATGGTATTTTTTAATTTTTTTAATTTTTTTGCTATTTTTTTTGAATTTCATATTTAGAGCCGGGTTGGAACGAAACAGAATAATAATTTTTATTTTCTGTTTTTCTTCGCCTTTTCCGACCTATTTTGGATTGAAATGAAGCCATAATTGTATTTTTTAATTTTTTGAATTTTTTTGCTATTTTGTTTGAATTTTCTATTTAGTTCCTGGTAGGAACGAAACGGAACGATAATTTTTATTTTCAGTTTTACTCGGCCTTTTCCGACCTATTTTGGCTCGAAATGAATCCATTATGGTATTTTTTAATTTTCTGAATTTTTTATTTAGTGCCGGGCTGTAACAAAATGGAACGATAATTTTTATTTTCTCTTTTCTCGGCCTTTTCCGACCTCTTTTGGCTTGAAATGTACCCGTAATGGTATTTTTGAATTTTTTTGCTATTGTTCTGGAATTTTCTATTTCGTGTCGGGTAGGAACGGAACGGAACGATAACTTTTATTTTCTCTCTATTTCATCATTTTCCAACCTATTTTTGCTTGAAATGAATCCATAACCGTATTTTTAAACTCTTTGAATTTTTTTGCTATTTTTCTTGGATTTTCTATTATGCGTCGGGTAGGAACGGAACGGAATTAAAATTTTTATTTTCTCTCTTTCTCATCCTTTTCCAACTTATTTTGGCCTGAAATGAATCCATAATGGTATTTTTTAATTTTTTTGCTATTTTCTTTGAATTTCGTATTTAGCGCCGGGTAGGAACGAAACGGAACGATAACTTTCATTTTCTGTTTTTCTCAGCCTTTTCCGACATATTTTTGATTGAAATGAAGCCATAATTGTATTTTTTAATTTTTTGAATTTTTTTGCTATTGTTTTGGAATTTTCTATTTCGTGTCGGGTAGGAACGGAACAAAACGATAATTTTTATTTTCTCTCTATCTCATCCTTTTCCAATCTATTTTGGCTTGAAATGAATCCATAACAGTATTTTTTAATTTTTTGAATTTTTTTGCTATTTTTTTTGAGTTTTCGATATAGTGCCAGGATGGAACGAAACGGATGGTAATTTTTATTTTCTGTTTTTCTCGGCCTTTTTCCGACCTATTTTTGCTTGAAATGAACCCGTAATGGTATTCTTTAATTTTTTGAATTTTTTCGCTATTGTTTTAGAATTTTCTATTTCGTGTCGGGTAGGAATGGAATGGAACGATAACTTTTATTTTCTCTCTATCTCATCGTTTTCCAATCTATTTTGGCTTGAAATGAATCCATAACAGTATTTTTTAATTTTTTTAATTTTTTTGCTAGTTTTTTTTTAATTTTCTATATAGTGCCAGGATGGAACGAAACGGATGGTAATTTTTATTTTCTGTTTTTCTCGGCCTTTTCCGACCTATTTTGTCTTGAAATGAACCCGTAATGGTATTCTTTAATTTTTTGAATTTCTTTGCTATTGTTTTAGAATTTTCTATTTCGTGTCGGGTAGGAAAGAAACGGAACGATAACTTTTATTTTCTCTCTACCTCATCCTTTTCCAATCTATTTTGGCTTGAAATGAATCCATAACCGTATTTTTTAATTTTTTGAATTTCTTTGCTATTTTTTTTTAGTTTTCTATATAGTGCCAGGATGGAACGAAACGGATGGTAATTTTTATTTGCTGTTTTTCTCGGCCTTTTCCGACCTATTTCGGTTTGAAATGAATCCATAACAGTATTTTTTAATTTTTTTGCTATTTTTTTTGAATTTTCTATATAGTGCCAGGATGGAACGAAACGGGTGGTAATTTTTATTTGCTGTTTTTCTCGGCCTTTTCCGACCTATTTCGGTTTGAAATGAATCCATAATAGTATTTTTTAATTTTTTTGCTATTTTTTTTGAATTTTCTATATAGTGCCAGGATGGAACGAAACGGATGGTAATTTTTATTTTCTGTTTTTCTCGGCCTTTTTCGACCTATTTTGTATTGAAATGAAGCCATAATTGTATTTTTTAATTTTTTGAATTTTTTTGCTGTTTTGTTTGAATTTTCTATTTAGTGCCTGGTAGGAACGAAACGGAACGATAATTTTAATTTTCTGTTTTTCTCGGCCTTTTCCGACCTATTTTGGCATGAAATGAATCCGTAATGGTATTCTTTAATTTTTTGAATTTTTTTGTTATTGTTTTGGAATTTTCTAGTTCGTGTCGGGAAGGAACGGAACGAAACGATAATTTTTATTTTCTCTCTATCTCATCCTTTTCCAACTTATTTTGGCTTGAAATGAATCCATAATGGTATTTTTTAATTTTTTTAATTTTTTTGCTATTTTTTTTGAATTTCATATTTAGAGCCGGGTTGGAACGAAACAGAATAATAATTTTTATTTTCTGTTTTTCTTCGCCTTTTCCGACCTATTTTGGATTGAAATGAAGCCATAATTGTATTTTTTAATTTTTTGAATTTTTTTGCTATTTTGTTTGAATTTTCTATTTAGTTCCTGGTAGGAACGAAACGGAACGATAATTTTTATTTTCAGTTTTACTCGGCCTTTTCCGACCTATTTTGGCTCGAAATGAATCCATTATGGTATTTTTTAATTTTCTGAATTTTTTATTTAGTGCCGGGCTGTAACAAAATGGAACGATAATTTTTATTTTCTCTTTTCTCGGCCTTTTCCGACCTCTTTTGGCTTGAAATGTACCCGTAATGGTATTTTTGAATTTTTTTGCTATTGTTCTGGAATTTTCTATTTCGTGTCGGGTAGGAACGGAACGGAACGATAACTTTTATTTTCTCTCTATTTCATCATTTTCCAACCTATTTTTGCTTGAAATGAATCCATAACCGTATTTTTAAACTCTTTGAATTTTTTTGCTATTTTTCTTGGATTTTCTATTATGCGTCGGGTAGGAACGGAACGGAATTAAAATTTTTATTTTCTCTCTTTCTCATCCTTTTCCAACTTATTTTGGCCTGAAATGAATCCATAATGGTATTTTTTAATTTTTTTGCTATTTTCTTTGAATTTCGTATTTAGCGCCGGGTAGGAACGAAACGGAACGATAACTTTCATTTTCTGTTTTTCTCAGCCTTTTCCGACATATTTTTGATTGAAATGAAGCCATAATTGTATTTTTTAATTTTTTGAATTTTTTTGCTATTGTTTTGGAATTTTCTATTTCGTGTCGGGTAGGAACGGAACAAAACGATAATTTTTATTTTCTCTCTATCTCATCCTTTTCCAATCTATTTTGGCTTGAAATGAATCCATAACAGTATTTTTTAATTTTTTGAATTTTTTTGCTATTTTTTTTGAGTTTTCTATATAGTGCCAGGATGGAACGAAACGGATGGTAATTTTTATTTTCTGTTTTTCTCGGCCTTTTTCCGACCTATTTTTGCTTGAAATGAACCCGTAATGGTATTCTTTAATTTTTTGAATTTTTTCGCTATTGTTTTTGAATTTTCTATTTCGTGTCGGGGAATGGAATGGAACGATAACTTTTATTTTCTCTCTATCTCATCGTTTTCCAATCTATTTTGGCTTGAAATGAATCCATAACAGTATTTTTTAATTTTTTGAATTTTTTTGCTATTTTTTTTTGATTTTCTATATAGTGCCAGGATGGAACGAAACGGATGGTAATTTTTATTTTCTGTTTTTCTCGGCCTTTTTCCGACCTATTTTTGCTTGAAATGAACCCGTAATGGTATTCTTTAATTTTTTGAATTTTTTCGCTATTGTTTTAGAATTTTCTATTTCGTGTCGGGTAGGAATGGAATGGAACGATAACTTTTATTTTCTCTCTATCTCATCGTTTTCCAATCTATTTTGGTTTGAAATGAATCCATAACAGTATTTTTTAATTTTTTTGCTATTTTTTTTTTAATTTTCTATATAGTGCCAGGATGGAACGAAACGGATGGTAATTTTTATTTTCTGTTTTTCTCGGCCTTTTCCGACCTATTTTGTCTTGAAATGAACCCGTAATGGTATTCTTTAATTTTTTGAATTTCTTTGCTATTGTTTTAGAATTTTCTATTTCGTGTCGGGTAGGAAAGAAACGGAACGATAACTTTTATTTTCTCTCTACCTCATCCTTTTCCAATCTATTTTGGCTTGAAATGAATCCATAACCGTATTTTTTAATTTTTTGAATTTCTTTGCTATTTTTTTTTAGTTTTCTATATAGTGCCAGGATGGAACGAAACGGAACGATAACTTTCATTTTCTGTTTTTCTCAGCCTTTTCCGACATATTTTTGCTTGAAATGAATCCATAACCGTATTTTTAAACTCTTTGAATTTTTTTGCTATTTTTCTTGAATTTTCTATTATGCGTCGGGTAGGAACGGAACGGAATTAAAATTTTTATTTTCTCTCTTTCTCATCCTTTTCCAACTTATTTTGGCCTGAAATGAATCCATAATGGTATTTTTTAATTTTTTTGCTATTTTCTTTGAATTTCGTATTTAGCGCCGGGTAGGAACGAAACGGATGGTAATTTTTATTTTCTGTTTTTCTCGGCCTTTTTCCGACCTATTTTTGCTTGAAATGAACCCGTAATGGTATTCTTTAATTTTTTGAATTTTTTCGCTATTGTTTTTGAATTTTCTATTTCGTGTCGGGGAATGGAATGGAACGATAACTTTTATTTTCTCTCTATCTCATCGTTTTCCAATCTATTTTGGCTTGAAATGAATCCATAACAGTATTTTTTAATTTTTTGAATTTTTTTGCTATTTTTTTTTGATTTTCTATATAGTGCCAGGATGGAACGAAACGGATGGTAATTTTTATTTTCTGTTTTTCTCGGCCTTTTTCCGACCTATTTTTGCTTGAAATGAACCCGTAATGGTATTCTTTAATTTTTTGAATTTTTTCGCTATTGTTTTAGAATTTTCTATTTCGTGTCGGGTAGGAATGGAATGGAACGATAACTTTTATTTTCTCTCTATCTCATCGTTTTCCAATCTATTTTGGTTTGAAATGAATCCATAACAGTATTTTTTAATTTTTTTGCTATTTTTTTTTTAATTTTCTATATAGTGCCAGGATGGAACGAAACGGATGGTAATTTTTATTTTCTGTTTTTCTCGGCCTTTTCCGACCTATTTTGTCTTGAAATGAACCCGTAATGGTATTCTTTAATTTTTTGAATTTCTTTGCTATTGTTTTAGAATTTTCTATTTCGTGTCGGGTAGGAAAGAAACGGAACGATAACTTTTATTTTCTCTCTATCTCATCGTTTTCCAATCTATTTTGGCTTGAAATGAATCCATAACAGTATTTTTTAATTTTTTTAATTTTTTTGCTAGTTTTTTTTTAATTTTCTATATAGTGCCAGGATGGAACGAAACGGATGGTAATTTTTATTTTCTGTTTTTCTCGGCCTTTTCCGACCTATTTTGTCTTGAAATGAACCCGTAATGGTATTCTTTAATTTTTTGAATTTCTTTGCTATTGTTTTAGAATTTTCTATTTCGTGTCGGGTAGGAAAGAAACGGAACGATAACTTTTATTTTCTCTCTACCTCATCCTTTTCCAATCTATTTTGGCTTGAAATGAATCCATAACCGTATTTTTTAATTTTTTGAATTTCTTTGCTATTTTTTTTTAGTTTTCTATATAGTGCCAGGATGGAACGAAACGGATGGTAATTTTTATTTGCTGTTTTTCTCGGCCTTTTCCGACCTATTTCGGTTTGAAATGAATCCATAACAGTATTTTTTAATTTTTTTGCTATTTTTTTTGAATTTTCTATATAGTGCCAGGATGGAACGAAACGGGTGGTAATTTTTATTTGCTGTTTTTCTCGGCCTTTTCCGACCTATTTCGGTTTGAAATGAATCCATAATAGTATTTTTTAATTTTTTTGCTATTTTTTTTGAATTTTCTATATAGTGCCAGGATGGAACGAAACGGATGGTAATTTTTATTTTCTGTTTTTCTCGGCCTTTTTCCGACCTATTTTTGCTTGAAATGAACCCGTAATGGTATTCTTTAATTTTTTGAATTTTTTCGCTATTGTTTTAGAATTTTCTATTTCGTGTCGGGTAGGAATGGAATGGAACGATAACTTTTATTTTCTCTCTATCTCATCGTTTTCCAATCTATTTTGGCTTGAAATGAATCCATAACAGTATTTTTTAATTTTTTTAATTTTTTTGCTAGTTTTTTTTTAATTTTCTATATAGTGCCAGGATGGAACGAAACGGATGGTAATTTTTATTTTCTGTTTTTCTCGGCCTTTTCCGACCTATTTTGTCTTGAAATGAACCCGTAATGGTATTCTTTAATTTTTTGAATTTCTTTGCTATTGTTTTAGAATTTTCTATTTCGTGTCGGGTAGGAAAGAAACGGAACGATAACTTTTATTTTCTCTCTACCTCATCCTTTTCCAATCTATTTTGGCTTGAAATGAATCCATAACCGTATTTTTTAATTTTTTGAATTTCTTTGCTATTTTTTTTTAGTTTTCTATATAGTGCCAGGATGGAACGAAACGGATGGTAATTTTTATTTGCTGTTTTTCTCGGCCTTTTCCGACCTATTTCGGTTTGAAATGAATCCATAACAGTATTTTTTAATTTTTTTGCTATTTTTTTTGAATTTTCTATATAGTGCCAGGATGGAACGAAACGGGTGGTAATTTTTATTTGCTGTTTTTCTCGGCCTTTTCCGACCTATTTCGGTTTGAAATGAATCCATAATAGTATTTTTTAATTTTTTTGCTATTTTTTTTGAATTTTCTATATAGTGCCAGGATGGAACGAAACGGATGGTAATTTTTATTTTCTGTTTTTCTCGGCCTTTTTCGACCTATTTTGTATTGAAATGAAGCCATAATTGTATTTTTTAATTTTTTGAATTTTTTTGCTGTTTTGTTTGAATTTTCTATTTAGTACCTGGTAGGAACGAAACGGAACGATAATTTTAATTTTCTGTTTTTCTCGGCCTTTTCCGACCTATTTTGGCATGAAATGAATCCGTAATGGTATTCTTTAATTTTTTGAATTTTTTTGTTATTGTTTTGGAATTTTCTAGTTCGTGTCGGGAAGGAACGGAACGAAACGATAATTTTTATTTTCTCTCTATCTCATCCTTTTCCAACTTATTTTGGCTTGAAATGAATCCATAATGGTATTTTTTAATTTTTTTAATTTTTTTGCTATTTTTTTTGAATTTCATATTTAGAGCCGGGTTGGAACGAAACAGAATAATAATTTTTATTTTCTGTTTTTCTTCGCCTTTTCCGACCTATTTTGGATTGAAATGAAGCCATAATTGTATTTTTTAATTTTTTGAATTTTTTTGCTATTTTGTTTGAATTTTCTATTTAGTTCCTGGTAGGAACGAAACGGAACGATAATTTTTATTTTCAGTTTTACTCGGCCTTTTCCGACCTATTTTGGCTCGAAATGAATCCATTATGGTATTTTTTAATTTTCTGAATTTTTTATTTAGTGCCGGGCTGTAACAAAATGGAACGATAATTTTTATTTTCTCTTTTCTCGGCCTTTTCCGACCTCTTTTGGCTTGAAATGTACCCGTAATGGTATTTTTGAATTTTTTTGCTATTGTTCTGGAATTTTCTATTTCGTGTCGGGTAGGAACGGAACGGAACGATAACTTTTATTTTCTCTCTATTTCATCATTTTCCAACCTATTTTTGCTTGAAATGAATCCATAACCGTATTTTTAAACTCTTTGAATTTTTTTGCTATTTTTCTTGGATTTTCTATTATGCGTCGGGTAGGAACGGAACGGAATTAAAATTTTTATTTTCTCTCTTTCTCATCCTTTTCCAACTTATTTTGGCCTGAAATGAATCCATAATGGTATTTTTTAATTTTTTTGCTATTTTCTTTGAATTTCGTATTTAGCGCCGGGTAGGAACGAAACGGAACGATAACTTTCATTTTCTGTTTTTCTCAGCCTTTTCCGACATATTTTTGATTGAAATGAAGCCATAATTGTATTTTTTAATTTTTTGAATTTTTTTGCTATTGTTTTGGAATTTTCTATTTCGTGTCGGGTAGGAACGGAACAAAACGATAATTTTTATTTTCTCTCTATCTCATCCTTTTCCAATCTATTTTGGCTTGAAATGAATCCATAACAGTATTTTTTAATTTTTTGAATTTTTTTGCTATTTTTTTTGAGTTTTCTATATAGTGCCAGGATGGAACGAAACGGATGGTAATTTTTATTTTCTGTTTTTCTCGGCCTTTTTCCGACCTATTTTTGCTTGAAATGAACCCGTAATGGTATTCTTTAATTTTTTGAATTTTTTCGCTATTGTTTTTGAATTTTCTATTTCGTGTCGGGGAATGGAATGGAACGATAACTTTTATTTTCTCTCTATCTCATCGTTTTCCAATCTATTTTGGCTTGAAATGAATCCATAACAGTATTTTTTAATTTTTTGAATTTTTTTGCTATTTTTTTTTGATTTTCTATATAGTGCCAGGATGGAACGAAACGGATGGTAATTTTTATTTTCTGTTTTTCTCGGCCTTTTTCCGACCTATTTTTGCTTGAAATGAACCCGTAATGGTATTCTTTAATTTTTTGAATTTTTTCGCTATTGTTTTAGAATTTTCTATTTCGTGTCGGGTAGGAATGGAATGGAACGATAACTTTTATTTTCTCTCTATCTCATCGTTTTCCAATCTATTTTGGTTTGAAATGAATCCATAACAGTATTTTTTAATTTTTTTGCTATTTTTTTTTTAATTTTCTATATAGTGCCAGGATGGAACGAAACGGATGGTAATTTTTATTTTCTGTTTTTCTCGGCCTTTTCCGACCTATTTTGTCTTGAAATGAACCCGTAATGGTATTCTTTAATTTTTTGAATTTCTTTGCTATTGTTTTAGAATTTTCTATTTCGTGTCGGGTAGGAAAGAAACGGAACGATAACTTTTATTTTCTCTCTACCTCATCCTTTTCCAATCTATTTTGGCTTGAAATGAATCCATAACCGTATTTTTTAATTTTTTGAATTTCTTTGCTATTTTTTTTTAGTTTTCTATATAGTGCCAGGATGGAACGAAACGGAACGATAACTTTCATTTTCTGTTTTTCTCAGCCTTTTCCGACATATTTTTGCTTGAAATGAATCCATAACCGTATTTTTAAACTCTTTGAATTTTTTTGCTATTTTTCTTGAATTTTCTATTATGCGTCGGGTAGGAACGGAACGGAATTAAAATTTTTATTTTCTCTCTTTCTCATCCTTTTCCAACTTATTTTGGCCTGAAATGAATCCATAATGGTATTTTTTAATTTTTTTGCTATTTTCTTTGAATTTCGTATTTAGCGCCGGGTAGGAACGAAACGGAACGATAACTTTCATTTTCTGTTTTTCTCAGCCTTTTCCGACATATTTTTGATTGAAATGAAGCCATAATTGTATTTTTTAATTTTTTGAATTTTTTTGCTATTGTTTTGGAATTTTCTATTTCGTGTCGGGTAGGAACGGAACAAAACGATAATTTTTATTTTCTCTCTATCTCATCCTTTTCCAATCTATTTTGGCTTGAAATGAATCCATAACAGTATTTTTTAATTTTTTGAATTTTTTTGCTATTTTTTTTGAGTTTTCTATATAGTGCCAGGATGGAACGAAACGGATGGTAATTTTTATTTTCTGTTTTTCTCGGCCTTTTTCCGACCTATTTTTGCTTGAAATGAACCCGTAATGGTATTCTTTAATTTTTTGACTTTTTTCGCTATTGTTTTAGAATTTTCTATTTCGTGTCGGGTAGGAATGGAATGGAACGATAACTTTTATTTTCTCTCTATCTCATCGTTTTCCAATCTATTTTGGCTTGAAATGAATCCATAACAGTATTTTTTAATTTTTTTAATTTTTTTGCTAGTTTTTTTTTAATTTTCTATATAGTGCCAGGATGGAACGAAACGGATGGTAATTTTTATTTTCTGTTTTTCTCGGCCTTTTCCGACCTATTTTGTCTTGAAATGAACCCGTAATGGTATTCTTTAATTTTTTGAATTTCTTTGCTATTGTTTTAGAATTTTCTATTTCGTGTCGGGTAGGAAAGAAACGGAACGATAACTTTTATTTTCTCTCTACCTCATCCTTTTCCAATCTATTTTGGCTTGAAATGAATCCATAACCGTATTTTTTAATTTTTTGAATTTCTTTGCTATTTTTTTTTAGTTTTCTATATAGTGCCAGGATGGAACGAAACGGATGGTAATTTTTATTTGCTGTTTTTCTCGGCCTTTTCCGACCTATTTCGGTTTGAAATGAATCCATAACAGTATTTTTTAATTTTTTTGCTATTTTTTTTGAATTTTCTATATAGTGCCAGGATGGAACGAAACGGATGGTAATTTTTATTTTCTGTTTTTCTCGGCCTTTTCCGACCTATTTTGTCTTGAAATGAACCCGTAATGGTATTCTTTAATTTTTTGAATTTTTTCGCTATTGTTTTAGAATTTTCTATTTCGTGTCGGGTAGGAATGGAATGGAACGATAACTTTTATTTTCTCTCTATCTCATCGTTTTCCAATCTATTTTGGCTTGAAATGAATCCATAACAGTATTTTTTAATTTCTTTGCTATTTTTTTTGAATTTTCTATATAGTGCCAGGATGGAACGAAACGGATGGTAATTTTTATTTTCTGTTTTTCTCGGCCTTTTCCGACCTATTTTGTCTTGAAATGAACCCGTAATGGTATTCTTTAATTTTTTGAATTTCTTTGCTATTGTTTTAGAATTTTCTATTTCGTGTCGGGTAGGAAAGAAACGGAACGATAACTTTTATTTTCTCTCTACCTCATCCTTTTCCAATCTATTTTGGCTTGAAATGAATCCATAACCGTATTTTTTAATTTTTTGAATTTCTTTGCTATTTTTTTTTAGTTTTCTATATAGTGCCAGGATGGAACGAAACGGATGGTAATTTTTATTTGCTGTTTTTCTCGGCCTTTTCCGACCTATTTCGGTTTGAAATGAATCCATAACAGTATTTTTTAATTTTTTTGCTACTTTTTTTGAATTTTCTATATAGTGCCAGGATGGAACGAAACGGGTGGTAATTTTTATTTGCTGTTTTTCTCGGCCTTTTCCGACCTATTTCGGTTTGAAATGAATCCATAATAGTATTTTTTAATTTTTTTGCTATTTTTTTTGAATTTTCTATATAGTGCCAGGATGGAACGAAACGGATGGTAATTTTTATTTTCTGTTTTTCTCGGCCTTTTTCGACCTATTTTGTATTGAAATGAAGCCATAATTGTATTTTTTAATTTTTTGAATTTTTTTGCTGTTTTGTTTGAATTTTCTATTTAGTGCCTGGTAGGAACGAAACGGAACGATAATTTTAATTTTCTGTTTTTCTCGGCCTTTTCCGACCTATTTTGGCATGAAATGAATCCGTAATGGTATTCTTTAATTTTTTGAATTTTTTTGTTATTGTTTTGGAATTTTCTAGTTCGTGTCGGGAAGGAACGGAACGAAACGATAATTTTTATTTTCTCTCTATCTCATCCTTTTCCAACTTATTTTGGCTTGAAATGAATCCATAATGGTATTTTTTAATTTTTTTAATTTTTTTGCTATTTTTTTTGAATTTCATATTTAGAGCCGGGTTGGAACGAAACAGAATAATAATTTTTATTTTCTGTTTTTCTTCGCCTTTTCCGACCTATTTTGGATTGAAATGAAGCCATAATTGTATTTTTTAATTTTTTGAATTTTTTTGCTATTTTGTTTGAATTTTCTATTTAGTTCCTGGTAGGAACGAAACGGAACGATAATTTTTATTTTCAGTTTTACTCGGCCTTTTCCGACCTATTTTGGCTCGAAATGAATCCATTATGGTATTTTTTAATTTTCTGAATTTTTTATTTAGTGCCGGGCTGTAACAAAATGGAACGATAATTTTTATTTTCTCTTTTCTCGGCCTTTTCCGACCTCTTTTGGCTTGAAATGTACCCGTAATGGTATTTTTGAATTTTTTTGCTATTGTTCTGGAATTTTCTATTTCGTGTCGGGTAGGAACGGAACGGAACGATAACTTTTATTTTCTCTCTATTTCATCATTTTCCAACCTATTTTTGCTTGAAATGAATCCATAACCGTATTTTTAAACTCTTTGAATTTTTTTGCTATTTTTCTTGGATTTTCTATTATGCGTCGGGTAGGAACGGAACGGAATTAAAATTTTTATTTTCTCTCTTTCTCATCCTTTTCCAACTTATTTTGGCCTGAAATGAATCCATAATAGTATTTTTTAATTTTTTTGCTATTTTCTTTGAATTTCGTATTTAGCGCCGGGTAGGAACGAAACGGAACGATAACTTTCATTTTCTGTTTTTCTCAGCCTTTTCCGACATATTTTTGATTGAAATGAAGCCATAATTGTATTTTTTAATTTTTTGAATTTTTTTGCTATTGTTTTGGAATTTTCTATTTCGTGTCGGGTAGGAACGGAACAAAACGATAATTTTTATTTTCTCTCTATCTCATCCTTTTCCAATCTATTTTGGCTTGAAATGAATCCATAACAGTATTTTTTAATTTTTTGAATTTTTTTGCTATTTTTTTTGAGTTTTCTATATAGTGCCAGGATGGAACGAAACGGATGGTAATTTTTATTTTCTGTTTTTCTCGGCCTTTTTCCGACCTATTTTTGCTTGAAATGAACCCGTAATGGTATTCTTTAATTTTTTGAATTTTTTCGCTATTGTTTTTGAATTTTCTATTTCGTGTCGGGGAATGGAATGGAACGATAACTTTTATTTTCTCTCTATCTCATCGTTTTCCAATCTATTTTGGCTTGAAATGAATCCATAACAGTATTTTTTAATTTTTTGAATTTTTTTGCTATTTTTTTTTGAGTTTTCTATATAGTGCCAGGATGGAACGAAACGGATGGTAATTTTTATTTTCTGTTTTTCTCGGCCTTTTCCGACCTATTTTTGCTTGAAATGAACCCGTAATGGTATTCTTTAATTTTTTGAATTTTTTCGCTATTGTTTTAGAATTTTCTATTTCGTGTCGGGTAGGAATGGAATGGAACGATAACTTTTATTTTCTCTCTATCTCATCGTTTTCCAATCTATTTTGGTTTGAAATGAATCCATAACAGTATTTTTTAATTTTTTTGCTATTTTTTTTTTAATTTTCTATATAGTGCCAGGATGGAACGAAACGGATGGTAATTTTTATTTTCTGTTTTTCTCGGCCTTTTCCGACCTATTTTGTCTTGAAATGAACCCGTAATGGTATTCTTTAATTTTTTGAATTTCTTTGCTATTGTTTTAGAATTTTCTATTTCGTGTCGAGTAGGAAAGAAACGGAACGATAACTTTTATTTTCTCTCTACCTCATCCTTTTCCAATCTATTTTGGCTTGAAATGAATCCATAACCGTATTTTTTAATTTTTTGAATTTCTTTGCTATTTTTTTTTAGTTTTCTATATAGTGCCTGGATGGAACGAAACGGATGGTAATTTTTATTTGCTGTTTTTCTCGGCCTTTTCCGACCTATTTCGGTTTGAAATGAATCCATAACAGTATTTTTTAATTTTTTTGCTATTTTTTTTGAATTTTCTATATAGTGCCAGGATGGAACGAAACGGATGGTAATTTTTATTTTCTGTTTTTCTCGGCCTTTTTCGACCTATTTTGTATTGAAATGAAGCCATAATTGTATTTTTTAATTTTTTGAATTTTTTTGCTGTTTTGTTTGAATTTTCTATTTAGTGCCTGGTAGGAACGAAACGGAACGATAATTTTGATTTTCTGTTTTTCTCGGCCTTTTCCGACCTATTTTGGCATGAAATGAATCCGTAATGGTATTCTTTAATTTTTTGAATTTTTTTGTTATTGTTTTGGAATTTTCTATTTCGTGTCGGGAAGGAACGGAACGAAACGATAATTTTTATTTTCTCTCTATCTCATCCTTTTCCAACTTATTTTGGCTTGAAATGAATCCATAATGGTATTTTTTAATTTTTTTAATTTTTTTGCTATTTTTTTTTAATTTCATATTTAGCGCCTGGTTGGAACGAAACAGAATAATAATTTTTATTTTCTGTTTTTCTTGGCCTTTTCCGACCTATTTTGGATTGAAATGAAGCCATAATTGTATTTTTTAATTTTTTGAATTTTTTTGCTATTTTGTTTGAATTTTCTATTTAGTTCCTGGTAGGAACGAAACGGAACGATAATTTTTATTTTCAGTTTTTCTCGGCCTTTTCCGACCTATTTTGGCTCGAAATGAATCCATAATGGTATTTTTTAATTTTTTTGCTATTTTCTTTGAATTTCGTATTTAGCGCCGGGTAGGAACGAAACGGAACGATAACTTTCATTTTCTGTTTTTCTCAGCCTTTTCCGACATATTTTTGATTGAAATGAAGCCATAATTGTATTTTTTAATTTTTTGAATTTTTTTGCTATTGTTTTGGAATTTTCTATTTCATGTCGGGTAGGAACGGAACAAAACGATAATTTTTATTTTCTCTCTATCTCATCCTTTTCCAATCTATTTTGGCTTGAAATGAATCCATAACAGAATTTTTTAATTTTTTGAATTTTTTTGCTATTTTTTTTGAGTTTTCTATATAGTGCCAGGATGGAACGAAACGGATGGTAATTTTTATTTTCTGTTTTTCTCAGCCTTTTTCCGACCTATTTTTGCTTGAAATGAACCCGTAATGGTATTCTTTAATTTTTTGAATTTTTTCGCTATTGTTTTAGAATTTTCTATTTCGTGTCGGGTAGGAATGGAATGGAACGATAACTTTTATTTTCTCTCTATCTCATCGTTTTCCAATCTATTTTGGCTTGAAATGAATCCATAACAGTATTTTTTAATTTTTTTAATTTTTTTGCTAGTTTTTTTTTAATTTTCTATATAGTGCCAGGATGGAACGAAACGGATGGTAATTTTTATTTTCTGTTTTTCTCGGCCTTTTCCGACCTATTTTGTCTTGAAATGAACCCGTAATGGTATTCTTTAATTTTTTGAATTTCTTTGCTATTGTTTTAGAATTTTCTATTTCGTGTCGGGTAGGAAAGAAACGGAACGATAACTTTTATTTTCTCTCTACCTCATCCTTTTCCAATCTATTTTGGCTTGAAATGAATCCATAACCGTATTTTTTAATTTTTTGAATTTCTTTGCTATTTTTTTTTAGTTTTCTATATAGTGCCAGGATGGAACGAAACGGAACGAAACGGAACGATAACTTTCATTTTCTGTTTTTCTCAGCCTTTTCCGACATATTTTTGATTGAAATGAAGCCATAATTGTATTTTTTAATTTTTTGAATTTTGTTGCTATTGTTTTGGAATTTTCTATTTCGTGTCGGGTAGGAACGGAACAAAACGATAATTTTTATTTTCTCTCTATCTCATCCTTTTCCAATCTATTTTGGCTTGAAATGAATCTATAACAGTATTTTTTAATTTTTTGAATTTTTTTGCTATTTTTTTTGAGTTTTCTATATAGTGCCAGGATGGAACGAAACGGATGGTAATTTTTATTTTCTGTTTTTCTCGGCCTTTTTCCGACCTATTTTTGCTTGAAATGAACCCGTAATGGTATTCTTTAATTTTTTGAATTTTTTCGCTATTGTTTTTGAATTTTCTATTTCGTGTCGGGGAATGGAATGGAACGATAACTTTTATTTTCTCTCTATCTCATCGTTTTCCAATCTATTTTGTCTTGAAATGAATCCATAACAGTATTTTTTAATTTTTCGAATTTTTTTGCTATTTTTTTTTGAGTTTTCTATATAGTGCCAGGATGGAACGAAACGGATGGTAATTTTTATTTTCTGTTTTTCTCGGCCTTTTCCGACCTATTTTTGCTTGAAATGAACCCGTAATGGTATTCTTTAATTTTTTGAATTTTTTCGCTATTGTTTTAGAATTTTCTATTTCGTGTCGGGTAGGAATGGAATGGAACGATAACTTTTATTTTCTCTCTATCTCATCGTTTTCCAATCTATTTTGGTTTGAAATGAATCCATAACAGTATTTTTTAATTTTTTTGCTATTTTTTTTTTAATTTTCTATATAGTGCCAGGATGGAACGAAACGGATGGTAATTTTTATTTTCTGTTTTTCTCGGCCTTTTCCGACCTATTTTGTCTTGAAATGAACCCGTAATGGTATTCTTTAATTTTTTGAATTTCTTTGCTATTGTTTTAGAATTTTCTATTTCGTGTCGGGTAGGAAAGAAACGGAACGATAACTTTTATTTTCTCTCTACCTCATCCTTTTCCAATCTATTTTGGCTTGAAATGAATCCATAACAGTATTTTTTAATTTTTTGAATTTTTTTGCTATTTTTTTTTGAGTTTTCTATATAGTGCCTGGATGGAACGAAACGGATGGTAATTTTTATTTGCTGTTTTTCTCGGCCTTTTCCGACCTATTTCGGTTTGAAATGAATCCATAACAGTATTTTTTAATTTTTTTGCTATTTTTTTTGAATTTTCTATATAGTGCCAGGATGGAACGAAACGGATGGTAATTTTTATTTTCTGTTTTTCTCGGCCTTTTTCGACCTATTTTGTATTGAAATGAAGCCATAATTGTATTTTTTAATTTTTTGAATTTTTTTGCTGTTTTGTTTGAATTTTCTATTTAGTGCCTGGTAGGAACGAAACGGAACGATAATTTTGATTTTCTGTTTTTCTCGGCCTTTTCCGACCTATTTTGGCATGAAATGAATCCGTAATGGTATTCTTTAATTTTTTGAATTTTTTTGTTATTGTTTTGGAATTTTCTATTTCGTGTCGGGAAGGAACGGAACGAAACGATAATTTTTATTTTCTCTCTATCTCATCCTTTTCCAACTTATTTTGGCTTGAAATGAATCCATAATGGTATTTTTTAATTTTTTTAATTTTTTTGCTATTTTTTTTTAATTTCATATTTAGCGCCTGGTTGGAACGAAACAGAATAATAATTTTTATTTTCTGTTTTTCTTGGCCTTTTCCGACCTATTTTGGATTGAAATGAAGCCATAATTGTATTTTTTAATTTTTTGAATTTTTTTGCTATTTTGTTTGAATTTTCTATTTAGTTCCTGGTAGGAACGAAACGGAACGATAATTTTTATTTTCAGTTTTTCTCGGCCTTTTCCGACCTATTTTGGCTCGAAATGAATCCATAATGGTATTTTTTAATTTTTTTGCTATTTTCTTTGAATTTCGTATTTAGCGCCGGGTAGGAACGAAACGGAACGATAACTTTCATTTTCTGTTTTTCTCAGCCTTTTCCGACATATTTTTGATTGAAATGAAGCCATAATTGTATTTTTTAATTTTTTGAATTTTTTTGCTATTGTTTTGGAATTTTCTATTTCATGTCGGGTAGGAACGGAACAAAACGATAATTTTTATTTTCTCTCTATCTCATCCTTTTCCAATCTATTTTGGCTTGAAATGAATCCATAACAGTATTTTTTAATTTTTTGAATTTTTTTGCTATTTTTTTTGAGTTTTCTATATAGTGCCAGGATGGAACGAAACGGATGGTAATTTTTATTTTCTGTTTTTCTCAGCCTTTTTCCGACCTATTTTTGCTTGAAATGAACCCGTAATGGTATTCTTTAATTTTTTGAATTTTTTCGCTATTGTTTTAGAATTTTCTATTTCGTGTCGGGTAGGAATGGAATGGAACGATAACTTTTATTTTCTCTCTATCTCATCGTTTTCCAATCTATTTTGGCTTGAAATGAATCCATAACAGTATTTTTTAATTTTTTTAATTTTTTTGCTAGTTTTTTTTTAATTTTCTATATAGTGCCAGGATGGAACGAAACGGATGGTAATTTTTATTTTCTGTTTTTCTCGGCCTTTTCCGACCTATTTTGTCTTGAAATGAACCCGTAATGGTATTCTTTAATTTTTTGAATTTCTTTGCTATTGTTTTAGAATTTTCTATTTCGTGTCGGGTAGGAAAGAAACGGAACGATAACTTTTATTTTCTCTCTACCTCATCCTTTTCCAATCTATTTTGGCTTGAAATGAATCCATAACCGTATTTTTTAATTTTTTGAATTTCTTTGCTATTTTTTTTTAGTTTTCTATATAGTGCCAGGATGGAACGAAACGGAACGATAACTTTCATTTTCTGTTTTTCTCAGCCTTTTCCGACATATTTTTGATTGAAATGAAGCCATAATTGTATTTTTTAATTTTTTGAATTTTGTTGCTATTGTTTTGGAATTTTCTATTTCGTGTCGGGTAGGAACGGAACAAAACGATAATTTTTATTTTCTCTCTATCTCATCCTTTTCCAATCTATTTTGGCTTGAAATGAATCTATAACAGTATTTTTTAATTTTTTGAATTTTTTTGCTATTTTTTTTGAGTTTTCTATATAGTGCCAGGATGGAACGAAACGGATGGTAATTTTTATTTTCTGTTTTTCTCGGCCTTTTTCCGACCTATTTTTGCTTGAAATGAACCCGTAATGGTATTCTTTAATTTTTTGAATTTTTTCGCTATTGTTTTTGAATTTTCTATTTCGTGTCGGGGAATGGAATGGAACGATAACTTTTATTTTCTCTCTATCTCATCGTTTTCCAATCTATTTTGGCTTGAAATGAATCCATAACAGTATTTTTTAATTTTTTGAATTTTTTTGCTATTTTTTTTTGAGTTTTCTATATAGTGCCAGGATGGAACGAAACGGATGGTAATTTTTATTTTCTGTTTTTCTCGGCCTTTTCCGACCTATTTTTGCTTGAAATGAACCCGTAATGGTATTCTTTAATTTTTTGAATTTTTTCGCTATTGTTTTAGAATTTTCTATTTCGTGTCGGGTAGGAATGGAATGGAACGATAACTTTTATTTTCTCTCTATCTCATCGTTTTCCAATCTATTTTGGTTTGAAATGAATCCATAACAGTATTTTTTAATTTTTTTGCTATTTTTTTTTTAATTTTCTATATAGTGCCAGGATGGAACGAAACGGATGGTAATTTTTATTTTCTGTTTTTCTCGGCCTTTTCCGACCTATTTTGTCTTGAAATGAACCCGTAATGGTATTCTTTAATTTTTTGAATTTCTTTGCTATTGTTTTAGAATTTTCTATTTCGTGTCGGGTAGGAAAGAAACGGAACGATAACTTTTATTTTCTCTCTACCTCATCCTTTTCCAATCTATTTTGGCTTGAAATGAATCCATAACAGTATTTTTTAATTTTTTGAATTTTTTTGCTATTTTTTTTTGAGTTTTCTATATAGTGCCTGGATGGAACGAAACGGATGGTAATTTTTATTTGCTGTTTTTCTCGGCCTTTTCTGACCTATTTCGGTTTGAAATGAATCCATAACAGTATTTTTTAATTTTTTTGCTATTTTTTTTGAATTTTCTATATAGTGCCAGGATGGAACGAAACGGATGGTAATTTTTATTTTCTGTTTTTCTCGGCCTTTTTCGACCTATTTTGTATTGAAATGAAGCCATAATTGTATTTTTTAATTTTTTGAATTTTTTTGCTGTTTTGTTTGAATTTTCTATTTAGTGCCTGGTAGGAACGAAACGGAACGATAATTTTGATTTTCTGTTTTTCTCGGCCTTTTCCGACCTATTTTGGCATGAAATGAATCCGTAATGGTATTCTTTAATTTTTTGAATTTTTTTGTTATTGTTTTGGAATTTTCTATTTCGTGTCGGGAAGGAACGGAACGAAACGATAATTTTTATTTTCTCTCTATCTCATCCTTTTCCAACTTATTTTGGCTTGAAATGAATCCATAATGGTATTTTTTAATTTTTTTAATTTTTTTGCTATTTTTTTTTAATTTCATATTTAGCGCCTGGTTGGAACGAAACAGAATAATAATTTTTATTTTCTGTTTTTCTTGGCCTTTTCCGACCTATTTTGGATTGAAATGAAGCCATAATTGTATTTTTTTAATTTTTTTGCTATTTTTTTTTAATTTCATATTTAGCGCCTGGTTGGAACGAAACAGAATAATAATTTTTATTTTCTGTTTTTCTTGGCCTTTTCCGACCTATTTTGGCTTGAAATGAATCCATAACCGTATTTTTTAATTTTTTGAATTTCTTTGCTATTTTTTTTTAGTTTTCTATATAGTGCCAGGATGGAACGAAACGGATGGTAATTTTTATTTGCTGTTTTTCTCGGCCTTTTCCGACCTATTTCGGTTTGAAATGAATCCATAACAGTATTTTTTAATTTTTTTGCTATTTTTTTTGAATTTTCTATATAGTGCCAGGATGGAACGAAACGGATGGTAATTTTTATTTTCTGTTTTTCTCGGCCTTTTCCGACCTATTTTGTCTTGAAATGAACCCGTAATGGTATTCTTTAATTTTTTGAATTTTTTTGTTATTGTTTTGGAATTTTCTATTTCGTGTCGGGAAGGAACGGAACGAAACGATAATTTTTATTTTCTCTCTATCTCATCCTTTTCCAACTTATTTTGGCTTGAAATGAATCCATAATGGTATTTTTTAATTTTTTTAATTTTTTTGCTATTTTTTTTTAATTTCATATTTAGCGCCTGGTTGGAACGAAACAGAATAATAATTTTTATTTTCTGTTTTTCTTGGCCTTTTCCGACCTATTTTGGATTGAAATGAAGCCATAATTGTATTTTTTAATTTTTTGAATTTTTTTGCTATTTTGTTTGAATTTTCTATTTAGTTCCTGGTAGGAACGAAACGGAACGATAATTTTTATTTTCAGTTTTTCTCGGCCTTTTCCGACCTATTTTGGCTCGAAATGAATCCATAATGGTATTTTTTAATTTTTTTGCTATTTTCTTTGAATTTCGTATTTAGCGCCGGGTAGGAACGAAACGGAACGATAACTTTCATTTTCTGTTTTTCTCAGCCTTTTCCGACATATTTTTGATTGAAATGAAGCCATAATTGTATTTTTTAATTTTTTTAATTTTTTTGCTATTGTTTTGGAATTTTCTATTTCATGTCGGGTAGGAACGGAACAAAACGATAATTTTTATTTTCTCTCTATCTCATCCTTTTCCAATCTATTTTGGCTTGAAATGAATCCATAACAGTATTTTTTAATTTTTTGAATTTTTTTGCTATTTTTTTTGAGTTTTCTATATAGTGCCAGGATGGAACGAAACGGATGGTAATTTTTATTTTCTGTTTTTCTCAGCCTTTTTCCGACCTATTTTTGCTTGAAATGAACCCGTAATGGTATTCTTTAATTTTTTGAATTTTTTCGCTATTGTTTTAGAATTTTCTATTTCGTGTCGGGTAGGAATGGAATGGAACGATAACTTTTATTTTCTCTCTATCTCATCGTTTTCCAATCTATTTTGGCTTGAAATGAATCCATAACAGTATTTTTTAATTTTTTTAATTTTTTTGCTAGTTTTTTTTTAATTTTCTATATAGTGCCAGGATGGAACGAAACGGATGGTAATTTTTATTTTCTGTTTTTCTCGGCCTTTTCCGACCTATTTTGTCTTGAAATGAACCCGTAATGGTATTCTTTAATTTTTTGAATTTCTTTGCTATTGTTTTAGAATTTTCTATTTCGTGTCGGGTAGGAAAGAAACGGAACGATAACTTTTATTTTCTCTCTACCTCATCCTTTTCCAATCTATTTTGGCTTGAAATGAATCCATAACCGTATTTTTTAATTTTTTGAATTTCTTTGCTATTTTTTTTTAGTTTTCTATATAGTGCCAGGATGGAACGAAACGGAACGATAACTTTCATTTTCTGTTTTTCTCAGCCTTTTCCGACATATTTTTGATTGAAATGAAGCCATAATTGTATTTTTTAATTTTTTGAATTTTGTTGCTATTGTTTTGGAATTTTCTATTTCGTGTCGGGTAGGAACGGAACAAAACGATAATTTTTATTTTCTCTCTATCTCATCCTTTTCCAATCTATTTTGGCTTGAAATGAATCTATAACAGTATTTTTTAATTTTTTGAATTTTTTTGCTATTTTTTTTGAGTTTTCTATATAGTGCCAGGATGGAACGAAACGGATGGTAATTTTTATTTTCTGTTTTTCTCGGCCTTTTTCCGACCTATTTTTGCTTGAAATGAACCCGTAATGGTATTCTTTAATTTTTTGAATTTTTTCGCTATTGTTTTTGAATTTTCTATTTCGTGTCGGGGAATGGAATGGAACGATAACTTTTATTTTCTCTCTATCTCATCGTTTTCCAATCTATTTTGGCTTGAAATGAATCCATAACAGTATTTTTTAATTTTTTGAATTTTTTTGCTATTTTTTTTTGAGTTTTCTATATAGTGCCAGGATGGAACGAAACGGATGGTAATTTTTATTTTCTGTTTTTCTCGGCCTTTTCCGACCTATTTTTGCTTGAAATGAACCCGTAATGGTATTCTTTAATTTTTTGAATTTTTTCGCTATTGTTTTAGAATTTTCTATTTCGTGTCGGGTAGGAATGGAATGGAACGATAACTTTTATTTTCTCTCTATCTCATCGTTTTCCAATCTATTTTGGTTTGAAATGAATCCATAACAGTATTTTTTAATTTTTTTGCTATTTTTTTTTTAATTTTCTATATAGTGCCAGGATGGAACGAAACGGATGGTAATTTTTATTTTCTGTTTTTCTCGGCCTTTTCCGACCTATTTTGTCTTGAAATGAACCCGTAATGGTATTCTTTAATTTTTTGAATTTCTTTGCTATTGTTTTAGAATTTTCTATTTCGTGTCGGGTAGGAAAGAAACGGAACGATAACTTTTATTTTCTCTCTACCTCATCCTTTTCCAATCTATTTTGGCTTGAAATGAATCCATAACAGTATTTTTTAATTTTTTGAATTTTTTTGCTATTTTTTTTTGAGTTTTCTATATAGTGCCTGGATGGAACGAAACGGATGGTAATTTTTATTTGCTGTTTTTCTCGGCCTTTTCTGACCTATTTCGGTTTGAAATGAATCCATAACAGTATTTTTTAATTTTTTTGCTATTTTTTTTGAATTTTCTATATAGTGCCAGGATGGAACGAAACGGATGGTAATTTTTATTTTCTGTTTTTCTCGGCCTTTTTCGACCTATTTTGTATTGAAATGAAGCCATAATTGTATTTTTTAATTTTTTGAATTTTTTTGCTGTTTTGTTTGAATTTTCTATTTAGTGCCTGGTAGGAACGAAACGGAACGATAATTTTGATTTTCTGTTTTTCTCGGCCTTTTCCGACCTATTTTGGCATGAAATGAATCCGTAATGGTATTCTTTAATTTTTTGAATTTTTTTGTTATTGTTTTGGAATTTTCTATTTCGTGTCGGGAAGGAACGGAACGAAACGATAATTTTTATTTTCTCTCTATCTCATCCTTTTCCAACTTATTTTGGCTTGAAATGAATCCATAATGGTATTTTTTAATTTTTTTAATTTTTTTGCTATTTTTTTTTAATTTCATATTTAGCGCCTGGTTGGAACGAAACAGAATAATAATTTTTATTTTCTGTTTTTCTTGGCCTTTTCCGACCTATTTTGGATTGAAATGAAGCCATAATTGTATTTTTTTAATTTTTTTGCTATTTTTTTTTAATTTCATATTTAGCGCCTGGTTGGAACGAAACAGAATAATAATTTTTATTTTCTGTTTTTCTTGGCCTTTTCCGACCTATTTTGGCTTGAAATGAATCCATAACCGTATTTTTTAATTTTTTGAATTTCTTTGCTATTTTTTTTTAGTTTTCTATATAGTGCCAGGATGGAACGAAACGGATGGTAATTTTTATTTGCTGTTTTTCTCGGCCTTTTCCGACCTATTTCGGTTTGAAATGAATCCATAACAGTATTTTTTAATTTTTTTGCTATTTTTTTTGAATTTTCTATATAGTGCCAGGATGGAACGAAATGGATGGTAATTTTTATTTTCTGTTTTTCTCGGCCTTTTCCGACCTATTTTGTCTTGAAATGAACCCGTAATGGTATTCTTTAATTTTTTGAATTTTTTTGTTATTGTTTTGGAATTTTCTATTTCGTGTCGGGAAGGAACGGAACGAAACGATAATTTTTATTTTCTCTCTATCTCATCCTTTTCCAACTTATTTTGGCTTGAAATGAATCCATAATGGTATTTTTTAATTTTTTTAATTTTTTTGCTATTTTTTTTTAATTTCATATTTAGCGCCTGGTTGGAACGAAACAGAATAATAATTTTTATTTTCTGTTTTTCTTGGCCTTTTCCGACCTATTTTGGATTGAAATGAAGCCATAATTGTATTTTTTAATTTTTTGAATTTTTTTGCTATTTTGTTTGAATTTTCTATTTAGTTCCTGGTAGGAACGAAACGGAACGATAATTTTTATTTTCAGTTTTTCTCGGCCTTTTCCGACCTATTTTGGCTCGAAATGAATCCATAATGGTATTTTTTAATTTTTTTGCTATTTTCTTTGAATTTCGTATTTAGCGCCGGGTAGGAACGAAACGGAACGATAACTTTCATTTTCTGTTTTTCTCAGCCTTTTCCGACATATTTTTGATTGAAATGAAGCCATAATTGTATTTTTTAATTTTTTTAATTTTTTTGCTATTGTTTTGGAATTTTCTATTTCATGTCGGGTAGGAACGGAACAAAACGATAATTTTTATTTTCTCTCTATCTCATCCTTTTCCAATCTATTTTGGCTTGAAATGAATCCATAACAGTATTTTTTAATTTTTTGAATTTTTTTGCTATTTTTTTTGAGTTTTCTATATAGTGCCAGGATGGAACGAAACGGATGGTAATTTTTATTTTCTGTTTTTCTCAGCCTTTTTCCGACCTATTTTTGCTTGAAATGAACCCGTAATGGTATTCTTTAATTTTTTGAATTTTTTCGCTATTGTTTTAGAATTTTCTATTTCGTGTCGGGTAGGAATGGAATGGAACGATAACTTTTATTTTCTCTCTATCTCATCGTTTTCCAATCTATTTTGGCTTGAAATGAATCCATAACAGTATTTTTTAATTTTTTTAATTTTTTTGCTAGTTTTTTTTTAATTTTCTATATAGTGCCAGGATGGAACGAAACGGATGGTAATTTTTATTTTCTGTTTTTCTCGGCCTTTTCCGACCTATTTTGTCTTGAAATGAACCCGTAATGGTATTCTTTAATTTTTTGAATTTCTTTGCTATTGTTTTAGAATTTTCTATTTCGTGTCGGGTAGGAAAGAAACGGAACGATAACTTTTATTTTCTCTCTACCTCATCCTTTTCCAATCTATTTTGGCTTGAAATGAATCCATAACCGTATTTTTTAATTTTTTGAATTTCTTTGCTATTTTTTTTTAGTTTTCTATATAGTGCCAGGATGGAACGAAACGGAACGATAACTTTCATTTTCTGTTTTTCTCAGCCTTTTCCGACATATTTTTGATTGAAATGAAGCCATAATTGTATTTTTTAATTTTTTGAATTTTGTTGCTATTGTTTTGGAATTTTCTATTTCGTGTCGGGTAGGAACGGAACAAAACGATAATTTTTATTTTCTCTCTATCTCATCCTTTTCCAATCTATTTTGGCTTGAAATGAATCTATAACAGTATTTTTTAATTTTTTGAATTTTTTTGCTATTTTTTTTGAGTTTTCTATATAGTGCCAGGATGGAACGAAACGGATGGTAATTTTTATTTTCTGTTTTTCTCGGCCTTTTTCCGACCTATTTTTGCTTGAAATGAACCCGTAATGGTATTCTTTAATTTTTTGAATTTTTTCGCTATTGTTTTTGAATTTTCTATTTCGTGTCGGGGAATGGAATGGAACGATAACTTTTATTTTCTCTCTATCTCATCGTTTTCCAATCTATTTTGGCTTGAAATGAATCCATAACAGTATTTTTTAATTTTTTGAATTTTTTTGCTATTTTTTTTTGAGTTTTCTATATAGTGCCAGGATGGAACGAAACGGATGGTAATTTTTATTTTCTGTTTTTCTCGGCCTTTTCCGACCTATTTTTGCTTGAAATGAACCCGTAATGGTATTCTTTAATTTTTTGAATTTTTTCGCTATTGTTTTAGAATTTTCTATTTCGTGTCGGGTAGGAATGGAATGGAACGATAACTTTTATTTTCTCTCTATCTCATCGTTTTCCAATCTATTTTGGTTTGAAATGAATCCATAACAGTATTTTTTAATTTTTTTGCTATTTTTTTTTTAATTTTCTATATAGTGCCAGGATGGAACGAAACGGATGGTAATTTTTATTTTCTGTTTTTCTCGGCCTTTTCCGACCTATTTTGTCTTGAAATGAACCCGTAATGGTATTCTTTAATTTTTTGAATTTCTTTGCTATTGTTTTAGAATTTTCTATTTCGTGTCGGGTAGGAAAGAAACGGAACGATAACTTTTATTTTCTCTCTACCTCATCCTTTTCCAATCTATTTTGGCTTGAAATGAATCCATAACAGTATTTTTTAATTTTTTGAATTTTTTTGCTATTTTTTTTTGAGTTTTCTATATAGTGCCTGGATGGAACGAAACGGATGGTAATTTTTATTTGCTGTTTTTCTCGGCCTTTTCCGACCTATTTCGGTTTGAAATGAATCCATAACAGTATTTTTTAATTTTTTTGCTATTTTTTTTGAATTTTCTATATAGTGCCAGGATGGAACGAAACGGATGGTAATTTTTATTTTCTGTTTTTCTCGGCCTTTTTCGACCTATTTTGTATTGAAATGAAGCCATAATTGTATTTTTTAATTTTTTGAATTTTTTTGCTGTTTTGTTTGAATTTTCTATTTAGTGCCTGGTAGGAACGAAACGGAACGATAATTTTGATTTTCTGTTTTTCTCGGCCTTTTCCGACCTATTTTGGCATGAAATGAATCCGTAATGGTATTCTTTAATTTTTTGAATTTTTTTGTTATTGTTTTGGAATTTTCTATTTCGTGTCGGGAAGGAACGGAACGAAACGATAATTTTTATTTTCTCTCTATCTCATCCTTTTCCAACTTATTTTGGCTTGAAATGAATCCATAATGGTATTTTTTAATTTTTTTAATTTTTTTGCTATTTTTTTTTAATTTCATATTTAGCGCCTGGTTGGAACGAAACAGAATAATAATTTTTATTTTCTGTTTTTCTTGGCCTTTTCCGACCTATTTTGGATTGAAATGAAGCCATAATTGTATTTTTTAATTTTTTGAATTTTTTTGCTATTTTGTTTGAATTTTCTATTTAGTTCCTGGTAGGAACGAAACGGAACGATAATTTTTATTTTCAGTTTTTCTCGGCCTTTTCCGACCTATTTTGGCTCGAAATGAATCCATAATGGTATTTTTTAATTTTTTTGCTATTTTCTTTGAATTTCGTATTTAGCGCCGGGTAGGAACGAAACGGAACGATAACTTTCATTTTCTGTTTTTCTCAGCCTTTTCCGACATATTTTTGATTGAAATGAAGCCATAATTGTATTTTTTAATTTTTTGAATTTTTTTGCTATTGTTTTGGAATTTTCTATTTCATGTCGGGTAGGAACGGAACAAAACGATAATTTTTATTTTCTCTCTATCTCATCCTTTTCCAATCTATTTTGGCTTGAAATGAATCCATAACAGTATTTTTTAATTTTTTGAATTTTTTTGCTATTTTTTTTGAGTTTTCTATATAGTGCCAGGATGGAACGAAACGGATGGTAATTTTTATTTTCTGTTTTTCTCAGCCTTTTTCCGACCTATTTTTGCTTGAAATGAACCCGTAATGGTATTCTTTAATTTTTTGAATTTTTTCGCTATTGTTTTAGAATTTTCTATTTCGTGTCGGGTAGGAATGGAATGGAACGATAACTTTTATTTTCTCTCTATCTCATCGTTTTCCAATCTATTTTGGCTTGAAATGAATCCATAACAGTATTTTTTAATTTTTTTAATTTTTTTGCTAGTTTTTTTTTAATTTTCTATATAGTGCCAGGATGGAACGAAACGGATGGTAATTTTTATTTTCTGTTTTTCTCGGCCTTTTCCGACCTATTTTGTCTTGAAATGAACCCGTAATGGTATTCTTTAATTTTTTGAATTTCTTTGCTATTGTTTTAGAATTTTCTATTTCGTGTCGGGTAGGAAAGAAACGGAACGATAACTTTTATTTTCTCTCTACCTCATCCTTTTCCAATCTATTTTGGCTTGAAATGAATCCATAACCGTATTTTTTAATTTTTTGAATTTCTTTGCTATTTTTTTTTAGTTTTCTATATAGTGCCAGGATGGAACGAAACGGAACGATAACTTTCATTTTCTGTTTTTCTCAGCCTTTTCCGACATATTTTTGATTGAAATGAAGCCATAATTGTATTTTTTAATTTTTTGAATTTTGTTGCTATTGTTTTGGAATTTTCTATTTCGTGTCGGGTAGGAACGGAACAAAACGATAATTTTTATTTTCTCTCTATCTCATCCTTTTCCAATCTATTTTGGCTTGAAATGAATCTATAACAGTATTTTTTAATTTTTTGAATTTTTTTGCTATTTTTTTTGAGTTTTCTATATAGTGCCAGGATGGAACGAAACGGATGGTAATTTTTATTTTCTGTTTTTCTCGGCCTTTTTCCGACCTATTTTTGCTTGAAATGAACCCGTAATGGTATTCTTTAATTTTTTGAATTTTTTCGCTATTGTTTTTGAATTTTCTATTTCGTGTCGGGGAATGGAATGGAACGATAACTTTTATTTTCTCTCTATCTCATCGTTTTCCAATCTATTTTGGCTTGAAATGAATCCATAACAGTATTTTTTAATTTTTTGAATTTTTTTGCTATTTTTTTTTGAGTTTTCTATATAGTGCCAGGATGGAACGAAACGGATGGTAATTTTTATTTTCTGTTTTTCTCGGCCTTTTCCGACCTATTTTTGCTTGAAATGAACCCGTAATGGTATTCTTTAATTTTTTGAATTTTTTCGCTATTGTTTTAGAATTTTCTATTTCGTGTCGGGTAGGAATGGAATGGAACGATAACTTTTATTTTCTCTCTATCTCATCGTTTTCCAATCTATTTTGGTTTGAAATGAATCCATAACAGTATTTTTTAATTTTTTTGCTATTTTTTTTTTAATTTTCTATATAGTGCCAGGATGGAACGAAACGGATGGTAATTTTTATTTTCTGTTTTTCTCGGCCTTTTCCGACCTATTTTGTCTTGAAATGAACCCGTAATGGTATTCTTTAATTTTTTGAATTTCTTTGCTATTGTTTTAGAATTTTCTATTTCGTGTCGGGTAGGAAAGAAACGGAACGATAACTTTTATTTTCTCTCTACCTCATCCTTTTCCAATCTATTTTGGCTTGAAATGAATCCATAACAGTATTTTTTAATTTTTTGAATTTTTTTGCTATTTTTTTTTGAGTTTTCTATATAGTGCCTGGATGGAACGAAACGGATGGTAATTTTTATTTGCTGTTTTTCTCGGCCTTTTCCGACCTATTTCGGTTTGAAATGAATCCATAACAGTATTTTTTAATTTTTTTGCTATTTTTTTTGAATTTTCTATATAGTGCCAGGATGGAACGAAACGGATGGTAATTTTTATTTTCTGTTTTTCTCGGCCTTTTTCGACCTATTTTGTATTGAAATGAAGCCATAATTGTATTTTTTAATTTTTTGAATTTTTTTGCTGTTTTGTTTGAATTTTCTATTTAGTGCCTGGTAGGAACGAAACGGAACGATAATTTTGATTTTCTGTTTTTCTCGGCCTTTTCCGACCTATTTTGGCATGAAATGAATCCGTAATGGTATTCTTTAATTTTTTGAATTTTTTTGTTATTGTTTTGGAATTTTCTATTTCGTGTCGGGAAGGAACGGAACGAAACGATAATTTTTATTTTCTCTCTATCTCATCCTTTTCCAACTTATTTTGGCTTGAAATGAATCCATAATGGTATTTTTTAATTTTTTTAATTTTTTTGCTATTTTTTTTTAATTTCATATTTAGCGCCTGGTTGGAACGAAACAGAATAATAATTTTTATTTTCTGTTTTTCTTGGCCTTTTCCGACCTATTTTGGATTGAAATGAAGCCATAATTGTATTTTTTAATTTTTTGAATTTTTTTGCTATTTTGTTTGAATTTTCTATTTAGTTCCTGGTAGGAACGAAACGGAACGATAATTTTTATTTTCAGTTTTTCTCGGCCTTTTCCGACCTATTTTGGCTCGAAATGAATCCATAATGGTATTTTTTAATTTTTTTGCTATTTTCTTTGAATTTCGTATTTAGCGCCGGGTAGGAACGAAACGGAACGATAACTTTCATTTTCTGTTTTTCTCAGCCTTTTCCGACATATTTTTGATTGAAATGAAGCCATAATTGTATTTTTTAATTTTTTGAATTTTTTTGCTATTGTTTTGGAATTTTCTATTTCATGTCGGGTAGGAACGGAACAAAACGATAATTTTTATTTTCTCTCTATCTCATCCTTTTCCAATCTATTTTGGCTTGAAATGAATCCATAACAGTATTTTTTAATTTTTTGAATTTTTTTGCTATTTTTTTTGAGTTTTCTATATAGTGCCAGGATGGAACGAAACGGATGGTAATTTTTATTTTCTGTTTTTCTCAGCCTTTTTCCGACCTATTTTTGCTTGAAATGAACCCGTAATGGTATTCTTTAATTTTTTGAATTTTTTCGCTATTGTTTTAGAATTTTCTATTTCGTGTCGGGTAGGAATGGAATGGAACGATAACTTTTATTTTCTCTCTATCTCATCGTTTTCCAATCTATTTTGGCTTGAAATGAATCCATAACAGTATTTTTTAATTTTTTTAATTTTTTTGCTAGTTTTTTTTTAATTTTCTATATAGTGCCAGGATGGAACGAAACGGATGGTAATTTTTATTTTCTATTTTTCTCGGCCTTTTCCGACCTATTTTGTCTTGAAATGAACCCGTAATGGTATTCTTTAATTTTTTGAATTTCTTTGCTATTGTTTTAGAATTTTCTATTTCGTGTCGGGTAGGAAAGAAACGGAACGATAACTTTTATTTTCTCTCTACCTCATCCTTTTCCAATCTATTTTGGCTTGAAATGAATCCATAACCGTATTTTTTAATTTTTTGAATTTCTTTGCTATTTTTTTTTAGTTTTCTATATAGTGCCAGGATGGAACGAAACGGAACGATAACTTTCATTTTCTGTTTTTCTCAGCCTTTTCCGACATATTTTTGATTGAAATGAAGCCATAATTGTATTTTTTAATTTTTTGAATTTTGTTGCTATTGTTTTGGAATTTTCTATTTCGTGTCGGGTAGGAACGGAACAAAACGATAATTTTTATTTTCTCTCTATCTCATCCTTTTCCAATCTATTTTGGCTTGAAATGAATCTATAACAGTATTTTTTAATTTTTTGAATTTTTTTGCTATTTTTTTTGAGTTTTCTATATAGTGCCAGGATGGAACGAAACGGATGGTAATTTTTATTTTCTGTTTTTCTCGGCCTTTTTCCGACCTATTTTTGCTTGAAATGAACCCGTAATGGTATTCTTTAATTTTTTGAATTTTTTCGCTATTGTTTTTGAATTTTCTATTTCGTGTCGGGGAATGGAATGGAACGATAACTTTTATTTTCTCTCTATCTCATCGTTTTCCAATCTATTTTGGCTTGAAATGAATCCATAACAGTATTTTTTAATTTTTTGAATTTTTTTGCTATTTTTTTTTGAGTTTTCTATATAGTGCCAGGATGGAACGAAACGGATGGTAATTTTTATTTTCTGTTTTTCTCGGCCTTTTCCGACCTATTTTTGCTTGAAATGAACCCGTAATGGTATTCTTTAATTTTTTGAATTTTTTCGCTATTGTTTTAGAATTTTCTATTTCGTGTCGGGTAGGAATGGAATGGAACGATAACTTTTATTTTCTCTCTATCTCATCGTTTTCCAATCTATTTTGGTTTGAAATGAATCCATAACAGTATTTTTTAATTTTTTTGCTATTTTTTTTTTAATTTTCTATATAGTGCCAGGATGGAACGAAACGGATGGTAATTTTTATTTTCTGTTTTTCTCGGCCTTTTCCGACCTATTTTGTCTTGAAATGAACCCGTAATGGTATTCTTTAATTTTTTGAATTTCTTTGCTATTGTTTTAGAATTTTCTATTTCGTGTCGGGTAGGAAAGAAACGGAACGATAACTTTTATTTTCTCTCTACCTCATCCTTTTCCAATCTATTTTGGCTTGAAATGAATCCATAACAGTATTTTTTAATTTTTTTAATTTTTTTGCTATTTTTTTTTGAGTTTTCTATATAGTGCCTGGATGGAACGAAACGGATGGTAATTTTTATTTGCTGTTTTTCTCGGCCTTTTCTGACCTATTTCGGTTTGAAATGAATCCATAACAGTATTTTTTAATTTTTTTGCTATTTTTTTTGAATTTTCTATATAGTGCCAGGATGGAACGAAACGGATGGTAATTTTTATTTTCTGTTTTTCTCGGCCTTTTTCGACCTATTTTGTATTGAAATGAAGCCATAATTGTATTTTTTAATTTTTTGAATTTTTTTGCTGTTTTGTTTGAATTTTCTATTTAGTGCCTGGTAGGAACGAAACGGAACGATAATTTTGATTTTCTGTTTTTCTCGGCCTTTTCCGACCTATTTTGGCATGAAATGAATCCGTAATGGTATTCTTTAATTTTTTGAATTTTTTTGTTATTGTTTTGGAATTTTCTATTTCGTGTCGGGAAGGAACGGAACGAAACGATAATTTTTATTTTCTCTCTATCTCATCCTTTTCCAACTTATTTTGGCTTGAAATGAATCCATAATGGTATTTTTTAATTTTTTTAATTTTTTTGCTATTTTTTTTTAATTTCATATTTAGCGCCTGGTTGGAACGAAACAGAATAATAATTTTTATTTTCTGTTTTTCTTGGCCTTTTCCGACCTATTTTGGATTGAAATGAAGCCATAATTGTATTTTTTTAATTTTTTTGCTATTTTTTTTTAATTTCATATTTAGCGCCTGGTTGGAACGAAACAGAATAATAATTTTTATTTTCTGTTTTTCTTGGCCTTTTCCGACCTATTTTGGCTTGAAATGAATCCATAACCGTATTTTTTAATTTTTTGAATTTCTTTGCTATTTTTTTTTAGTTTTCTATATAGTGCCAGGATGGAACGAAACGGATGGTAATTTTTATTTGCTGTTTTTCTCGGCCTTTTCCGACCTATTTCGGTTTGAAATGAATCCATAACAGTATTTTTTAATTTTTTTGCTATTTTTTTTGAATTTTCTATATAGTGCCAGGATGGAACGAAACGGATGGTAATTTTTATTTTCTGTTTTTCTCGGCCTTTTCCGACCTATTTTGTCTTGAAATGAACCCGTAATGGTATTCTTTAATTTTTTGAATTTTTTTGTTATTGTTTTGGAATTTTCTATTTCGTGTCGGGAAGGAACGGAACGAAACGATAATTTTTATTTTCTCTCTATCTCATCCTTTTCCAACTTATTTTGGCTTGAAATGAATCCATAATGGTATTTTTTAATTTTTTTAATTTTTTTGCTATTTTTTTTTAATTTCATATTTAGCGCCTGGTTGGAACGAAACAGAATAATAATTTTTATTTTCTGTTTTTCTTGGCCTTTTCCGACCTATTTTGGATTGAAATGAAGCCATAATTGTATTTTTTAATTTTTTGAATTTTTTTGCTATTTTGTTTGAATTTTCTATTTAGTTCCTGGTAGGAACGAAACGGAACGATAATTTTTATTTTCAGTTTTTCTCGGCCTTTTCCGACCTATTTTGGCTCGAAATGAATCCATAATGGTATTTTTTAATTTTTTTGCTATTTTCTTTGAATTTCGTATTTAGCGCCGGGTAGGAACGAAACGGAACGATAACTTTCATTTTCTGTTTTTCTCAGCCTTTTCCGACATATTTTTGATTGAAATGAAGCCATAATTGTATTTTTTAATTTTTTTAATTTTTTTGCTATTGTTTTGGAATTTTCTATTTCATGTCGGGTAGGAACGGAACAAAACGATAATTTTTATTTTCTCTCTATCTCATCCTTTTCCAATCTATTTTGGCTTGAAATGAATCCATAACAGTATTTTTTAATTTTTTGAATTTTTTTGCTATTTTTTTTGAGTTTTCTATATAGTGCCAGGATGGAACGAAACGGATGGTAATTTTTATTTTCTGTTTTTCTCAGCCTTTTTCCGACCTATTTTTGCTTGAAATGAACCCGTAATGGTATTCTTTAATTTTTTGAATTTTTTCGCTATTGTTTTAGAATTTTCTATTTCGTGTCGGGTAGGAATGGAATGGAACGATAACTTTTATTTTCTCTCTATCTCATCGTTTTCCAATCTATTTTGGCTTGAAATGAATCCATAACAGTATTTTTTAATTTTTTTAATTTTTTTGCTAGTTTTTTTTTAATTTTCTATATAGTGCCAGGATGGAACGAAACGGATGGTAATTTTTATTTTCTGTTTTTCTCGGCCTTTTCCGACCTATTTTGTCTTGAAATGAACCCGTAATGGTATTCTTTAATTTTTTGAATTTCTTTGCTATTGTTTTAGAATTTTCTATTTCGTGTCGGGTAGGAAAGAAACGGAACGATAACTTTTATTTTCTCTCTACCTCATCCTTTTCCAATCTATTTTGGCTTGAAATGAATCCATAACCGTATTTTTTAATTTTTTGAATTTCTTTGCTATTTTTTTTTAGTTTTCTATATAGTGCCAGGATGGAACGAAACGGAACGATAACTTTCATTTTCTGTTTTTCTCAGCCTTTTCCGACATATTTTTGATTGAAATGAAGCCATAATTGTATTTTTTAATTTTTTGAATTTTGTTGCTATTGTTTTGGAATTTTCTATTTCGTGTCGGGTAGGAACGGAACAAAACGATAATTTTTATTTTCTCTCTATCTCATCCTTTTCCAATCTATTTTGGCTTGAAATGAATCTATAACAGTATTTTTTAATTTTTTGAATTTTTTTGCTATTTTTTTTGAGTTTTCTATATAGTGCCAGGATGGAACGAAACGGATGGTAATTTTTATTTTCTGTTTTTCTCGGCCTTTTTCCGACCTATTTTTGCTTGAAATGAACCCGTAATGGTATTCTTTAATTTTTTGAATTTTTTCGCTATTGTTTTTGAATTTTCTATTTCGTGTCGGGGAATGGAATGGAACGATAACTTTTATTTTCTCTCTATCTCATCGTTTTCCAATCTATTTTGGCTTGAAATGAATCCATAACAGTATTTTTTAATTTTTTGAATTTTTTTGCTATTTTTTTTTGAGTTTTCTATATAGTGCCAGGATGGAACGAAACGGATGGTAATTTTTATTTTCTGTTTTTCTCGGCCTTTTCCGACCTATTTTTGCTTGAAATGAACCCGTAATGGTATTCTTTAATTTTTTGAATTTTTTCGCTATTGTTTTAGAATTTTCTATTTCGTGTCGGGTAGGAATGGAATGGAACGATAACTTTTATTTTCTCTCTATCTCATCGTTTTCCAATCTATTTTGGTTTGAAATGAATCCATAACAGTATTTTTTAATTTTTTTGCTATTTTTTTTTTAATTTTCTATATAGTGCCAGGATGGAACGAAACGGATGGTAATTTTTATTTTCTGTTTTTCTCGGCCTTTTCCGACCTATTTTGTCTTGAAATGAACCCGTAATGGTATTCTTTAATTTTTTGAATTTCTTTGCTATTGTTTTAGAATTTTCTATTTCGTGTCGGGTAGGAAAGAAACGGAACGATAACTTTTATTTTCTCTCTACCTCATCCTTTTCCAATCTATTTTGGCTTGAAATGAATCCATAACAGTATTTTTTAATTTTTTGAATTTTTTTGCTATTTTTTTTTGAGTTTTCTATATAGTGCCTGGATGGAACGAAACGGATGGTAATTTTTATTTGCTGTTTTTCTCGGCCTTTTCCGACCTATTTCGGTTTGAAATGAATCCATAACAGTATTTTTTAATTTTTTTGCTATTTTTTTTGAATTTTCTATATAGTGCCAGGATGGAACGAAACGGATGGTAATTTTTATTTTCTGTTTTTCTCGGCCTTTTTCGACCTATTTTGTATTGAAATGAAGCCATAATTGTATTTTTTAATTTTTTGAATTTTTTTGCTGTTTTGTTTGAATTTTCTATTTAGTGCCTGGTAGGAACGAAACGGAACGATAATTTTGATTTTCTGTTTTTCTCGGCCTTTTCCGACCTATTTTGGCATGAAATGAATCCGTAATGGTATTCTTTAATTTTTTGAATTTTTTTGTTATTGTTTTGGAATTTTCTATTTCGTGTCGGGAAGGAACGGAACGAAACGATAATTTTTATTTTCTCTCTATCTCATCCTTTTCCAACTTCTTTTGGCTTGAAATGAATCCATAATGGTATTTTTTAATTTTTTTAATTTTTTTGCTATTTTTTTTTAATTTCATATTTAGCGCCTGGTTGGAACGAAACAGAATAATAATTTTTATTTTCTGTTTTTCTTGGCCTTTTCCGACCTATTTTGGATTGAAATGAAGCCATAATTGTATTTTTTTAATTTTTTTGCTATTTTTTTTTAATTTCATATTTAGCGCCTGGTTGGAACGAAACAGAATAATAATTTTTATTTTCTGTTTTTCTTGGCCTTTTCCGACCTATTTTGGCTTGAAATGAATCCATAACCGTATTTTTTAATTTTTTGAATTTCTTTGCTATTTTTTTTTAGTTTTCTATATAGTGCCAGGATGGAACGAAACGGATGGTAATTTTTATTTGCTGTTTTTCTCGGCCTTTTCCGACCTATTTCGGTTTGAAATGAATCCATAACAGTATTTTTTAATTTTTTTGCTATTTTTTTTGAATTTTCTATATAGTGCCAGGATGGAACGAAACGGATGGTAATTTTTATTTTCTGTTTTTCTCGGCCTTTTCCGACCTATTTTGTCTTGAAATGAACCCGTAATGGTATTCTTTAATTTTTTGAATTTTTTTGTTATTGTTTTGGAATTTTCTATTTCGTGTCGGGAAGGAACGGAACGAAACGATAATTTTTATTTTCTCTCTATCTCATCCTTTTCCAACTTATTTTGGCTTGAAATGAATCCATAATGGTATTTTTTAATTTTTTTAATTTTTTTGCTATTTTTTTTTAATTTCATATTTAGCGCCTGGTTGGAACGAAACAGAATAATAATTTTTATTTTCTGTTTTTCTTGGCCTTTTCCGACCTATTTTGGATTGAAATGAAGCCATAATTGTATTTTTTAATTTTTTGAATTTTTTTGCTATTTTGTTTGAATTTTCTATTTAGTTCCTGGTAGGAACGAAACGGAACGATAATTTTTATTTTCAGTTTTTCTCGGCCTTTTCCGACCTATTTTGGCTCGAAATGAATCCATAATGGTATTTTTTAATTTTTTTGCTATTTTCTTTGAATTTCGTATTTAGCGCCGGGTAGGAACGAAACGGAACGATAACTTTCATTTTCTGTTTTTCTCAGCCTTTTCCGACATATTTTTGATTGAAATGAAGCCATAATTGTATTTTTTAATTTTTTTAATTTTTTTGCTATTGTTTTGGAATTTTCTATTTCATGTCGGGTAGGAACGGAACAAAACGATAATTTTTATTTTCTCTCTATCTCATCCTTTTCCAATCTATTTTGGCTTGAAATGAATCCATAACAGTATTTTTTAATTTTTTGAATTTTTTTGCTATTTTTTTTGAGTTTTCTATATAGTGCCAGGATGGAACGAAACGGATGGTAATTTTTATTTTCTGTTTTTCTCAGCCTTTTTCCGACCTATTTTTGCTTGAAATGAACCCGTAATGGTATTCTTTAATTTTTTGAATTTTTTCGCTATTGTTTTAGAATTTTCTATTTCGTGTCGGGTAGGAATGGAATGGAACGATAACTTTTATTTTCTCTCTATCTCATCGTTTTCCAATCTATTTTGGCTTGAAATGAATCCATAACAGTATTTTTTAATTTTTTTAATTTTTTTGCTAGTTTTTTTTTAATTTTCTATATAGTGCCAGGATGGAACGAAACGGATGGTAATTTTTATTTTCTGTTTTTCTCGGCCTTTTCCGACCTATTTTGTCTTGAAATGAACCCGTAATGGTATTCTTTAATTTTTTGAATTTCTTTGCTATTGTTTTAGAATTTTCTATTTCGTGTCGGGTAGGAAAGAAACGGAACGATAACTTTTATTTTCTCTCTACCTCATCCTTTTCCAATCTATTTTGGCTTGAAATGAATCCATAACCGTATTTTTTAATTTTTTGAATTTCTTTGCTATTTTTTTTTAGTTTTCTATATAGTGCCAGGATGGAACGAAACGGAACGATAACTTTCATTTTCTGTTTTTCTCAGCCTTTTCCGACATATTTTTGATTGAAATGAAGCCATAATTGTATTTTTTAATTTTTTGAATTTTGTTGCTATTGTTTTGGAATTTTCTATTTCGTGTCGGGTAGGAACGGAACAAAACGATAATTTTTATTTTCTCTCTATCTCATCCTTTTCCAATCTATTTTGGCTTGAAATGAATCTATAACAGTATTTTTTAATTTTTTGAATTTTTTTGCTATTTTTTTTGAGTTTTCTATATAGTGCCAGGATGGAACGAAACGGATGGTAATTTTTATTTTCTGTTTTTCTCGGCCTTTTTCCGACCTATTTTTGCTTGAAATGAACCCGTAATGGTATTCTTTAATTTTTTGAATTTTTTCGCTATTGTTTTTGAATTTTCTATTTCGTGTCGGGGAATGGAATGGAACGATAACTTTTATTTTCTCTCTATCTCATCGTTTTCCAATCTATTTTGGCTTGAAATGAATCCATAACAGTATTTTTTAATTTTTTGAATTTTTTTGCTATTTTTTTTTGAGTTTTCTATATAGTGCCAGGATGGAACGAAACGGATGGTAATTTTTATTTTCTGTTTTTCTCGGCCTTTTCCGACCTATTTTTGCTTGAAATGAACCCGTAATGGTATTCTTTAATTTTTTGAATTTTTTCGCTATTGTTTTAGAATTTTCTATTTCGTGTCGGGTAGGAATGGAATGGAACGATAACTTTTATTTTCTCTCTATCTCATCGTTTTCCAATCTATTTTGGTTTGAAATGAATCCATAACAGTATTTTTTAATTTTTTTGGTATTTTTTTTTTAATTTTCTATATAGTGCCAGGATGGAACGAAACGGATGGTAATTTTTATTTTCTGTTTTTCTCGGCCTTTTCCGACCTATTTTGTCTTGAAATGAACCCGTAATGGTATTCTTTAATTTTTTGAATTTCTTTGCTATTGTTTTAGAATTTTCTATTTCGTGTCGGGTAGGAAAGAAACGGAACGATAACTTTTATTTTCTCTCTACCTCATCCTTTTCCAATCTATTTTGGCTTGAAATGAATCCATAACAGTATTTTTTAATTTTTTGAATTTTTTTGCTATTTTTTTTTGAGTTTTCTATATAGTGCCTGGATGGAACGAAACGGATGGTAATTTTTATTTGCTGTTTTTCTCGGCCTTTTCCGACCTATTTCGGTTTGAAATGAATCCATAACAGTATTTTTTAATTTTTTTGCTATTTTTTTTGAATTTTCTATATAGTGCCAGGATGGAACGAAACGGATGGTAATTTTTATTTTCTGTTTTTCTCGGCCTTTTTCGACCTATTTTGTATTGAAATGAAGCCATAATTGTATTTTTTAATTTTTTGAATTTTTTTGCTGTTTTGTTTGAATTTTCTATTTAGTGCCTGGTAGGAACGAAACGGAACGATAATTTTGATTTTCTGTTTTTCTCGGCCTTTTCCGACCTATTTTGGCATGAAATGAATCCGTAATGGTATTCTTTAATTTTTTGAATTTTTTTGTTATTGTTTTGGAATTTTCTATTTCGTGTCGGGAAGGAACGGAACGAAACGATAATTTTTATTTTCTCTCTATCTCATCCTTTTCCAACTTATTTTGGCTTGAAATGAATCCATAATGGTATTTTTTAATTTTTTTAATTTTTTTGCTATTTTTTTTTAATTTCATATTTAGCGCCTGGTTGGAACGAAACAGAATAATAATTTTTATTTTCTGTTTTTCTTGGCCTTTTCCGACCTATTTTGGATTGAAATGAAGCCATAATTGTATTTTTTAATTTTTTGAATTTTTTTGCTATTTTGTTTGAATTTTCTATTTAGTTCCTGGTAGGAACGAAACGGAACGATAATTTTTATTTTCAGTTTTTCTCGGCCTTTTCCGACCTATTTTGGCTCGAAATGAATCCATAATGGTATTTTTTAATTTTTTTGCTATTTTCTTTGAATTTCGTATTTAGCGCCGGGTAGGAACGAAACGGAACGATAACTTTCATTTTCTGTTTTTCTCAGCCTTTTCCGACATATTTTTGATTGAAATGAAGCCATAATTGTATTTTTTAATTTTTTGAATTTTTTTGCTATTGTTTTGGAATTTTCTATTTCATGTCGGGTAGGAACGGAACAAAACGATAATTTTTATTTTCTCTCTATCTCATCCTTTTCCAATCTATTTTGGCTTGAAATGAATCCATAACAGTATTTTTTAATTTTTTGAATTTTTTTGCTATTTTTTTTGAGTTTTCTATATAGTGCCAGGATGGAACGAAACGGATGGTAATTTTTATTTTCTGTTTTTCTCAGCCTTTTTCCGACCTATTTTTGCTTGAAATGAACCCGTAATGGTATTCTTTAATTTTTTGAATTTTTTCGCTATTGTTTTAGAATTTTCTATTTCGTGTCGGGTAGGAATGGAATGGAACGATAACTTTTATTTTCTCTCTATCTCATCGTTTTCCAATCTATTTTGGCTTGAAATGAATCCATAACAGTATTTTTTAATTTTTTTAATTTTTTCGCTAGTTTTTTTTTAATTTTCTATATAGTGCCAGGATGGAACGAAACGGATGGTAATTTTTATTTTCTGTTTTTCTCGGCCTTTTCCGACCTATTTTGTCTTGAAATGAACCCGTAATGGTATTCTTTAATTTTTTGAATTTCTTTGCTATTGTTTTAGAATTTTCTATTTCGTGTCGGGTAGGAAAGAAACGGAACGATAACTTTTATTTTCTCTCTACCTCATCCTTTTCCAATCTATTTTGGCTTGAAATGAATCCATAACCGTATTTTTTAATTTTTTGAATTTCTTTGCTATTTTTTTTTAGTTTTCTATATAGTGCCAGGATGGAACGAAACGGAACGATAACTTTCATTTTCTGTTTTTCTCAGCCTTTTCCGACATATTTTTGATTGAAATGAAGCCATAATTGTATTTTTTAATTTTTTGAATTTTGTTGCTATTGTTTTGGAATTTTCTATTTCGTGTCGGGTAGGAACGGAACAAAACGATAATTTTTATTTTCTCTCTATCTCATCCTTTTCCAATCTATTTTGGCTTGAAATGAATCTATAACAGTATTTTTTAATTTTTTGAATTTTTTTGCTATTTTTTTTGAGTTTTCTATATAGTGCCAGGATGGAACGAAACGGATGGTAATTTTTATTTTCTGTTTTTCTCGGCCTTTTTCCGACCTATTTTTGCTTGAAATGAACCCGTAATGGTATTCTTTAATTTTTTGAATTTTTTCGCTATTGTTTTTGAATTTTCTATTTCGTGTCGGGGAATGGAATGGAACGATAACTTTTATTTTCTCTCTATCTCATCGTTTTCCAATCTATTTTGGCTTGAAATGAATCCATAACAGTATTTTTTAATTTTTTGAATTTTTTTGCTATTTTTTTTTGAGTTTTCTATATAGTGCCAGGATGGAACGAAACGGATGGTAATTTTTATTTTCTGTTTTTCTCGGCCTTTTCCGACCTATTTTTGCTTGAAATGAACCCGTAATGGTATTCTTTAATTTTTTGAATTTTTTCGCTATTGTTTTAGAATTTTCTATTTCGTGTCGGGTAGGAATGGAATGGAACGATAACTTTTATTTTCTCTCTATCTCATCGTTTTCCAATCTATTTTGGTTTGAAATGAATCCATAACAGTATTTTTTAATTTTTTTGCTATTTTTTTTTTAATTTTCTATATAGTGCCAGGATGGAACGAAACGGATGGTAATTTTTATTTTCTGTTTTTCTCGGCCTTTTCCGACCTATTTTGTCTTGAAATGAACCCGTAATGGTATTCTTTAATTTTTTGAATTTCTTTGCTATTGTTTTAGAATTTTCTATTTCGTGTCGGGTAGGAAAGAAACGGAACGATAACTTTTATTTTCTCTCTACCTCATCCTTTTCCAATCTATTTTGGCTTGAAATGAATCCATAACAGTATTTTTTAATTTTTTGAATTTTTTTGCTATTTTTTTTTGAGTTTTCTATATAGTGCCTGGATGGAACGAAACGGATGGTAATTTTTATTTGCTGTTTTTCTCGGCCTTTTCCGACCTATTTCGGTTTGAAATGAATCCATAACAGTATTTTTTAATTTTTTTGCTATTTTTTTTGAATTTTCTATATAGTGCCAGGATGGAACGAAACGGATGGTAATTTTTATTTTCTGTTTTTCTCGGCCTTTTTCGACCTATTTTGTATTGAAATGAAGCCATAATTGTATTTTTTAATTTTTTGAATTTTTTTGCTGTTTTGTTTGAATTTTCTATTTAGTGCCTGGTAGGAACGAAACGGAACGATAATTTTGATTTTCTGTTTTTCTCGGCCTTTTCCGACCTATTTTGGCATGAAATGAATCCGTAATGGTATTCTTTAATTTTTTGAATTTTTTTGTTATTGTTTTGGAATTTTCTATTTCGTGTCGGGAAGGAACGGAACGAAACGATAATTTTTATTTTCTCTCTATCTCATCCTTTTCCAACTTATTTTGGCTTGAAATGAATCCATAATGGTATTTTTTAATTTTTTTAATTTTTTTGCTATTTTTTTTTAATTTCATATTTAGCGCCTGGTTGGAACGAAACAGAATAATAATTTTTATTTTCTGTTTTTCTTGGCCTTTTCCGACCTATTTTGGATTGAAATGAAGCCATAATTGTATTTTTTTAATTTTTTTGCTATTTTTTTTTAATTTCATATTTAGCGCCTGGTTGGAACGAAACAGAATAATAATTTTTATTTTCTGTTTTTCTTGGCCTTTTCCGAACTATTTTGGCTTGAAATGAATCCATAACCGTATTTTTTAATTTTTTGAATTTCTTTGCTATTTTTTTTTAGTTTTCTATATAGTGCCAGGATGGAACGAAACGGATGGTAATTTTTATTTGCTGTTTTTCTCGGCCTTTTCCGACCTATTTCGGTTTGAAATGAATCCATAACAGTATTTTTTAATTTTTTTGCTATTTTTTTTGAATTTTCTATATAGTGCCAGGATGGAACGAAACGGATGGTAATTTTTATTTTCTGTTTTTCTCGGCCTTTTCCGACCTATTTTGTCTTGAAATGAACCCGTAATGGTATTCTTTAATTTTTTGAATTTTTTTGTTATTGTTTTGGAATTTTCTATTTCGTGTCGGGAAGGAACGGAACGAAACGATAATTTTTATTTTCTCTCTATCTCATCCTTTTCCAACTTATTTTGGCTTGAAATGAATCCATAATGGTATTTTTTAATTTTTTTAATTTTTTTGCTATTTTTTTTTAATTTCATATTTAGCGCCTGGTTGGAACGAAACAGAATAATAATTTTTATTTTCTGTTTTTCTTGGCCTTTTCCGACCTATTTTGGATTGAAATGAAGCCATAATTGTATTTTTTAATTTTTTGAATTTTTTTGCTATTTTGTTTGAATTTTCTATTTAGTTCCTGGTAGGAACGAAACGGAACGATAATTTTTATTTTCAGTTTTTCTCGGCCTTTTCCGACCTATTTTGGCTCGAAATGAATCCATAATGGTATTTTTTAATTTTTTTGCTATTTTCTTTGAATTTCGTATTTAGCGCCGGGTAGGAACGAAACGGAACGATAACTTTCATTTTCTGTTTTTCTCAGCCTTTTCCGACATATTTTTGATTGAAATGAAGCCATAATTGTATTTTTTAATTTTTTGAATTTTTTTGCTATTGTTTTGGAATTTTCTATTTCATGTCGGGTAGGAACGGAACAAAACGATAATTTTTATTTTCTCTCTATCTCATCCTTTTCCAATCTATTTTGGCTTGAAATGAATCCATAACAGTATTTTTTAATTTTTTGAATTTTTTTGCTATTTTTTTTGAGTTTTCTATATAGTGCCAGGATGGAACGAAACGGATGGTAATTTTTATTTTCTGTTTTTCTCAGCCTTTTTCCGACCTATTTTTGCTTGAAATGAACCCGTAATGGTATTCTTTAATTTTTTGAATTTTTTCGCTATTGTTTTAGAATTTTCTATTTCGTGTCGGGTAGGAATGGAATGGAACGATAACTTTTATTTTCTCTCTATCTCATCGTTTTCCAATCTATTTTGGCTTGAAATGAATCCATAACAGTATTTTTTAATTTTTTTAATTTTTTTGCTAGTTTTTTTTTAATTTTCTATATAGTGCCAGGATGGAACGAAACGGATGGTAATTTTTATTTTCTGTTTTTCTCGGCCTTTTCCGACCTATTTTGTCTTGAAATGAACCCGTAATGGTATTCTTTAATTTTTTGAATTTCTTTGCTATTGTTTTAGAATTTTCTATTTCTTGTCGGGTAGGAAAGAAACGGAACGATAACTTTTATTTTCTCTCTACCTCATCCTTTTCCAATCTATTTTGGCTTGAAATGAATCCATAACCGTATTTTTTAATTTTTTGAATTTCTTTGCTATTTTTTTTTAGTTTTCTATATAGTGCCAGGATGGAACGAAACGGAACGATAACTTTCATTTTCTGTTTTTCTCAGCCTTTTCCGACATATTTTTGATTGAAATGAAGCCATAATTGTATTTTTTAATTTTTTGAATTTTGTTGCTATTGTTTTGGAATTTTCTATTTCGTGTCGGGTAGGAACGGAACAAAACGATAATTTTTATTTTCTCTCTATCTCATCCTTTTCCAATCTATTTTGGCTTGAAATGAATCTATAACGGTATTTTTTAATTTTTTGAATTTTTTTGCTATTTTTTTTGAGTTTTCTATATAGTGCCAGGATGGAACGAAACGGATGGTAATTTTTATTTTCTGTTTTTCTCGGCCTTTTTCCGACCTATTTTTGCTTGAAATGAACCCGTAATGGTATTCTTTAATTTTTTGAATTTTTTCGCTATTGTTTTAGAATTTTCTATTTCGTGTCGGGTAGGAATGGAATGGAACGATAACTTTTATTTTCTCTCTATCTCATCGTTTTCCAATCTATTTCGGTTTGAAATGAATCCATAACAGTATTTTTTAATTTTTTTGCTATTTTTTTTGAATTTTCTATATAGTGCCAGGATGGAACGAAACGGATGGTAATTTTTATTTTCTGTTTTTCTCGGCCTTTTCCGACCTATTTTGTCTTGAAATGAACCCGTAATGGTATTCTTTAATTTTTTGAATTTCTTTGCTATTGTTTTAGAATTTTCTATTTCGTGTCGGGTAGGAAAGAAACGGAACGATAACTTTTATTTTCTCTCTACCTCATCCTTTTCCAATCTATTTTGGCTTGAAATGAATCCATAACCGTATTTTTTAATTTTTTGAATTTCTTTGCTATTTTTTTTTAGTTTTCTATATAGTGCCAGGATGGAACGAAACGGAACGATAACTTTCATTTTCTGTTTTTCTCAGCCTTTTCCGACATATTTTTGATTGAAATGAAGCCATAATTGTATTTTTTAATTTTTTGAATTTTTTTGCTATTGTTTTGGAATTTTCTATTTCGTGTCGGGTAGGAACGGAACAAAACGATAATTTTTATTTTCTCTCTATCTCATCCTTTTCCAATCTATTTTGGCTTGAAATGAATCCATAACAGTATTTTTTAATTTTTTGAATTTTTTTGCTATTTTTTTTGAGTTTTCTATATAGTGACAGGATGGAACGAAACGGATGGTAATTTTTATTTTCTGTTTTTCTCGGCCTTTTTCCGACCTATTTTTGCTTGAAATGAACCCGTAATGGTATTCTTTAATTTTTTGAATTTTTTCGCTATTGTTTTTGAATTTTCTATTTCGTGTCGGGTAGGAATGGAATGGAACGATAACTTTTATTTTCTCTCTATCTCATCGTTTTCCAATCTATTTTGGCTTGAAATGAATCCATAACAGTATTTTTTAATTTTTTTGCTTTTTTTTTTTTAATTTTCTATATAGTGCCAGGATGGAACGAAACGGATGGTAATTTTTATTTTCTGTTTTTCTCGGCCTTTTCCGACCTATTTTGTCTTGAAATGAACCCGTAATGGTATTCTTTAATTTTTTGAATTTCTTTGCTATTGTTTTAGAATTTTCTATTTCGTGTCGGGTAGGAAAGAAACGGAACGATAACTTTTATTTTCTCTCTACCTCATCCTTTTCCAATCTATTTTGGCTTGAAATGAATCCATAACCGTATTTTTTAATTTTTTGAATTTCTTTGCTATTTTTTTTTACTTTTCTATATAGTGCCAGGATGGAACGAAACGGATGGTAATTTTTATTTGCTGTTTTTCTCGGCCTTTTCCGACCTATTTCGGTTTGAAATGAATCCATAACAGTATTTTTTAATTTTTTTGCTATTTTTTTTGAATTTTCTATATAGTGCCAGGATGGAACGAAACGGATGGTAATTTTTATTTTCTGTTTTTCTCGGCCTTTTCCGACCTATTTTGTCTTGAAATGAACCCGTAATGGTATTCTTTAATTTTTTGAATTTTTTCGCTATTGTTTTAGAATTTTCTATTTCGTGTCGGGTAGGAATGGAATGGAACGATAACTTTTATTTTCTCTCTATCTCATCGTTTTCCAATCTATTTTGGCTTGAAATGAATCCATAACAGTATTTTTTAATTTTTTGAATTTTTTTGCTATTTTTTTTGAGTTTTCTATATAGTGCCAGGATGGAACGAAACGGATGGTAATTTTTATTTTCTGTTTTTCTCGGCCTTTTTCCGACCTATTTTTGCTTGAAATGAACCCGTAATGGTATTCTTTAATTTTTTGAATTTTTTCGCTATTGTTTTTGAATTTTCTATTTCGTGTCGGGTAGGAATGGAATGGAACGATAACTTTTATTTTCTCTCTATCTCATCGTTTTCCAATCTATTTTGGCTTGAAATGAATCCATAACAGTATTTTTTAATTTTTTTGCTTTTTTTTTTTTAATTTTCTATATAGTGCCAGGATGGAACGAAACGGATGGTAATTTTTATTTTCTGTTTTTCTCGGCCTTTTCCGACCTATTTTGTCTTGAAATGAACCCGTAATGGTATTCTTTAATTTTTTGAATTTCTTTGCTATTGTTTTAGAATTTTCTATTTCGTGTCGGGTAGGAAAGAAACGGAACGATAACTTTTATTTTCTCTCTACCTCATCCTTTTCCAATCTATTTTGGCTTGAAATGAATCCATAACCGTATTTTTTAATTTTTTGAATTTCTTTGCTATTTTTTTTTACTTTTCTATATAGTGCCAGGATGGAACGAAACGGATGGTAATTTTTATTTGCTGTTTTTCTCGGCCTTTTCCGACCTATTTCGGTTTGAAATGAATCCATAACAGTATTTTTTAATTTTTTTGCTATTTTTTTTGAATTTTCTATATAGTGCCAGGATGGAACGAAACGGATGGTAATTTTTATTTTCTGTTTTTCTCGGCCTTTTCCGACCTATTTTGTCTTGAAATGAACCCGTAATGGTATTCTTTAATTTTTTGAATTTTTTCGCTATTGTTTTAGAATTTTCTATTTCGTGTCGGGTAGGAATGGAATGGAACGATAACTTTTATTTTCTCTCTATCTCATCGTTTTCCAATCTATTTTGGCTTGAAATGAATCCATAACAGTATTTTTTAATTTTTTGAATTTTTTTGCTATTTTTTTTGAGTTTTCTATATAGTGCCAGGATGGAACGAAACGGATGGTAATTTTTATTTTCTGTTTTTCTCGGCCTTTTTCCGACCTATTTTTGCTTGAAATGAACCCGTAATGGTATTCTTTAATTTTTTGAATTTTTTCGCTATTGTTTTAGAATTTTCTATTTCGTGTCGGGTAGGAATGGAATGGAACGATAACTTTTATTTTCTCTCTATCTCATCGTTTTCCAATCTATTTTGGCTTGAAATGAATCCATAACAGTATTTTTTAATTTTTTTAATTTTTTTGCTATTTTTTTTTTAATTTTCTATATAGTGCCAGGATGGAACGAAACGGATGGTAATTTTTATTTTCTGTTTTTCTCGGCCTTTTCCGACCTATTTTGTCTTGAAATGAACCCGTAATGGTATTCTTTAATTTTTTGAATTTCTTTGCTATTGTTTTAGAATTTTCTATTTCGTGTCGAGTAGGAAAGAAACGGAACGATAACTTTTATTTTCTCTCTACCTCATCCTTTTCCAATCTATTTTGGCTTGAAATGAATCCATAACCGTATTTTTTAATTTTTTGAATTTCTTTGCTATTTTTTTTTAGTTTTCTATATAGTGCCAGGATGGAACGAAACGGATGGTAATTTTTATTTGCTGTTTTTCTCGGCCTTTTCCGACCTATTTCGGTTTGAAATGAATCCATAACAGTATTTTTTAATTTTTTTGCTATTTTTTTTGAATTTTCTATATAGTGCCAGGATGGAACGAAACGGATGGTAATTTTTATTTTCTGTTTTTCTCGGCCTTTTCCGACCTATTTTGTCTTGAAATGAACCCGTAATGGTATTCTTTAATTTTTTGAATTTTTTCGCTATTGTTTTAGAATTTTCTATTTCGTGTCGGGTAGGAATGGAATGGAACGATAACTTTTATTTTCTCTCTATCTCATCGTTTTGCAATCTATTTTGGCTTGAAATGAATCCATAACAGTATTTTTTAATTTCTTTGCTATTTTTTTTGAATTTTCTATATAGTGCCAGGATGGAACGAAACGGATGGTAATTTTTATTTTCTGTTTTTCTCGGCCTTTTCCGACCTATTTTGTCTTGAAATGAACCCGTAATGGTATTCTTTAATTTTTTGAATTTCTTTGCTATTGTTTTAGAATTTTCTATTTCGTGTCGGGTAGGAAAGAAACGGAACGATAACTTTTATTTTCTCTCTACCTCATCCTTTTCCAATCTATTTTGGCTTGAAATGAATCCATAACCGTATTTTTTAATTTTTTGAATTTCTTTGCTATTTTTTTTTAGTTTTCTATATAGTGCCAGGATGGAACGAAACGGATGGTAATTTTTATTTGCTGTTTTTCTCGGCCTTTTCCGACCTATTTCGGTTTGAAATGAATCCATAACAGTATTTTTTAATTTTTTTGCTATTTTTTTTGAATTTTCTATATAGTGCCAGGATGGAACGAAACGGGTGGTAATTTTTATTTGCTGTTTTTCTCGGCCTTTTCCGACCTATTTCGGTTTGAAATGAATCCATAATAGTATTTTTTAATTTTTTTGCTATTTTTTTTGAATTTTCTATATAGTGCCAGGATGGAACGAAACGGATGGTAATTTTTATTTTCTGTTTTTCTCGGCCTTTTTCGACCTATTTTGTATTGAAATGAAGCCATAATTGTATTTTTTAATTTTTTGAATTTTTTTGCTGTTTTGTTTGAATTTTCTATTTAGTGCCTGGTAGGAACGAAACGGAACGATAATTTTGATTTTCTGTTTTTCTCGGCCTTTTCCGACCTATTTTGGCATGAAATGAATCCGTAATGGTATTCTTTAATTTTTTGAATTTTTTTGTTATTGTTTTGGAATTTTCTAGTTCGTGTCGGGAAGGAACGGAACGAAACGATAATTTTTATTTTCTCTCTATCTCATCCTTTTCCAACTTATTTTGGCTTGAAATGAATCCATAATGGTATTTTTTAATTTTTTTAATTTTTTTGCTATTTTTTTTGAATTTCATATTTAGAGCCGGGTTGGAACGAAACAGAATAATAATTTTTATTTTCTGTTTTTCTTCGCCTTTTCCGACCTATTTTGGATTGAAATGAAGCCATAATTGTATTTTTTAATTTTTTGAATTTTTTTGCTATTTTGTTTGAATTTTCTATTTAGTTCCTGGTAGGAACGAAACGGAACGATAATTTTTATTTTCAGTTTTACTCGGCCTTTTCCGACCTATTTTGGCTCGAAATGAATCCATTACGGTATTTTTTAATTTTCTGAATTTTTTATTTAGTGCCGGGCTGTAACAAAATGGAACGATAATTTTTATTTTCTCTTTTCTCGGCCTTTTCCGACCTCTTTTGGCTTGAAATGTACCCGTAATGGTATTTTTGAATTTTTTTGCTATTGTTCTGGAATTTTCTATTTCGTGTCGGGTAGGAACGGAACGGAACGATAACTTTTATTTTCTCTCTATTTCATCATTTTCCAACCTATTTTTGCTTGAAATGAATCCATAACCGTATTTTTAAACTCTTTGAATTTTTTTGCTATTTTTCTTGGATTTTCTATTATGCGTCGGGTAGGAACGGAACGGAATTAAAATTTTTATTTTCTCTCTTTCTCATCCTTTTCCAACTTATTTTGGCCTGAAATGAATCCATAATGGTATTTTTTAATTTTTTTGCTATTTTCTTTGAATTTCGTATTTAGCGCCGGGTAGGAACGAAACGGAACGATAACTTTCATTTTCTGTTTTTCTCAGCCTTTTCCGACATATTTTTGATTGAAATGAAGCCATAATTGTATTTTTTAATTTTTTGAATTTTTTTGCTATTGTTTTGGAATTTTCTATTTCGTGTCGGGTAGGAACGGAACAAAACGATAATTTTTATTTTCTCTCTATCTCATCCTTTTCCAATCTATTTTGGCTTGAAATGAATCCATAACAGTATTTTTTAATTTTTTGAATTTTTTTGCTATTTTTTTTGAGTTTTCTATATAGTGCCAGGATGGAACGAAACGGATGGTAATTTTTATTTTCTGTTTTTCTCGGCCTTTTTCCGACCTATTTTTGCTTGAAATGAACCCGTAATGGTATTCTTTAATTTTTTGAATTTTTTCGCTATTGTTTTTGAATTTTCTATTTCGTGTCGGGTAGGAATGGAATGGAACGATAACTTTTATTTTCTCTCTATCTCATCGTTTTCCAATCTATTTTGGCTTGAAATGAATCCATAACAGTATTTTTTAATTTTTTTGCTATTTTTTTTTTAATTTTCTATATAGTGCCAGGATGGAACGAAACGGATGGTAATTTTTATTTTCTGTTTTTCTCGGCCTTTTCCGACCTATTTTGTCTTGAAATGAACCCGTAATGGTATTCTTTAATTTTTTGAATTTCTTTGCTATTGTTTTAGAATTTTCTATTTCGTGTCGGGTAGGAAAGAAACGGAACGATAACTTTTATTTTCTCTCTACCTCATCCTTTTCCAATCTATTTTGGCTTGAAATGAATCCATAACCGTATTTTTTAATTTTTTGAATTTCTTTGCTATTTTTTTTTAGTTTTCTATATAGTGCCAGGATGGAACGAAACGGATGGTAATTTTTATTTGCTGTTTTTCTCGGCCTTTTCCGACCTATTTTGGTTTGAAATGAATCCATAACAGTATTTTTTAATTTTTTTGCTATTTTTTTTGAATTTTCTATATAGTGCCAGGATGGAACGAAACGGATGGTAATTTTTATTTTCTGTTTTTCTCGGCCTTTTTCGACCTATTTTGTATTGAAATGAAGCCATAATTGTATTTTTTAATTTTTTGAATTTTTTTGCTGTTTTGTTTGAATTTTCTATTTATTGCCTGGTAGGAACGAAACGGAACGATAATTTTGATTTTCTGTTTTTCTCGGCCTTTTCCGACCTATTTTGGCATGAAATGAATCCGTAATGGTATTCTTTAATTTTTTGAATTTTTTTGTTATTGTTTTGGAATTTTCTATTTCGTGTCGGGAAGGAACGGAACGAAACGATAATTTTTATTTTCTCTCTATCTCATCCTTTTCCAACTTATTTTGGCTTGAAATGAATCCATAATGGTATTTTTTAATTTTTTTAATTTTTTTGCTATTTTTTTTGAATTTCATATTTAGCGCCGGGTTGGAACGAAACAGAATAATAATTTTTATTTTCTGTTTTTCTTGGCCTTTTCCGACCTATTTTGGATTGAAATGAAGCCATAATTGTATTTTTTAATTTTTTGAATTTTTTTGCTATTTTGTTTGAATTTTCTATTTAGTTCCTAGTAGGAACGAAACGGAACGATAATTTTTATTTTCAGTTTTTCTCGGCCTTTTCCGACCTATTTTGGCTCGAAATGAATCCATAATGGTATTTTTTAATTTTTTTGCTATTTTCTTTGAATTTCGTATTTAGCGCCGGGTAGGAACGAAACGGAACGATAACTTTCATTTTCTGTTTTTCTCAGCCTTTTCCGACATATTTTTGATTGAAATGAAGCCATAATTGTATTTTTTAATTTTTTGAATTTTTTTGCTATTGTTTTGGAATTTTCTATTTCGTGTCGGGTAGGAACGGAACAAAACGATAATTTTTATTTTCTCTCTATCTCATCCTTTTCCAATCTATTTTGGCTTGAAATGAATCCATAACAGTATTTTTTAATTTTTTGAATTTTTTTGCTATTTTTTTTGAGTTTTCTATATAGTGCCAGGATGGAACGAAACGGATGATAATTTTTATTTTCTGTTTTTCTCGGCCTTTTTCCGACCTATTTTTGCTTGAAATGAACCCGTAATGGTATTCTTTAATTTTTTGAATTTTTTCGCTATTGTTTTAGAATTTTCTATTTCGTGTCGGGTAGGAATGGAATGGAACGATAACTTTTATTTTCTCTCTATCTCATCGTTTTCCAATCTATTTTGGCTTGAAATGAGTCCATAACAGTATTTTTTAATTTTTTTAATTTTTTTGCTAGTTTTTTTTTAATTTTCTATATAGTGCCAGGATGGAACGAAACGGATGGTAATTTTTATTTTCTGTTTTTCTCGGCCTTTTCCGACCTATTTTGTCTTGAAATGAACCCGTAATGGTATTCTTTAATTTTTTGAATTTCTTTGCCATTGTTTTAGAATTTTCTATTTCGTGTCGGGTAGGAAAGAAACGGAACGATAACTTTTATTTTCTCTCTACCTCATCCTTTTCCAATCTATTTTGGCTTGAAATGAATCCATAACCGTATTTTTTAATTTTTTGAATTTCTTTGCTATTTTTTTTTAGTTTTCTATATAGTGCCAGGATGGAACGAAACGGAACGATAACTTTCATTTTCTGTTTTTCTCAGCCTTTTCCGACATATTTTTGATTGAAATGAAGCCATAATTGTATTTTTTAATTTTTTGAATTTTGTTGCTATTGTTTTGGAATTTTCTATTTCGTGTCGGGTAGGAACGGAACAAAACGATAATTTTTATTTTCTCTCTATCTCATCCTTTTCCAATCTATTTTGGCTTGAAATGAATCCATAACAGTATTTTTTAATTTTTTGAATTTTTTTGCTATTTTTTTTGAGTTTTCTATATAGTGCCAGGATGGAACGAAACGGATGGTAATTTTTATTTTCTGTTTTTCTCGGCCTTTTTCGACCTATTTTGTATTGAAATGAAGCCATAATTGTATTTTTTAATTTTTTGAATTTTTTTGCTGTTTTGTTTGAATTTTTTATTTAGTGCCTGGTAGGAACGAAACGGAACGATAATTTTGATTTTCTGTTTTTCTCGGCCTTTTCCGACCTATTTTGGCATGAAATGAATCCGTAATGGTATTCTTTAATTTTTTGAATTTTTTTGTTATTGTTTTGGAATTTTCTAGTTCGTGTCGGGAAGGAACGGAACGAAACGATAATTTTTATTTTCTCTCTATCTCATCCTTTTCCAACTTATTTTGGCTTGAAATGAATCCATAATGGTATTTTTTAATTTTCTGAATTTTTTATTTAGTGCCGGGCTGTAACAAAACGGAACGATAATTTTTATTTTCTCTTTTCTCGGCCTTTTCCGACCTCTTTTGGCTTGAAATGTACCCGTAATGGTATTTTTGAATTTTTTTGCTATTGTTCTGGAATTTTCTATTTCGTGTCGGGTAGGAACGGAACGGAACGATAACTTTTATTTTCTCTCTATTTCATCATTTTCCAACCTATTTTTGCTTGAAATGAATCCACAACCGTATTTTTAAACTCTTTGAATTTTTTTGCTATTTTTCTTGAATTTTCTATTATGCGTCGGGTAGGAACGGAGCGGAATTAAAATTTTTATTTTCTCTCTTTCTCATCCTTTTCCAACTTATTTTGGCTTGAAATGAATCCATAATGGTATTTTTTAATTTTTTTGCTATTTTCTTTGAATTTCGTATTTAGCGCCGGGTAGGAACGAAACGGAACGATAACTTTCATTTTCTGTTTTTCTCAGCCTTTTCCGACATATTTTTGATTGAAATGAAGCCATAATTGTATTTTTTAATTTTTTGAATTTTTTTGCTATTGTTTTGGAATTTTCTATTTCGTGTCGGGTAGGAACGGAACAAAACGATAATTTTTATTTTCTCTCTATCTCATCCTTTTCCAATCTATTTTGGCTTGAAATGAATCCATAACAGTATTTTTTAATTTTTTGAATTTTTTTGCTATTTTTTTTGAGTTTTCTATATAGTGCCAGGATGGAACGAAACGGATGGTAATTTTTATTTTCTGTTTTTCTCGGCCTTTTCCGACCTATTTTTGCTTGAAATGAACCCGTAATGGTATTCTTTAATTTTTTGAATTTTTTCGCTATTATTTTAGAATTTTCTATTTCGTGTCGGGTAGGAATGGAATGGAACGATAACTTTTATTTTCTCTCTATCTCATCGTTTTCCAATCTATTTTGGCTTGAAATGAATCCATAACAGTATTTTTTAATTTTTTTAATTTTTTTGCTATTTTTTTTTTAATTTTCTATATAGTGCCAGGATGGAACGAAACGGATGGTAATTTTTATTTTCTGTTTTTCTCGGCCTTTTCCGACCTATTTTGTGTTGAAATGAACCCGTAATGGTATTCTTTAATTTTTTGAATTTTTTCGCTATTGTTTTAGAATTTTCTATTTCGTGTCGGGTAGGAAACAAACGGAACGATAACTTTTATTTTCTCTCTACCTCATCCTTTTCCAATCTATTTTGGCTTGAAATGAATCCATAACCGTATTTTTTAATTTTTTGAATTTCTTTGCTATTTTTTTTTAGTTTTCTATATAGTGCCAGGATGGAACGAAACGGATGGTAATTTTTATTTGCTGTTTTTCTCGGCCTTTTCCGACCTATTTCGGTTTGAAATGAATCCATAACAGTATTTTTTAATTTTTTTGCTATTTTTTTTGAATTTTCTATATAGTGCCAGGATGGAACGAAACGGATGGTAATTTTTATTTTCTGTTTTTCTCGGCCTTTTCCGACCTATTTTGTCTTGAAATGAACCCGTAATGGTATTCTTTAATTTTTTGAATTTCTTTGCTATTGTTTTAGAATTTTCTATTTCGTGTCGGGTAGGAAAGAAACGGAACGATAACTTTTATTTTCTCTCTACCTCATCCTTTTCCAATCTATTTTGGCTTGAAATGAATCCATAACCGTATTTTTTAATTTTTTGAATTTCTTTGCTATTTTTTTTTAGTTTTCTATATAGTGCCAGGATGGAACGAAACGGATGGTAATTTTTATTTGCTGTTTTTCTCGGCCTTTTCCGACCTATTTCGGTTTGAAATGAATCCATAACAGTATTTTTTAATTTTTTGGCTATTTTTTTTGAATTTTCTATATAGTGCCAGGATGGAACGAAACGGATGGCAATTTTTATTTTCTGTTTTTCTCGGCCTTTTTCGACCTATTTTGTATTGAAATGAAGCCATAATTGTATTTTTTAATTTTTTTAATTTTTTTGCTGTTTTGTTTGAATTTTCTATTTAGTGCCTGGTAGGAACGAAACGGAACGATAATTTTGATTTTCTGTTTTTCTCGGCATTTTCCGACCTATTTTGGCATGAAATGAATCCGTAATGGTATTCTTTAATTTTTTGAATTTTTTTGTTATTGTTTTGGAATTTTCTATTTCGTGTCGGGAAGGAACGGAACGAAACGATCATTTTTATTTTCTCTCTATCTCATCCTTTTCCAACTTATTTTGGCTTGAAATGAATCCATAATGGTATTTTTTAATTTTTTTAATTTTTTTGCTATTTTTTTTGAATTTCATATTTAGCGCCGGGTTGGAACGAAACAGAATAATAATTTTTATTTTCTGTTTTTCTGGGCCTTTTCCGACCTATTTTGGATTGAAATGAAGCCATAATTGTATTTTTTTAATTTTTTGAATTTTTTTGCTATTTTGTTTGAATTTTCTATTTAGTTCCTGGAAGGAACGAAACGGAACGATAATTTTTATTTTCAGTTTTTCTCGGCCTTTTCCGACCTATTTTGGCTCGAAATGAATCCATAATGGTATTTTTTAATTTTTTTGCTATTTTCTTTGAATTTCGTATTTAGCGCCGGGTAGGAACGAAACGGAACGATAACTTTCATTTTCTGTTTTTCTCAGCCTTTTCCGACATATTTTTGATTGAAATGAAGCCATAATTGTATTTTTTAATTTTTTGAATTTTTTTGCTATTGTTTTGGAATTTTCTATTTCGTGTCGGGTAGGAACGGAACAAAACGATAATTTTTATTTTCTCTCTATCTCATCATTTTCCAATCTATTTTGGCTTGAAATGAATCCATAACAGTATTTTTTAATTTTTTGAATTTTTTTGCTATTTTTTTTTGAGTTTTCTATATAGTGCCAGGATGGAACGAAACGGATGGTAATTTTTATTTTCTGTTTTTCTCGGCCTTTTCCGACCTATTTTTGCTTGAAATGAACCCGTAATGGTATTCTTTAATTTTTTGAATTTTTTCGCTATTATTTTAGAATTTTCTATTTCGTGTCGGGTAGGAAAGAAACGGAACGATAACTTTTATTTTCTCTCTACCTCATCCTTTTCCAATCTATTTTGGCTTGAAATGAATCCATAACAGTATTTTTTAATTTTTTTAATTTTTTTGCTAGTTTTTTTTTAATTTTCTATATAGTGCCAGGATGGAACGAAACGGATGGTAATTTTTATTTTCTGTTTTTCTCGGCCTTTTCCGACCTATTTTGTCTTGAAATGAACCCGTAATGGTATTCTTTAATTTTTTGAATTTCTTTGCTATTGTTTTAGAATTTTCTATTTCGTGTCGGGTAGGAAAGAAACGGAACGATAACTTTTATTTTCTCTCTACCTCATCCTTTTCCAATCTATTTTGGCTTGAAATGAATCCATAACCGTATTTTTTAATTTTTTGAATTTCTTTGCTATTTTTTTTTAGTTTTCTATATAGTGCCAGGATGGAACGAAACGGATGGTAATTTTTATTTGCTGTTTTTCTCGGCCTTTTCCGACCTATTTCGGTTTGAAATGAATCCATAACAGTATTTTTTAATTTTTTTGCTATTTTTTTTGAATTTTCTATATAGTGCCAGGATGGAACGAAACGGATGGTAATTTTTATTTTCTGTTTTTCTCGGCCTTTTCCGACCTATTTTGTCTTGAAATGAACCCGTAATGGTATTCTTTAATTTTTTGAATTTCTTTGCTATTGTTTTAGAATTTTCTATTTCGTGTCGGGTAGGAAAGAAACGGAACGATAACTTTTATTTTCTCTCTACCTCATCCTTTTCCAATCTATTTTGGCTTGAAATGAATCCATAACCATATTTTTTAATTTTTTGAATTTCTTTGCTATTTTTTTTGAGTTTTCTATATATTGCCAAGATGGAATGAAACGGATGGTAATTTTTATTTGCTGTTTTTCTCGGCCTTTTCCGACCTATTTCGGTTTGAAATGAATCCATAATAGTATTTTTTAATTTTTTTGCTATTTTTTTTGAATTTTCTTTATAGTGCCAGGATGGAACGAAACGGATGGTAATTTTTATTTTCTGTTTTTCTTGGCCTTTTTCGACCTATTTTGTATTGAAATGAAGCCATAATTGTATTTTTTAATTTTTTGAATTTTTTTGCTGTTTTGTTTGAATTTTCTATTTAGTGCCTGGTAGGAACGAAACGGAACGATAATTTTGATTTTCTGTTTTTCTCGGCCTTTTCCGACCTATTTTGGCATGAAATGAATCCGTAATGGTATTCTTTAATTTTTTGAATTTTTTTGTTATTGTTTTGGAATTTTCTAGTTCGTGTCGGGAAGGAACGGAACGAAACGATAATTTTTATTTTCTCTCTATCTCATCCTTTTCCAACTTATTTTGGCTTGAAATGAATCCATAATGGTATTTTTTAATTTTTTTGCTATTTTTTTTGAATTTCATATTTAGAGCCGGGTTGGAACGAAACAGAATAATAATTTTTATTTTCTGTTTTTCTTGGCCTTTTCCGACCTATTTTGGATTGAAATGAAGCCATAATTGTATTTTTTAATTTTTTGAATTTTTTTGCTCTTTTGTTTGAATTTTCTATTTAGTTTCTGGTAGGAACGAAACGGAACGATAATTTTTATTTTCAGTTTTACTCGGCCTTTTCCGACCTATTTTGGCTCGAAATGAATCCATTATGGTATTTTTTAATTTTCTGAATTTTTTATTTAGTGCCGGGATGTAACAAAACGGAACGATAATTTTTATTTTCTCTTTTCTCGGCCTTTTCCGACCTCTTTTGGCTTGAAATGTACCCGTAATGGTATTTTTGAATTTTTTTGCTATTGTTCTGGAATTTTCTATTTCGTGTCGGGTAGGAACGGAACGGAACGATAACTTTTATTTTCTCTCTATTTCATCATTTTCCAACCTATTTTTGCTTGAAATGAATCCATAACCGTATTTTTTAATTTTTTGAATTTCTTTGCTATTTTTTTTGAGTTTTCTATATAGTGCCAAGATGGAATGAAACGGATGGTAATTTTTATTTGCTGTTTTTCTCGGCCTTTTCCGACCTATTTCGGTTTGAAATGAATCCATAATAGTATTTTTTTAATTTTTTTGCTATTTTTTTTGAATTTTCTATATAGTGCCAGGATGGAACGAAACGGATGGTAATTTTTATTTTCTGTTTTTCTCGGCCTTTTCCGACCTATTTTGTCTTGAAATGAACCTGTAATGGTATTCTTTAATTTTTTGAATTTCTTTGCTATTGTTTTAGAATTTTCTATTTCGTGTCGGGTAGGAAAGAAACGGAACGATAACTTTTATTTTCTCTCTACCTCATCCTTTTCCAATCTATTTTGGCTTGAAATGAATCCATAACCGTATTTTTTAATTTTTTGAATTTCTTTGCTATTTTTTTTGAGTTTTCTATATAGTGCCAAGATGGAATGAAACGGATGGTAATTTTTATTTGCTGTTTTTCTCGGCCTTTTCCGACCTATTTCGGTTTGAAATGAATCCATAATAGTATTTTTTTAATTTTTTTGCTATTTTTTTTGAATTTTCTATATAGTGCCAGGATGGAACGAAACGGATGGTAATTTTTATTTTCTGTTTTTCTCGGCCTTTTTCGACCTATTTTGTATTGAAATGAAGCCATAATTGTATTTTTTAATTTTTTGAATTTTTTTGCTGTTTTGTTTGAATTTTCTATTTAGTGCCTGGTAGGAACGAAACGGAACGATAATTTTGATTTTCTGTTTTTCTCGGCCTTTTCCGACCTATTTTGGCATGAAATGAATCCGTAATGGTATTCTTTAATTTTTTGAATTTTTTTGTTATTGTTTTGGAATTTTCTAGTTCGTGTCGGGAAGGAACGGAACGAAACGATAATTTTTATTTTCTCTCTATCTCATCCTTTTCCAACTTATTTTGGCTTGAAATGAATCCATAATGGTATTTTTTAATTTTCTGAATTTTTTATTTAGTGCCGGGCTGTAACAAAACGGAACGATAATTTTTATTTTCTCTTTTCTCGGCCTTTTCCGACCTCTTTTGGCTTGAAATGTACCCGTAATGGTATTTTTGAATTTTTTTGCTATTGTTCTGGAATTTTCTATTTCGTGTCGGGTAGGAACGGAACGGAACGATAACTTTTATTTTCTCTCTATTTCATCATTTTCCAACCTATTTTTGCTTGAAATGAATCCACAACCGTATTTTTAAACTCTTTGAATTTTTTTGCTATTTTTCTTGAATTTTCTATTATGCGTCGGGTAGGAACGGAGCGGAATTAAAATTTTTATTTTCTCTCTTTCTCATCCTTTTCCAACTTATTTTGGCTGAAAATGAATCCATAATGGTATTTTTTAATTTTTTTGCTATTTTCTTTGAATTTCGTATTTAGCGCCGGGTAGGAACGAAACGGAACGATAACTTTCATTTTCTGTTTTTCTCAGCCTTTTCCGACATATTTTTGATTGAAATGACGCCATAATTGTATTTTTTAATTTTTTGAATTTTTTTGTTATTGTTTTGGAATTTTCTATTTCGTGTCGGGTAGGAACGGAACAAAACGATAATTTTTATTTTCTCTCTATCTCATCCTTTTCCAATCTATTTTGGCTTGAAATGAATCCATAACAGTATTTTTTAATTTTTTGAATTTTTTTGCTATTTTTTTTTGAGTTTTCTATATAGTGCCAGGATGGAACGAAACGGATGGTAATTTTTATTTTCTGTTTTTCTCGGCCTTTTCCGACCTATTTTGTCTTGAAATGAACCCGTAATGGTATTCTTTAATTTTTTGAATTTTTTCGCTATTGTTTTAGAATTTTCTATTTCGTGTCGGGTAGGAAAGAAACGGAACGATAACTTTTATTTTCTCTCTACCTCATCCTTTTCCAATCTATTTTGGCTTGAAATGAATCCATAACCGTATTTTTTAATTTTTTGAATTTCTTTGCTATTTTTTTTTAGTTTTCTATATAGTGCCAGGATGGAACGAAACGGATGGTAATTTTTATTTGCTGTTTTTCTCGACCTTTTCCGACCTATTTCGGTTTGAAATGAATCCATAACAGTATTTTTTAATTTTTTTGCTATTTTTTTTGAATTTTCTATATAGTGCCAGGATGGAACGAAACGGATGGTAATTTTTATTTTCTGTTTTTCTCGGCCTTTTCCGACCTATTTTGTCTTGAAATGAACCCGTAATGGTATTCTTTAATTTTTTGAATTTCTTTGCTATTGTTTTAGAATTTTCTATTTCGTGTCGGGTAGGAAAGAAACGGAACGATAACTTTTATTTTCTCTCTACCTCATCCTTTTCCAATCTATTTTGGCTTGAAATGAATCCATAACCGTATTTTTTAATTTTTTGAATTTCTTTGCTATTTTTTTTTAGTTTTCTATATAGTGCCAGGATGGAACGAAACGGATGGTAATTTTTATTTGCTGTTTTTCTCGGCCTTTTCCGACCTATTTCGGTTTGAAATGAATCCATAACAGTATTTTTTAATTTTTTTGCTATTTTTTTTGAATTTTCTATATAGTGCCAGGATGGAACGAAACGGATGGTAATTTTTATTTTCTGTTTTTCTCGGCCTTTTTCGACCTATTTTGTATTGAAATGAAGCCATAATTGTATTTTTTAATTTTTTGAATTTTTTTGCTGTTTTGTTTGAATTTTCTATTTAGTGCCTGGTAGGAACGAAACGGAACGATAATTTTGATTTTCTGTTTTTCTCGGCCTTTTCCGACCTATTTTGGCATGAAATGAATCCGTAATGGTATTCTTTAATTTTTTGAATTTTTTTGTTATTGTTTTGGAATTTTCTATTTCGTGTCGGGAAGGAACGGAACGAAACGATCATTTTTATTTTCTCTCTATGTCATCCTTTTCCAACTTATTTTGGCTTGAAATGAATCCATAATGGTATTTTTTAATTTTTTTGCTATTTTCTTTGAATTTCGTATTTAGCGCCGGGTCGGAACGAAACGGAACGATAACTTTCATTTTCTGTTTTTCTCAGCCTTTTCCGACATATTTTTGATTGAAATGAAGCCATAATTGTATTTTTTAATTTTTTGAATTTTTTTGCTCTTTTGTTTGAATTTTCTATTTAGTTCCTGGTAGGAACGAAACGGAACGATAATTTTTATTTTCAGTTTTACTCGGCCTTTTCCGACCTATTTTGGCTCGAAATGAATCCATTATGGTATTTTTTAATTTTCTGAATTTTTTATTTAGTGCCGGGCTGTAACAAAACGGAACGATAATTTTTATTTTCTCTTTTCTCGGCCTTTTCCGACCTCTTTTGGCTTGAAATGTACCCGTAATGGTATTTTTGAATTTTTTTGCTATTGTTCTGGAATTTTCTATTTCGTGTCGGGTAGGAACGGAACGGAACGATAACTTTTATTTTCTCTCTATTTCATCATTTTCCAACCTATTTTTGCTTGAAATGAATCCATAACCGTATTTTTAAACTCTTTGAATTTTTTTGCTATTTTTCTTGAATTTTCTATTATGCGTCGGGTAGGAACGGAACGGAATTAAAATTTTTATTTTCTCTCTTTCTCATCCTTTTCCGACCTATTTTGGCTCGAAATGAATCCATAATGGTATTTTTTAATTTTTTTGCTATTTTCTTTGAATTTCGTATTTAGCGCCGGGTCGGAACGAAACGGAACGATAACTTTCATTTTCTGTTTTTCTCAGCCTTTTCCGACATATTTTGATTGAAATGAAGCCATAATTGTATTTTTTAATTTTTTGAATTTTTTTGCTATTGTTTTGGAATTTTCTATTTCGTGTCGGGTAGGAACGGAACAAAACGATAATTTTTATTTTCTCTCTATCTCATCCTTTTCCAATCTATTTTGGCTTGAAATGAATCCATAACAGTATTTTTTAATTTTTTGAATTTTTTTGCTATTTTTTTTTAGTTTTCTATATAGTGCCAGGATGGAACGAAACGGATGGTAATTTTTATTTTCTGTTTTTCTCGGCCTTTTTCCGACCTATTTTTGCTTGAAATGAACCCGTAATGGTATTCTTTAATTTTTTGAATTTTTTCGCTATTGTTTTAGAATTTTCTATTTCGTGTCGGGTCGGAATGGAATGGAACGATAACTTTTATTTTCTCTCTATCTCATCGTTTTCCAATCTATTTTGGCTTGAAATGAATCCATAACAGTATTTTTTAATTTTTTTAATTTTTTTGCTAGTTTTTTTTTAATTTTCTATATAGTGCCAGGATGGAACGAAACGGATGGTAATTTTTATTTTCTGTTTTTCTCAGCCTTTTCCGACCTATTTTGTCTTGAAATGAACCCGTAATGGTATTCTTTAATTTTTTGAATTTCTTTGCTATTGTTTTAGAATTTTCTATTTCGTGTCGGGTAGGAAAGAAACGGAACGATAACTTTTATTTTCTCTCTACCTCATCCTTTTCCAATCTATTTTGGCTTGAAATGAATCCATAACCGTATTTTTTAATTTTTTGAATTTCTTTGCTATTTTTTTTTAGTTTTCTATATAGTGCCAGGATGGAACGAAACGGATGGTAATTTTTATTTGCTGTTTTTCTCGGCCTTTTCCGACCTATTTCGGTTTGAAATGAATCCATAACAGTATTTTTTAATTTTTTTGCTATTTTTTTTTAATTTTCTATATAGTGCCAGGATGGAACGAAACGGATGGTAATTTTTATTTTCTGTTTTTCTCGGCCTTTTCCGACCTATTTTGTCTTGAAATGAACCCGTAATGGTATTCTTTAATTTTTTGAATTTCTTTGCTATTGTTTTAGAATTTTCTATTTCGTGTCGGGTAGGAAAGAAACGGAACGATAACTTTTATTTTCTCTCTACCTCATCCTTTTCCAATCTATTTTGGCTTGAAATGAATCCATAACCGTATTTTTTAATTTTTTGAATTTCTTTGCTATTTTTTTTTAGTTTTCTATATAGTGCCAGGATGGAACGAAACGGATGGTAATTTTTATTTGCTGTTTTTCTCGGCCTTTTCCGACCTATTTCGGTTTGAAATGAATCCATAACAGTATTTTTTAATTTTTTTGCTATTTTTTTTGAATTTTCTATATAGTGCCAGGATGGAACGAAACGGATGGTAATTTTTATTTTCTGTTTTTCTCGGCCTTTTTCGACCTATTTTGTATTGAAATGAAGCCATAATTGTATTTTTTAATTTTTTTAATTTTTTTGCTGTTTTGTTTGAATTTTCTATTTAGTGCCTGGTAGGAACGAAACGGAACGATAATTTTGATTTTCTGTTTTTCTCGGCCTTTTCCGACCTATTTTGGCATGAAATGAATACGTAATGGTATTCTTTAATTTTTTGAATTTTTTTGTTATTGTTTTGGAATTTTCTATTTCGTGTCGGGAAGGAACGGAACGAAACGATAATTTTTATTTTCTCTCTATCTCATCCTTTTCCAACTTATTTTGGCTTGAAATGAATCCATAATGGTATTTTTTAATTTTTTTAATTTTTTTGCTATTTTTTTTGAATTTCATATTTAGCGCCGGGTTGGAACGAAACAGAATAATAATTTTTATTTTCTGTTTTTCTTGGCCTTTTCCGACCTATTTTGGATTGAAATGAAGCCATAATTGTATTTTTTAATTTTTTGAATTTTTTTGCTATTTTGTTTGAATTTTCTATTTAGTTCCTGGTAGGAACGAAACGGAACGATAATTTTTATTTTCAGTTTTTCTCGGCCTTTTCCGACCTATTTTGGCTCGAAATGAATCCATTATGGTATTTTTTAATTTTCTAAATTTTTTATTTAGTGCCGGGCTGCAACGAAACGGAACGATAATTTTTATTTTCTTTTTTCTCGGCCTTTTCCGACCTCTTTTGGCTTGAAATGTACCCGTAATGGTATTTTTGAATTTTTTTGCTATTGTTCTGGAATTTTCTATTTCGTGTCGGGTAGGAACGGAACGGAACGATAACTTTTATTTTCTCTCTATTTCATCATTTTCCAACCTATTTTTGCTTGAAATGAATCCATAACCGTATTTTTAAACTCTTTGAATTTTTTTGCTATTTTTCTTGAATTTTCCATTATGCGTCGGGTAGGAACGGAACGGAATTAAAATTTTTATTTTCTCTCTTTCTCATCCTTTTCCAACTTATTTTGGCCTGAAATGAATCCATAATGGTATTTTTTAATTTTTTTGCTATTTTCTTTGAATTTCGTATTTAGCGCCGGGTAGGAACGAAACGGAACGATAACTTTCATTTTCTGTTTTTCTCAGCCTTTTCCGACATATTTTTGATTGAAATGAAGCCATAATTGTATTTTTTAATTTTTTGAATTTTTTTGCTATTGTTTTGGAATTTTCTATTTCGTGTCGGGTAGGAACGGAACAAAACGATAATTTTTATTTTCTCTCTATCTCATCCTTTTCCAATCTATTTTGGCTTGAAATGAATCCATAACAGTATTTTTTAATTTTTTGAAGTTTTTTGCTATTTTTTTTGAGTTTTCTATATAGTGCCAGGATGGAACGAAACGGATGGTAATTTTTATTTTCTGTTTTTCTCGGCCTTTTTCCGACCTATTTTTGCTTGAAATGAACCCGTAATGGTATTCTTTAATTTTTTGAATTTTTTCGCTATTGTTTTTGAATTTTCTATTTCGTGTCGGGTAGGAATGGAATGGAACGATAACTTTTATTTTCTCTCTATCTCATCGTTTTCCAATCTATTTTGGCTTGAAATGAATCCATAACAGTATTTTTTAATTTTTTTGCTATTTTTTTTTTAATTTTCTATATAGTGCCAGGATGGAACGAAACGGATGGTAATTTTTATTTTCTGTTTTTCTCGGCCTTTTCCGACCTATTTTGTCTTGAAATGAACCCGTAATGGTATTCTTTAATTTTTTGAATTTCTTTGCTATTGTTTTAGAATTTTCTATTTCGTGTCGGGTAGGAAAGAAACGGAACGATAACTTTTATTTTCTCTCTACCTCATCCTTTTCCAATCTATTTTGGCTTGAAATGAATCCATAACCGTATTTTTTAATTTTTTGAATTTCTTTGCTATTTTTTTTTAGTTTTCTATATAGTGCCAGGATGGAACGAAACGGATGGTAATTTTTATTTGCTGTTTTTCTCGGCCTTTTCCGACCTATTTCGGTTTGAAATGAATCCATAACAGTATTTTTTAATTTTTTTGCTATTTTTTTTGAATTTTCTATATAGTGCCAGGATGGAACGAAACGGATGGTAATTTTTATTTTCTGTTTTTCTCGGCCTTTTTCGACCTATTTTGTATTGAAATGAAGCCATAATTGTATTTTTTAATTTTTTTAATTTTTTTGCTGTTTTGTTTGAATTTTCTATTTAGTGCCTGGTAGGAACGAAACGGAACGATAATTTTGATTTTCTGTTTTTCTCGGCCTTTTCCGACCTATTTTGGCATGAAATGAATACGTAATGGTATTCTTTAATTTTTTGAATTTTTTTGTTATTGTTTTGGAATTTTCTATTTCGTGTCGGGAAGGAACGGAACGAAACGATAATTTTTATTTTCTCTCTATCTCATCCTTTTCCAACTTATTTTGGCTTGAAATGAATCCATAATGGTATTTTTTAATTTTTTTAATTTTTTTGCTATTTTTTTTGAATTTCATATTTAGCGCCGGGTTGGAACGAAACAGAATAATAATTTTTATTTTCTGTTTTTCTTGGCCTTTTCCGACCTATTTTGGATTGAAATGAAGCCATAATTGTATTTTTTAATTTTTTGAATTTTTTTGCTATTTTGTTTGAATTTTCTATTTAGTTCCTGGTAGGAACGAAACGGAACGATAATTTTTATTTTCAGTTTTTCTCGGCCTTTTCCGACCTATTTTGGCTCGAAATGAATCCATTATGGTATTTTTTAATTTTCTAAATTTTTTATTTAGTGCCGGGCTGCAACGAAACGGAACGATAATTTTTATTTTCTTTTTTCTCGGCCTTTTCCGACCTCTTTTGGCTTGAAATGTACCCGTAATGGTATTTTTGAATTTTTTTGCTATTGTTCTGGAATTTTCTATTTCGTGTCGGGTAGGAACGGAACGGAACGATAACTTTTATTTTCTCTCTATTTCATCATTTTCCAACCTATTTTTGCTTGAAATGAATCCATAACCGTATTTTTAAACTCTTTGAATTTTTTTGCTATTTTTCTTGAATTTTCCATTATGCGTCGGGTAGGAACGGAACGGAATTAAAATTTTTATTTTCTCTCTTTCTCATCCTTTTCCAACTTATTTTGGCCTGAAATGAATCCATAATGGTATTTTTTAATTTTTTTGCTATTTTCTTTGAATTTCGTATTTAGCGCCGGGTAGGAACGAAACGGAACGATAACTTTCATTTTCTGTTTTTCTCAGCCTTTTCCGACATATTTTTGATTGAAATGAAGCCATAATTGTATTTTTTAATTTTTTGAATTTTTTTGCTATTGTTTTGGAATTTTCTATTTCGTGTCGGGTAGGAACGGAACAAAACGATAATTTTTATTTTCTCTCTATCTCATCCTTTTCCAATCTATTTTGGCTTGAAATGAATCCATAACAGTATTTTTTAATTTTTTGAAGTTTTTTGCTATTTTTTTTGAGTTTTCTATATAGTGCCAGGATGGAACGAAACGGATGGTAATTTTTATTTTCTGTTTTTCTCGGCCTTTTTCCGACCTATTTTTGCTTGAAATGAACCCGTAATGGTATTCTTTAATTTTTTGAATTTTTTCGCTATTGTTTTTGAATTTTCTATTTCGTGTCGGGTAGGAATGGAATGGAACGATAACTTTTATTTTCTCTCTATCTCATCGTTTTCCAATCTATTTTGGCTTGAAATGAATCCATAACAGTATTTTTTAATTTTTTTGCTATTTTTTTTTTAATTTTCTATATAGTGCCAGGATGGAACGAAACGGATGGTAATTTTTATTTTCTGTTTTTCTCGGCCTTTTCCGACCTATTTTGTCTTGAAATGAACCCGTAATGGTATTCTTTAATTTTTTGAATTTCTTTGCTATTGTTTTAGAATTTTCTATTTCGTGTCGGGTAGGAAAGAAACGGAACGATAACTTTTATTTTCTCTCTACCTCATCCTTTTCCAATCTATTTTGGCTTGAAATGAATCCATAACCGTATTTTTTAATTTTTTGAATTTCTTTGCTATTTTTTTTTAGTTTTCTATATAGTGCCAGGATGGAACGAAACGGATGGTAATTTTTATTTGCTGTTTTTCTCGGCCTTTTCCGACCTATTTCGGTTTGAAATGAATCCATAACAGTATTTTTTAATTTTTTTGCTATTTTTTTTGAATTTTCTATATAGTGCCAGGATGGAACGAAACGGATGGTAATTTTTATTTTCTGTTTTTCTCGGCCTTTTTCGACCTATTTTGTATTGAAATGAAGCCATAATTGTATTTTTTAATTTTTTTAATTTTTTTGCTGTTTTGTTTGAATTTTCTATTTAGTGCCTGGTAGGAACGAAACGGAACGATAATTTTGATTTTCTGTTTTTCTCGGCCTTTTCCGACCTATTTTGGCATGAAATGAATCCGTAATGGTATTCTTTAATTTTTTGAATTTTTTTGTTATTGTTTTGGAATTTTCTATTTCGTGTCGGGAAGGAACGGAACGAAACGATAATTTTTATTTTCTCTCTATCTCATTCTTTTCCAACTTATTTTGGCTTGAAATGAATCCATAATGGTATTTTTTAATTTTTTTAATTTTTTTGCTATTTTTTTTTTAATTTCATATTTAGCGCCGGGTTGGAACGAAACAGAATAATAATTTTTATTTTCTGTTTTTCTCGGCCTTTTTCCGACCTATTTTTGCTTGAAATGAACCCGTAATGGTATTCTTTAATTTTTTGAACTTTTTCGCTATTGTTTTAGAATTTTCTATTTCGTGTCGGGTCGGAATGGAATGGAACGATAACTTTTATTTTCTCTCTATCTCATCGTTTTCCAATCTATTTTGGCTTGAAATGAATCCATAACAGTATTTTTTAATTTTTTTAATTTTTTTGCTAGTTTTTTTTTAATTTTCTATATAGTGCCAGGATGGAACGAAACGGATGGTAATTTTTATTTTCTGTTTTTCTCAGCCTTTTCCGACCTATTTTGTCTTGAAATGAACCCGTAATGGTATTCTTTAATTTTTTGAATTTCTTTGCTATTGTTTTAGAATTTTCTATTTCGTGTCGGGTAGGAAAGAAACGGAACGATAACTTTTATTTTCTCTCTACCTCATCCTTTTCCAATCTATTTTGGCTTGAAATGAATCCATAACCGTATTTTTTAATTTTTTTAATTTCTTTGCTATTTTTTTTTAGTTTTCTATATAGTGCCAGGATGGAACGAAACGGATGGTAATTTTTATTTGCTGTTTTTCTCGGCCTTTTCCGACCTATTTCGGTTTGAAATGAATCCATAACAGTATTTTTTAATTTTTTTGCTATTTTTTTTTAATTTTCTATATAGTGCCAGGATGGAACGAAACGGATGGTAATTTTTATTTTCTGTTTTTCTCGGCCTTTTCCGACCTATTTTGTCTTGAAATGAACCCGTAATGGTATTCTTTAATTTTTTGAATTTCTTTGCTATTGTTTTAGAATTTTCTATTTCGTGTCGGGTAGGAAAGAAACGGAACGATAACTTTTATTTTCTCTCTACCTCATCCTTTTCCAATCTATTTTGGCTTGAAATGAATCCATAACCGTATTTTTTAATTTTTTGAATTTCTTTGCTATTTTTTTTTTAGTTTTCTATATAGTGCCAGGATGGAACGAAACGGATGGTAATTTTTATTTGCTGTTTTTCTCGGCCTTTTCCGACCTATTTCGGTTTGAAATGAATCCATAACAGTATTTTTTAATTTTTTTGCTATTTTTTTTGAATTTTCTATATAGTGCCAGGATGGAACGAAACGGATGGTAATTTTTATTTTCTGTTTTTCTCGGCCTTTTTCGACCTATTTTGTATTGAAATGAAGCCATAATTGTATTTTTTAATTTTTTGAATTTTTTTGCTGTTTTGTTTGAATTTTCTATTTAGTGCCTGGTAGGAACGAAACGGAACGATAATTTTGATTTTCTGTTTTTCTCGGCCTTTTCCGACCTATTTTGGCATGAAATGAATACGTAATGGTATTCTTTAATTTTTTGAATTTTTTTGTTATTGTTTTGGAATTTTCTATTTCGTGTCGGGAAGGAACGGAACGAAACGATAATTTTTATTTTCTCTCTGTCTCATCCTTTTCCAACTTATTTTGGCTTGAAATGAATCCATAATGGTATTTTTTAATTTTTTTAATTTTTTTGCTATTTTTTTTTAATTTCATATTTAGCGCCGGGTTGGAACGAAACAGAATAATAATTTTTATTTTCTGTTTTTCTTGGCCTTTTCCGACCTATTTTGGATTGAAATGAAGCCATAATTGTATTTTTTAATTTTTTGAATTTTTTTGCTATTTTGTTTGAATTTTCTATTTAGTTCCTGGTAGGAACGAAACGGAACGATAATTTTTATTTTCAGTTTTTCTCGGCCTTTTCCGACCTATTTTGGCTCGAAATGAATCCATTATGGTATTTTTTAATTTTCTGAATTTTTTATTTAGTGCCGGGCTGCAACGAAACGGAACGATAATTTTTATTTTCTCTTTTCTCGGCCTTTTCCGACCTCTTTTGGCTTGAAATGTACCCGTAATGGTATTTTTGAATTTTTTTGCTATTGTTCTGGAATTTTCTATTTCGTGTCGGGTAGGAACGGAACGGAACGATAACTTTTATTTTCTCTCTATTTCATCATTTTCCAACCTATTTTTGCTTGAAATGAATCCATAACCGTATTTTTAAACTCTTTGAATTTTTTTGCTATTTTTCTTGAATTTTCTATTATGCGTCGGGTAGGAACGGAACGGAATGAAAATTTTTATTTTCTCTCTTTCTCATCCTTTTCCAACTTATTTTGGCCTGAAATGAATCCATAATGGTATTTTTTAATTTTTTTGCTATTTTCTTTGAATTTCGTATTTAGCGCCGGGTAGGAACGAAACGGAACGATAACTTTCATTTTCTGTTTTTCTCAGCCTTTTCCGACATATTTTTGATTGAAATGAAGCCATAATTGTATTTTTTAATTTTTTGAATTTTTTTGCTATTGTTTTGGAATTTTCTATTTCGTGTCGGGTAGGAACGGAACAAAACGATAATTTTTATTTTCTCTCTATCTCATCCTTTTCCAATCTATTTTGGCTTGAAATGAATCCATAACAGTATTTTTTAATTTTTTGAATTTTTTTGCTATTTTTTTTGAGTTTTCTATATAGTGCCAGGATGGAACGAAACGGATGGTAATTTTTATTTTCTGTTTTTCTCGGCCTTTTTCCGACCTATTTTTGCTTGAAATGAACCCGTAATGGTATTCTTTAATTTTTTGAATTTTTTCGCTATTGTTTTAGAATTTTCTATTTCGTGTCGGGTAGGAATGGAATGGAACGATAACTTTTATTTTCTCTCTATCTCATCGTTTTCCAATCTATTTTGGCTTGAAATGAATCCATAACAGTATTTTTTAATTTTTTTGCTATTTTTTTTTTAATTTTCTATATAGTGCCAGGATGGAACGAAACGGATGGTAATTTTTATTTTCTGTTTTTCTCGGCCTTTTCCGACCTATTTTGTCTTGAAATGAACCCGTAATGGTATTCTTTAATTTTTTGAATTTCTTTGCTATTGTTTTAGAATTTTCTATTTCGTGTCGGGTAGGAAAGAAACGGAACGATAACTTTTATTTTCTCTCTACCTCATCCTTTTCCAATCTATTTTGGCTTGAAATGAATCCATAACCGTATTTTTTAATTTTTTGAATTTCTTTGCTATTTTTTTTTAGTTTTCTATATAGTGCCAGGATGGAACGAAACGGATGGTAATTTTTATTTGCTGTTTTTCTCGGCCTTTTCCGACCTATTTCGGTTTGAAATGAATCCATAACAGTATTTTTTAATTTTTTTGCTATTTTTTTTGAATTTTCTATATAGTGCCAGGATGGAACGAAACGGATGGTAATTTTTATTTTCTGTTTTTCTCGGCCTTTTTTGACCTATTTTGTATTGAAATGAAGCCATAATTGTATTTTTTAATTTTTTTAATTTTTTTGCTGTTTTGTTTGAATTTTCTATTTAGTGCCTGGTAGGAACGAAACGGAACGATAATTTTGATTTTCTGTTTTTCTCGGCCTTTTCCGACCTATTTTGGCATGAAATGAATCCGTAATGGTATTCTTTAATTTTTTGAATTTTTTTGTTATTGTTTTGGAATTTTCTATTTCGTGTCGGGAAGGAACGGAACGAAACGATAATTTTTATTTTCTCTCTATCTCATTCTTTTCCAACTTATTTTGGCTTGAAATGAATCCATAATGGTATTTTTTAATTTTTTTAATTTTTTTGCTATTTTTTTTTAATTTCATATTTAGCGCCGGGTTGGAACGAAACAGAATAATAATTTTTATTTTCTGTTTTTCTTGGCCTTTTCCGACCTATTTTGGATTGAAATGAAGCCATAATTGTATTTTTTAATTTTTTGAATTTTTTTGCTATTTTGTTTGAATTTTCTATTTAGTTCCTGGTAGGAACGAAACGGAACGATAATTTTTATTTTCAGTTTTTCTCGGCCTTTTCCGACCTATTTTGGCTCGAAATGAATCCATTATGGTATTTTTTAATTTTCTGAATTTTTTATTTAGTGCCGGGCTGTAACGAAACGGTACGATAATTTTTATTTTCTCTTTTCTCGGCCTTTTCCGACCTCTTTTGGCTTGAAATGTACCCGTAATGGTATTTTTGAATTTTTTTGCTATTGTTCTGGAATTTCCTATTTCGTGTCGGGTAGGAACGGAACGGAACGATAACTTTTATTTTCTCTCTATTTCTTCATTTTCCAACCTATTTTTGCTTGAAATGAATCCATAACCGTATTTTTAAACTCTTTGAATTTTTTTGCTATTTTTCTTGAATTTTCTATTATGCGTCGGGTAGGAACGGAACGGAATTAAAATTTTTATTTTCTCTTTTTCTCATCCTTTTCCAACTTATTTTGGCTTGAAATGAATCCATAATGGTATTTTTTAATTTTTTTGCTATTTTCTTTGAATTTCGTATTTAGCGCCGGGTAGGAACGAAACGGAACGATAACTTTCATTTTCTGTTTTTCTCAGCCTTTTCCGACATATTTTTGATTGAAATGAAGCCATAATTGTATTTTTTAATTTTTTGAATTTTTTTGCTATTGTTTTGGAATTTTCTATTTCGTGTCGGGTAGGAACGGAACAAAACGATAATTTTTATTTTCTCTCTATCTCATCCTTTTCCAATCTATTTTGGCTTGAAATGAATCCATAACAGTATTTTTTAATTTTTTTAATTTTTTTGCTATTTTTTTTGAGTTTTCTATATAGTGCCAGGATGGAACGAAACGGATGGTAATTTTTATTTTCTGTTTTTCTCGGCCTTTTCCGACCTATTTTGTCTTGAAATGAACCCGTAATGGTATTCTTTAATTTTTTGAATTTCTTTGCTATTGTTTTAGAATTTTCTATTTCGTGTCGGGTAGGAAAGAAACGGAACGATAACTTTTATTTTCTCTCTACCTCATCCTTTTCCAATCTATTTTGGCTTGAAATGAATCCATAACCGTATTTTTTAATTTTTTGAATTTCTTTGCTATTTTTTTTTAGTTTTCTATATAGTGCCAGGATGGAACGAAACGGATGGTAATTTTTATTTGCTGTTTTTCTCGGCCTTTTCCGACCTATTTCGGTTTGAAATGAATCCATAACAGTATTTTTTAATTTTTTTGCTATTTTGTTTGAATTTTCTATATAGTGCCAGGATGGAACGAAACGGATGGTAATTTTTATTTTCTGTTTTTCTCGGCCTTTTTCGACCTATTTTGTATTGAAATGATGCCATAATTGTATTTTTTAATTTTTTGAATTTTTTTGCTGTTTTGTTTGAATTTTCTATTTAGTGCCTGGTAGGAACGAAACGGAACGATAATTTTGATTTTCTGTTTTTCTCGGCCTTTTCCAACCTATTTTGGCATGAAATGAATCCGTAATGGTATTCTTTAATTTTTTGAATTTTTTTGTTATTGTTTTGGAATTTTCTATTTCGTGTCGGGAAGGAACGGAACGAAACGATAATTTTTATTTTCTCTCTATCTCATCCTTTTCCAACTTATTTTGGCTTGAAATGAATCCATAATGGTATTTTTTAATTTTTTTAATTTTTTTGCTATTTTTTTTGAATTTCATATTTAGCGCCGGGTTGGAACGAAACAGAATAATAATTTTTATTTTCTGTTTTTCTTGGCCTTTTCCGACCTATTTTGGATTGAAATGAAGCCATAATTGTATTTTTTAATTTTTTGAATTTTTTTGCTATTTTGTTTGAATTTTCTATTTAGTTCCTGGTAGGAACGAAACGGAACGATAATTTTTATTTTCAGTTTTTCTCGGCCTTTTCCGACCTATTTTGGCTCGAAATGAATCCATTATGGTATTTTTTAATTTTCTGAATTTTTTATTTAGTGCCGGGCTGTAACGAAACGGAACGATAATTTTTATTTTCTCTTTTCTCGGCCTTTTCCGACCTATTTTGTCTTGAAATGAACCCGTAATGGTATTCTTTAATTTTTTGAATTTCTTTGCTATTGTTTTAGAATTTTCTATTTCGTGTCGGGTAGGAAAGAAACGAAACGATAACTTTTATTTTCTCTCTACCTCATCCTTTTCCAATCTATTTTGGCTTGAAATGAATCCATAACCGTATTTTTTAATTTTTTGAATTTCTTTGCTATTTTTTTTTAGTTTTCTATATAGTGCCAGGATGGAACGAAACGGATGGTAATTTTTATTTGCTGTTTTTCTCGGCCTTTTCCGACCTATTTCGGTTTGAAATGAATCCATAACAGTATTTTTTAATTTTTTTGCTATTTTTTTTGAATTTTCTATATAGTGCCAGGATGGAACGAAACGGATGGTAATTTTTATTTTCTGTTTTTCTCGGCCTTTTTCGACCTATTTTGTATTGAAATGATGCCATAATTGTATTTTTTAATTTTTTTAATTTTTTTGCTGTTTTGTTTGAATTTTCTATTTAGTGCCTGGTAGGAACGAAACGGAACGATAATTTTGATTTTCTGTTTTTCTCGGCCTTTTCCGACCTATTTTGGCATGAAATGAATCCGTAATGGTATTCTTTAATTTTTTGAATTTTTTTGTTATTGTTTTGGAATTTTCTATTTCGTGTCGGGAAGGAACGGAACGAAACGATAATTTTTATTTTCTCTCTATCTCATTCTTTTCCAACTTATTTTGGCTTGAAATGAATCCATAATGGTATTTTTTAATTTTTTTAATTTTTTTGCTATTTTTTTTTAATTTCATATTTAGCGCCGGGTTGGAACGAAACAGAATAATAATTTTTATTTTCTGTTTTTCTTGGCCTTTTCCGACCTATTTTGGATTGAAATGAAGCCATAATTGTATTTTTTAATTTTTTGAATTTTTTTGCTATTTTGTTTGAATTTTCTATTTAGTTCCTGGTAGGAACGAAACGGAACGATAATTTTTATTTTCAGTTTTTCTCGGCCTTTTCCGACCTATTTTGGCTCGAAATGAATCCATTATGGTATTTTTTAATTTTCTGAATTTTTTATTTAGTGCCGGGCTGTAACGAAACGGAACGATAATTTTTATTTTCTCTTTTCTCGGCCTTTTCCGACCTATTTTGTCTTGAAATGAACCCGTAATGGTATTCTTTAATTTTTTGAATTTCTTTGCTATTGTTTTAGAATTTTCTATTTCGTGTCGGGTAGGAAAGAAACGGAACGATAACTTTTATTTTCTCTCTACCTCATCCTTTTCCAATCTATTTTGGCTTGAAATGAATCCATAACCGTATTTTTTAATTTTTTTAATTTCTTTGCTATTTTTTTTTAGTTTTCTATATAGTGCCAGGATGGAACGAAACGGATGGTAATTTTTATTTGCTGTTTTTCTCGGCCTTTTCCGACCTATTTCGGTTTGAAATGAATCCATAACAGTATTTTTTAATTTTTTTGCTATTTTTTTTGAATTTTCTATATAGTGCCAGGATGGAACGAAACGGATGGTAATTTTTATTTTCTGTTTTTCTCGGCCTTTTTCGACCAATTTTGTATTGAAATGAAGCCATAATTGTATTTTTTAATTTTTTTAATTTTTTTGCTGTTTTGTTTGAATTTTCTATTTAGTGCCTGGTAGGAACGAAACGGAACGATAATTTTGATTTTCTGTTTTTCTCGGCCTTTTCCGACCTATTTTGGCATGAAATGAATCCATAATGGTATTCTTTAATTTTTTGAATTTTTTTGTTATTGTTTTGGAATTTTCTATTTCATGTCGGGAAGGAACTGAACGAAACGATAATTTTTATTTTCTCTCTATCTCATCCTTTTCCAACTTATTTTGGCTTGAAATGAATCCATAATGGTATTTTTTAATTTTTTTAATTTTTTTGCTATTTTTTTTGAATTTCATATTTAGCGCCGGGTTGGAACGAAACAGAATAATAATTTTTATTTTCTGTTTTTCTTGGCCTTTTCCGACCTATTTTCGATATAAATGAAGCCATAATTATATTTTTTAATTTTTTGAATTTTTTTGCTATTTTGTTTGAATTTTCTATTTAGTTCCTGGTAGGAACGAAACGGAACGATAATTTTTATTTTCAGTTTTTCTCGGCCTTTTCCGACCTATTTTGGCTCGAAATGAATCCATTATGGTATTTTTTAATTTTCTGAATTTTTTATTTAGTGCCGGGCTGTAACGAAACGGAACGATAATTTTTATTTTCTCTTTTCTCGTCCTTTTCAGACCTCTTTTGGCTTGAAATGTACCCGTAATGGTATTTTTGAATTTTTTTGCTATTGTTCTGGAATTTTCTATTTCGTGTCGGGTAGGAACGGAACGGAACGATAACTTTTATTTTCTCTCTATTTCGTCATTTTCCAACCTATTTTTGCTTGAAATGAATCCATAACCGTATTTTTAAACTCTTTGAATTTTTTTGCTATTTTTCTTGAATTTTCTATTATGCGTCGGGTAGGAACGGAACGGAATTAAAATTTTTATTTTCTCTCTTTCTCATCCTTTTCCAACTTATTTTGGCCTGAAATGAATCCATAATGGTATTTTTTAATTTTTTTGCTATTTTCTTTGAATTTCGTATTTAGCGCCGGGTCGGAACGAAACGGAACGATAACTTTCATTTTCTGTTTTTCTCAGCCTTTTCCGACATATTTTTGATTGAAATGAAGCCATAATTGTATTTTTTAATTTTTTGAATTTTTTTGCTATTGTTTTGGAATTTTCTATTTCGTGTCGGGTAGGAACGGAACAAAACGATAATTTTTATTTTCTCTCTATCTCATCCTTTTCCAATCTATTTTGGCTTGAAATGAATCCATAACAGTATTTTTTAATTTTTTGAATTTCTTTGCTATTTTTTTTTTGTTTTCTATATAGTGCCAGGATGGAACGAAACGGATGGTAATTTTTATTTGCTGTTTTTCTCGGCCTTTTCCGACCTATTTCGGTTTGAAATGAATCCATAACAGTATTTTTTAATTTTTTTGCTATTTTTTTTGAATTTTCTATATAGTGCCAGGATGGAACGAAACGGATGGTAATTTTTATTTTCTGTTTTTCTCGGCCTTTTTCGACCTATTTTGTATTGAAATGAAGCCATAATTGTATTTTTTAATTTTTTGAATTTTTTTGCTGTTTTGTTTGAATTTTCTATTTAGTGCCTGGTAGGAACGAAACGGAACGATAATTTTGATTTTCTGTTTTTCTCGGCCTTTTCCGACCTATTTTGGCATGAAATGAATCCATAATGGTATTCTTTAATTTTTTGAATTTTTTTGTTATTGTTTTGGAATTTTCTATTTCGTGTCGGGAAGGAACGGAACGAAACGATAATTTTTATTTTCTCTCTATCTCATCCTTTTCCAACTTATTTTGGCTTGAAATGAATCCATAATGGTATTTTTTAATTTTTTTGCTATTTTTTTTGAATTTCATATTTAGCGCCGGGTTGGAACGAAACAGAATAATAATTTTTATTTTCTGTTTTTCTTGGCCTTTTCCGACCTATTTTGGATTGAAATGAATCCATAATTGTATTTTTTAATTTTTTGAATTTTTTTGCTATTTTGTTTGAATTTTCTATTTAGTTCCTGGTAGGAACAAAACGGAACGATAATTTTTATTTTCAGTTTTTCTCGGCCTTTTCCGACCTATTTTGGCTCGAAATGAATCCATTATGGTATTTTTTAATTTTCTGAATTTTTTATTTAGTGCCGGGCTGTAACGAAACGGAACGATAATTTTTATTTTCTCTTTTCTCGGCCTTGTCCGACCTCTTTTGGCTTGAAATGTACCCGTAATGGTATTTTTGAATTTTTTTGCTATTGTTCTGGAATTTTCTATTTCGTGTCGGGTAGGAACGGAACGGAAAGATAACTTTTATTTTCTCTCAATTTCATCATTTTCCAACCTATTTTTGCTTGAAATGAATCCATAACCGTATTTTTAAACTCTTTGAATTTTTTTGCTATTTTTCTTGAATTTTCTATTATGCGTCGGGTAGGAACGGAACGGAATTAAAATTTTTATTTTCTCTCTTTCTCATCCTTTTCCAACTTATTTTGGCTTGAAATGAATCCATAATGGTATTTTTTAATTTTTTTGCTATTTTCTTTGAATTTCGTATTTAGCGCCGGGTAGGAACGAAACGGAACGATAACTTTTATTTTCTCTCTATCTCATCGTTTTCCAATCTATTTTGGCTTGAAATGAATCCATAACAGTATTTTTTAATTTTTTTAATTTTTTTGCTATTTTTTTTTTAATTTTCTATATAGTGCCAGGATGGAACGAAACGGATGGTAATTTTTATTTTCTGTTTTTCTCGGCCTTTTCCGACCTATTTTGTCTTGAAATGAACCCGTAATGGTATTCTTTAATTTTTTAAATTTTTTTGCTGTTTTGTTTGAATTTTCTATTTAGTGCCTGGTAGGAACGAAACGGAACGATAATTTTGATTTTCTGTTTTTCTCGGCCTTTTCCGACCTATTTTGGCATGAAATGAATCCGTAATGGTATTCTTTAATTTTTTGAATTTTTTTGTTATTGTTTTGGAATTTTCAATTTCGTGTCGGGAAGGAACGGAACGAAACGATAATTTTTATTTTCTCTCTATCTCATCCTTTTCCAACTTATTTTGGCTTGAAATGAATCCATAATGGTATTTTTTAATTTTTTTAATTTTTTTGCTATTTTTTTTTAATTTCATATTTAGCGCCGGGTTGGAACGAAACAGAATAATAATTTTTATTTTCTGTTTTTCTTGGCCTTTTCCGACCTATTTTGGATTGAAATGAATCCATAACAGTATTTTTTAATTTTTTGAATTTTTTTGCTATTTTGTTTGAATTTTCTATTTAGTTCCTGGTAGGAACGAAACGGAACGATAATTTTTATTTTCAGTTTTTCTCGGCCTTTTCCGACCTATTTTGGCTCGAAATGAATCCATAATGGTATTTTTTAATTTTTTTGCTATTTTCTTTGAATTTCGTATTTAGCGCCGGGTAGGAACGAAACGGAACGATAACTTTTATTTTCTCTCTATCTCATCGTTTTCCAATCTATTTTGGCTTGAAATGAATCCATAACAGTATTTTTTAATTTTTTTAATTTTTTTGCTATTTTTTTTTTAATTTTCTATATAGTGCCAGGATGGAACGAAACGGATGGTAATTTTTATTTTCTGTTTTTCTCGGCCTTTTCCGACCTATTTTGTCTTGAAATGAACCCGTAATGGTATTCTTTAATTTTTTGAATTTCTTTGCTATTGTTTTAGAATTTTCTATTTCGTGTCGGGTAGGAAAGAAACGGAACGATAACTTTTATTTTCTCTCTACCTCATCCTTTTCCAATCTATTTTGGCTTGAAATGAATCCATAACCGTATTTTTTAATTTTTTGAATTTCTTTGCTATTTTTTTTTAGTTTTCTATATAGTGCCAGGATGGAACGAAACGGATGGTAATTTTTATTTGCTGTTTTTCTCGGCCTTTTCCGACCTATTTCGGTTTGAAATGAATCCATAACAGTATTTTTTAATTTTTTTGCTATTTTTTTTGAATTTTCTATATAGTGCCAGGATGGAACGAAACGGATGGTAATTTTTATTTTCTGTTTTTCTCGGCCTTTTTCGACCTATTTTGTATTGAAATGAAGCCATAATTGTATTTTTTAATTTTTTAAATTTTTTTGCTGTTTTGTTTGAATTTTCTATTTAGTGCCTGGTAGGAACGAAACGGAACGATAATTTTGATTTTCTGTTTTTCTCGGCCTTTTCCGACCTATTTTGGCATGAAATGAATCCGTAATGGTATTCTTTAATTTTTTGAATTTTTTTGTTATTGTTTTGGAATTTTCAATTTCGTGTCGGGAAGGAACGGAACGAAACGATAATTTTTATTTTCTCTCTATCTCATCCTTTTCCAACTTATTTTGGCTTGAAATGAATCCATAATGGTATTTTTTAATTTTTTTAATTTTTTTGCTATTTTTTTTTAATTTCATATTTAGCGCCGGGTTGGAACGAAACAGAATAATAATTTTTATTTTCTGTTTTTCTTGGCCTTTTCCGACCTATTTTGGATTGAAATGAATCCATAACAGTATTTTTTAATTTTTTTAATTTTTTTGCTATTTTGTTTGAATTTTTTATTTAGTTCCTGGTAGGAACGAAACGGAACGATAATTTTTATTTTCAGTTTTTCTCGGCCTTTTCCGACCTATTTTGGCTCGAAATGAATCCATAATGGTATTTTTTAATTTTTTTGCTATTTTCTTTGAATTTCGTATTTAGCGCCGGGTCGGAACGAAACGGAACGATAACTTTCATTTTCTGTTTTTCTCAGCCTTTTCCGACATATTTTTGATTGAAATGAAGCCATAATTGTATTTTTTAATTTTTTGAATTTTTTTGCTATTGTTTTGGAATTTTCTATTTCGTGTCGGGTAGGAACGGAACAAAACGATAATTTTTATTTTCTCTCTATCTCATCCTTTTCCAATCTATTTTGGCTTGAAATGAATCCATAACAGTATTTTTTAATTTTTTGAATTTTTTTGCTATTTTTTTTTGAGTTTTCTATATAGTGCCAGGATGGAACGAAACGGATGGTAATTTTTATTTTCTGTTTTTCTCGGCCTTTTCCGACCTATTTTTGCTTGAAATGAACCCGTAATGGTATTCTTTAATTTTTTGAATTTTTTCGCTATTGTTTTAGAATTTTCTATTTCGTGTCGGGTAGGAATGGAATGGAACGATAACTTTTATTTTCTCTCTATCTCATCGTTTTCCAATCTATTTTGGCTTGAAATGAATCCATAACAGTATTTTTTAATTTTTTTAATTTTTTTGCTATTTTTTTTTAAATTTTCTATATAGTGCCAGGATGGAACGAAACGGATGGTAATTTTTATTTTCTGTTTTTCTCTACCTTTTCCGACCTATTTTGTCTTGAAACGAACCCGTAATGGTATTCTTTAATTTTTTGAATTTCTTTGCTATTGTTTTAGAATTTTCTATTTTGTGTCGGGTAGGAAAGAAACGGAACGATAACTTTTATTTTCTCTCTACCTCATCCTTTTCCAATCTATTTTGGCTTGAAATGAATCCATAACCGTATTTTTTAAGTTTTTGAATTTCTTTGCTATTTTTTTTTAGTTTTCTATATAGTGCCAGGATGGAACGAAACGGATGGTAATTTTTATTTGCTGTTTTTCTCGGCCTTTTCCGACCTATTTCGGTTTGAAATGAATCCATAACAGTATTTTTTAATTTTTTTGCTATTTTTTTTGAATTTTCTATATAGTGCCAGGATGGAACGAAACGGATGGTAATTTTTATTTTCTGTTTTTCTCGGCCTTTTCCGACCTATTTTTTCTTGAAATGAACCCGTAATGGTATTCTTTAATTTTTTGAATTTCTTTGCTATTGTTTTAGAATTTTCTATTTCGTGTCGGGTAGGAAAGAAACGGAACGATAACTTTTATTTTCTCTCTACCTCATCCTTTTCCAATCTATTTTGGCTTGAAATGAATCCATAACCGTATTTTTTAATTTTTTGAATTTCTTTGCTATTTTTTTTTAGTTTTCTATATAGTGCCAGGATGGAACGAAACTGATGGTAATTTTTATTTGCTGTTTTTCTCGGCCTTTTCCGACCTATTTCGGTTTGAAATGAATCCATAACAGTATTTTTTAATTTTTTTGCTATTTTTTTTGAATTTCATATTTAGCGCCGGGTTGGAACGAAACAGAATAATAATTTTTATTTTCTGTTTTTCTTGGCCTTTTCCGACCTATTTTGGATTGAAATGAAGCCATAATTGTATTTTTTAATTTTTTGAATTTTTTTGCTATTTTGTTTGAATTTTCTATTTAGTTCCTGGTAGGAACGAAACGGAACGTTAATTTTTATTTTCAGTTTTTCTCGGCCTTTTCCGACCTATTTTGGCTCGAAATGAATCCATAATGGTATTTTTTAATTTTTTTGCTATTTTCTTTGAATTTCGTATTTAGCACCGGGTCGGAACGAAACGGAACGATAACTTTCATTTTCTGTTTTTCTCAGCCTTTTCCGACATATTTTTGATTGAAATGAAGCCATAATTGTATTTTTTAATTTTTTGAATTTTTTTGCTATTGTTTTGGAATTTTCTATTTCGTGTCGGGTAGGAACGGAACAAAACGATAATTTTTATTTTCTCTCTATCTCATCCTTTTCCAATCTATTTTGGCTTGAAATGAATCCATAACAGTATTTTTTAATTTTTTGAATTTTTTTGCTATTTTTTTTTAGTTTTCTATATAGTGCCAGGATGGAACGAAACGGATGGTAATTTTTATTTTCTGTTTTTCTCGGCCTTTTTCCGACCTATTTTTGCTTGAAATGAACCCGTAATGGTATTCTTTAATTTTTTGAATTTTTTCGCTATTGTTTTAGAATTTTCTATTTCGTGTCGGGTAGGAAAGAAACGGAACGATAACTTTTATTTTCTCTCTACCTCATCCTTTTCCAATCTATTTTGGCTTGAAATGAATCCATAACCATATTTTTTAATTTTTTGAATTTCTTTGCTATTTTTTTTTAGTTTTCTATATAGTGCCAGGATGGAACGAAACGGATGGTAATTTTTATTTGCTGTTTTTCTCGGCCTTTTCCGACCTATTTCGGTTTGAAATGAATCCATAACAGTATTTTTTAATTTTTTTGCTATTTTTTTTGAATTTCTATATAGTGCCAGGATGGAACGAAACGGATGGTAATTTTTATTTTCTGTTTTTCTCGGCCTTTTTCGACCTATTTTGTCTTGAAATGAACCCGTAATGGTATTCTTTAATTTTTTGAATTTCTTTGCTATTGTTTTAGAATTTTCTATTTCGTGTCGGGTAGGAATGGAATGGAACGATAACTTTTATTTTCTCTCTATCTCATCGTTTTCCAATCTATTTTGGCTTGAAATGAATCCATAACAGTATTTTTTAATTTTTTTAATTTTTTTGCTATTTTTTTTTTAATTTTCTATATAGTGCCAGGATGGAACGAAACGGATGGTAATTTTTATTTTCTGTTTTTCTCGGCCTTTTCCGACCTATTTTGTCTTGAAATGAACCCGTAATGGTATTCTTTAATTTTTTGAATTTCTTTGCTATTGTTTTAGAATTTTCTATTTCGTGTCGGGTAGGAAAGAAACGGAACGATAACTTTTATTTTCTCTCTACCTCATCCTTTTCCAATCTATTTTGGCTTGAAATGAATCCATAACCGTATTTTTTAATTTTTTGAATTTCTTTGCTATTTTTTTTTAGTTTTCTATATAGTGCCAGGATGGAACGAAACGGATGGTAATTTTTATTTGCTGTTTTTCTCGGCCTTTTCCGACCTATTTCGGTTTGAAATGAATCCATAACAGTATTTTTTAATTTTTTTGCTATTTTTTTTGAATTTTCTATATAGTGCCAGGATGGAACGAAACGGATGGTAATTTTTATTTTCTGTTTTTCTCGGCCTTTTTCGACCTATTTTGTATTGAAATGAAGCCATAATTGTATTTTTTAATTTTTTAAATTTTTTTGCTGTTTTGTTTGAATTTTCTATTTAGTGCCTGGTAGGAACGAAACGGAACGATAATTTTGATTTTCTGTTTTTCTCGGCCTTTTCCGACCTATTTTGGCATGAAATGAATCCGTAATGGTATTCTTTAATTTTTTGAATTTTTTTGTTATTGTTTTGGAATTTTCAATTTCGTGTCGGGAAGGAACGGAACGAAACGATAATTTTTATTTTCTCTCTATCTCATCCTTTTCCAACTTATTTTGGCTTGAAATGAATCCATAATGGTATTTTTTAATTTTTTTAATTTTTTTGCTATTTTTTTTTAATTTCATATTTAGCGCCGGGTTGGAACGAAACAGAATAATAATTTTTATTTTCTGTTTTTCTTGGCCTTTTCCGACCTATTTTGGATTGAAATGAATCCATAACAGTATTTTTTAATTTTTTGAATTTTTTTGCTATTTTGTTTGAATTTTTTATTTAGTTCCTGGTAGGAACGAAACGGAACGATAATTTTTATTTTCAGTTTTTCTCGGCCTTTTCCGACCTATTTTGGCTCGAAATGAATCCATAATGGTATTTTTTAATTTTTTTGCTATTTTCTTTGAATTTCGTATTTAGCGCCGGGTCGGAACGAAACGGAACGATAACTTTCATTTTCTGTTTTTCTCAGCCTTTTCCGACATATTTTTGATTGAAATGAAGCCATAATTGTATTTTTTAATTTTTTGAATTTTTTTGCTATTGTTTTGGAATTTTCTATTTCGTGTCGGGTAGGAACGGAACAAAACGATAATTTTTATTTTCTCTCTATCTCATCCTTTTCCAATCTATTTTGGCTTGAAATGAATCCATAACAGTATTTTTTAATTTTTTGAATTTTTTTGCTATTTTTTTTTGAGTTTTCTATATAGTGCCAGGATGGAACGAAACGGATGGTAATTTTTATTTTCTGTTTTTCTCGGCCTTTTCCGACCTATTTTTGCTTGAAATGAACCCGTAATGGTATTCTTTAATTTTTTGAATTTTTTCGCTATTGTTTTAGAATTTTCTATTTCGTGTCGGGTAGGAATGGAATGGAACGATAACTTTTATTTTCTCTCTATCTCATCGTTTTCCAATCTATTTTGGCTTGAAATGAATCCATAACAGTATTTTTTAATTTTTTTAATTTTTTTGCTATTTTTTTTAAATTTTCTATATAGTGCCAGGATGGAACGAAACGGATGGTAATTTTTATTTTCTGTTTTTCTCTACCTTTTCCGACCTATTTTGTCTTGAAACGAACCCGTAATGGTATTCTTTAATTTTTTGAATTTCTTTGCTATTGTTTTAGAATTTTCTATTTTGTGTCGGGTAGGAAAGAAACGGAACGATAACTTTTATTTTCTCTCTACCTCATCCTTTTCCAATCTATTTTGGCTTGAAATGAATCCATAACCGTATTTTTTAAGTTTTTGAATTTCTTTGCTATTTTTTTTTAGTTTTCTATATAGTGCCAGGATGGAACGAAACGGATGGTAATTTTTATTTGCTGTTTTTCTCGGCCTTTTCCGACCTATTTCGGTTTGAAATGAATCCATAACAGTATTTTTTAATTTTTTTGCTATTTTTTTTGAATTTTCTATATAGTGCCAGGATGGAACGAAACGGATGGTAATTTTTATTTTCTGTTTTTCTCGGCCTTTTCCGACCTATTTTTTCTTGAAATGAACCCGTAATGGTATTCTTTAATTTTTTGAATTTCTTTGCTATTGTTTTAGAATTTTCTATTTCGTGTCGGGTAGGAAAGAAACGGAACGATAACTTTTATTTTCTCTCTACCTCATCCTTTTCCAATCTATTTTGGCTTGAAATGAATCCATAACCGTATTTTTTAATTTTTTGAATTTCTTTGCTATTTTTTTTTAGTTTTCTATATAGTGCCAGGATGGAACGAAACTGATGGTAATTTTTATTTGCTGTTTTTCTCGGCCTTTTCCGACCTATTTCGGTTTGAAATGAATCCATAACAGTATTTTTTAATTTTTTTGCTATTTTTTTTGAATTTCATATTTAGCGCCGGGTTGGAACGAAACAGAATAATAATTTTTATTTTCTGTTTTTCTTGGCCTTTTCCGACCTATTTTGGATTGAAATGAAGCCATAATTGTATTTTTTAATTTTTTGAATTTTTTTGCTATTTTGTTTGAATTTTCTATTTAGTTCCTGGTAGGAACGAAACGGAACGTTAATTTTTATTTTCAGTTTTTCTCGGCCTTTTCCGACCTATTTTGGCTCGAAATGAATCCATAATGGTATTTTTTAATTTTTTTGCTATTTTCTTTAAATTTCGTATTTAGCACCGGGTCGGAACGAAACGGAACGATAACTTTCATTTTCTGTTTTTCTCAGCCTTTTCCGACATATTTTTGATTGAAATGAAGCCATAATTGTATTTTTTAATTTTTTGAATTTTTTTGCTATTGTTTTGGAATTTTCTATTTCGTGTCGGGTAGGAACGGAACAAAACGATAATTTTTATTTTCTCTCTATCTCATCCTTTTCCAATCTATTTTGGCTTGAAATGAATCCATAACAGTATTTTTTAATTTTTTGAATTTTTTTGCTATTTTTTTTTAGTTTTCTATATAGTGCCAGGATGGAACGAAACGGATGGTAATTTTTATTTTCTGTTTTTCTCGGCCTTTTTCCGACCTATTTTTGCTTGAAATGAACCCGTAATGGTATTCTTTAATTTTTTGAATTTTTTCGCTATTGTTTTAGAATTTTCTATTTCGTGTCGGGTAGGAAAGAAACGGAACGATAACTTTTATTTTCTCTCTACCTCATCCTTTTCCAATCTATTTTGGCTTGAAATGAATCCATAACCATATTTTTTAATTTTTTGAATTTCTTTGCTATTTTTTTTTAGTTTTCTATATAGTGCCAGGATGGAACGAAACGGATGGTAATTTTTATTTGCTGTTTTTCTCGGCCTTTTCCGACCTATTTCGGTTTGAAATGAATCCATAACAGTATTTTTTAATTTTTTTGCTATTTTTTTTGAATTTCTATATAGTGCCAGGATGGAACGAAACGGATGGTAATTTTTATTTTCTGTTTTTCTCGGCCTTTTTCGACCTATTTTGTCTTGAAATGAACCCGTAATGGTATTCTTTAATTTTTTGAATTTCTTTGCTATTGTTTTAGAATTTTCTATTTCGTGTCGGGTAGGAAAGAAACGGAACGATAACTTTTATTTTCGCTCTACCTCATCCTTTTCCAATCTATTTTGGCTTGAAATGAATCCATAACCGTATTTTTTAATTTTTTGAATTTCTTTGCTATTTTTTTTTAGTTTTCTATATAGTGCCAGGATGGAACGAAACGGATGGTAATTTTTATTTGTTGTTTTTCTCGGCCTTTTCCGACCTATTTCGGTTTGAAATGAATCCATAACAGTATTTTTTAATTTTTTTGCTATTTTTTTTGAATTTTCTATATAGTGCCAGGATGGAACGAAACGGATGGTAATTTTTATTTTCTGTTTTTCTCGGCCTTTTTCGACCTATTTTGTATTGAAATGAAGCCATAATTGTATTTTTTAATTTTTTAAATTTTTTTGCTGTTTTGTTTGAATTTTCTATTTAGTGCCTGGTAGGAACGAAACGGAACGATAATTTTGATTTTCTGTTTTTCTCGGCCTTTTCCGACCTATTTTGGCATGAAATGAATACGTAATGGTATTTTTTAATTTTTTGAATTTTTTTGTTATTGTTTTGGAATTTTCTATTTCGTGTCGGGAAGGAACGGAACGAAACGATAATTTTTATTTTCTCTCTATCTCATCCTTTTCCAACTTATTTTGGCTTGAAATGAATCCATAATGGTATTTTTTAATTTTTTTAATTTTTTTGCTATTTTTTTTGAATTTCATATTTAGCGCCGGGTTGGAACGAAACAGAATAATAATTTTTATTTTCTGTTTTTCTTGGCCTTTTCCGACCTGTTTTGGATTGAAATGAAGCCATAATTGTATTTTTTAATTTTTTGAATTTTTTTGCTATTTTGTTTGAATTTTCTATTTAGTTCCTGGTAGGAACGAAACGGAACGATAATTTTTATTTTCAATTTTTCTCGGCCTTTTCCGACCTATTTTGGCTCGAAATGAATCCATTATGGTATTTTTTAATTTTCTGAATTTTTTATTTAGTGCCGGGCTGTAACGAAACGGAACGATAATTTTTATTTTCTCTTTTCTCGGCCTTTTCCGACCTCTTTTGGCTTGAAATGTACCCGTAATGGTATTTTTGAATTGTTTTGCTATTGTTCTGGAATTTTCTATTTCGTGTCGGGTAGGAACGGAACGGAACGATAACTTTTATTTTCTCTCTATTTCGTCATTTTCCAACCTATTTTTGCTTGAAATGAATCCATAACCGTATTTTTAAACTCTTTGAATTTTTTTGCTATTTTTCTTGAATTTTCTATTATGCGTCGGGTAGGAACGGAACGGAATTAAAATTTTTATTTTCTCTCTTTCTCATCCTTTTCCAACTTATTTTGGCCTGAAATGAATCCATAATGGTATTTTTTAATTTTTTTGCTATTTTCTTTGAATTTCGTTTTCAGCGCCGGGTAGGAACGAAACGGAACGATAACTTTCATTTTCTGTTTTTCTCAGCCTTTTCCGACATATTTTTGATTGAAATGAAGCCATAATTGTATTTTTTAATTTTTTGAATTTTTTTGCTATTGTTTTGGAATTTTCTATTTCGTGTCGGGTAGGAACGGAACAAAACGATAATTTTTATTTTCTCTCTATCTCATCCTTTTCCAATCTATTTTGGCTTGAAATGAATCCATAACAGTATTTTTTAATTTTTTGAATTTTTTTGCTATTTTTTTTGAGTTTTCTATATAGTGCCAGGATGGAACGAAACGGATGGTAATTTTTATTTTCTGTTTTTCTCGGCCTTTTTCCGACCTATTTTTGCTTGAAATGAACCCGTAATGGTATTCTTTAATTTTTTGAATTTTTTCGCTATTGTTTTAGAATTTTCTATTTCGTGTCGGGTAGGAAAGAAACGGAACGATAACTTTTATTTTCTCTCTACCTCATCCTTTTCCAATCTATTTTGGCTTGAAATGAATCCATAACCGTATTTTTTAATTTTTTGAATTTCTTTGCTATTTTTTTTTAGTTTTCTATATAGTGCCAGGATGGAACGAAACGGATGGTAATTTTTATTTGCTGTTTTTCTCGGCCTTTTCCGACCTATTTCGGTTTGAAATGAATCCATAACAGTATTTTTTAATTTTTTTGCTATTTTTTTTTAATTTTCTATATAGTGCCAGGATGGAACGAAACGGATGGTAATTTTTATTTTCTGTTTTTCTCGGCCTTTTTCGACCTATTTTGTCTTGAAATGAACCCGTAATGGTATTCTTTAATTTTTTGAATTTCTTTGCTATTGTTTTAGAATTTTCTATTTCGTGTCGGGTAGGAAAGAAACGGAACGATAACTTTTATTTTCTCTCTACCTCATCCTTTTCCAATCTATTTTGGCTTGAAATGAATCCATAACCGTATTTTTTAATTTTTTGAATTTCTTTGCTATTTTTTTTTAGATTTCTATATAGTGCCAGGATGGAACGAAACGGATGGTAATTTTTATTTGCTGTTTTTCTCGGCCTTTTCCGACCTATTTCGGTTTGAAATGAATCCATAACAGTATTTTTTAATTTTTTTGCTATTTTTTTTGAATTTTCTATATAGTGCCAGGATGGAACGAAACGGATGGTAATTTTTATTTTCTGTTTTTCTCGGCCTTTTCCGACCTATTTTTGCTTGAAATGAACCCGTAATGGTATTCTTTAATTTTTTGAATTTTTTCGCTATTGTTTTAGAATTTTCTATTTCGTGTCGGGTAGGAATGGAATGGAACGATAACTTTTATTTTCTCTCTATCTCATCGTTTTCCAATCTATTTTGGCTTGAAATGAATCCATAACAGTATTTTTTAATTTTTTTAATTTTTTTGCTATTTTTTTTTGAATTTTCTATATAGTGCCAGGATGGAACGAAACAGATGGTAATTTTTATTTTCTGTTTTTCTCGGCCTTTTCCGACCTATTTTGTCTTGAAATGAGCCCATAATGGTATTCTTTAATTTTTTGAATTTCTTTGCTATTGTTTTAGAATTTTCTATTTCGTGTCGGGTAGGAAAGAAACGGAACGATAACTTTTATTTTCTCTCTATCTCATCCTTTTCCAACTTATTTTGGCTTGAAATGAATCCATAATGGTATTTTTTAATTTTTTTAATTTTTTTGCTATTTTTTTTGAATTTCATATTTAGCGCCGGGTTGGAACGAAACAGAATAATAATTTTTATTTTCTGTTTTTCTTGGCCTTTTCCGACCTATTTTGGATTGAAATGAAGCCATAATTGTATTTTTTAATTTTTTGAATTTTTTTGCCATTTTGTTTGAATTTTCTATTTAGTTCCTGGTAGGAACGAAACGGAACGATAATTTTTATTTTCAGTTTTTCTCGGCCTTTTCCGACCTATTTTGGCTCGAAATGAATCCATTATGGTATTTTTTAATTTTTTTGCTATTTTCTTTGAATTTCGTATTTAGCACCGGGTCGGAACGAAACGGAACGATAACTTTCATTTTCTGTTTTTCTCAGCCTTTTCCGACATATTTTTGATTGAAATGAAGCCATAATTGTATTTTTTAATTTTTTGAATTTTTTTGCTATTGTTTTGGAATTTTCTATTTCGTGTCGGGAAGGAACGGAACGAAACGATAATTTTTATTTTCTCTCTATCTCATCCTTTTCCAACTTATTTTGGCTTGAAATGAATCCATAATGGTATTTTTTATTTTTTTTGCTATTTTTTTTGAATTTCATATTTAGCGCCGGGTTGGAACGAAACAGAATAATAATTTTTATTTTCTGTTTTTCTTGGCCTTTTCCGACCTATTTTGGATTGAAATGAAGCCATAATTGTATTTTTTAATTTTTTGAATTTTTTTGCTATTTTATTTGAATTTTCTATTTAGTTCCTGGTAGGAACGAAACGGAACGATAATTTTTATTTTCTGTTTTTCTCGGCCTTTTTCCGACCTATTTTGGCTCGAAATGAATCCATTATGGTATTTTTTAATTTTCTGAATTTTTTATTTAGTGCCAGGCTGTAACGAAACGGAACGATAATTTTTATTTTCTCTTTTCTCGGCCTTTTCCGACCTCTTTCGGCTTGAAATGTACCCGTAATGGTATTTTTGAATTTTTTTGCTATTGTTCTGGAATTTTCTATTTCGTGTCGGGTAGGAACGGAACGGAACGATAACTTTTATTTTCTCTCTATTTCATCATTTTCCAACCTATTTTTACTTGAAATGAATCCATAACCGTATTTTTAAACTCTTTGAATTTTTTTGCTATTTTTCTTGAATTTTCTATTATGCGTCGGGTAGGAACGGAACGGAATTAAAATTTTTATTTTCTCTCTTTCTCATCATTTTCCAACTTATTTTGGCTTGAAATGAATCCATAATGGTATTTTTTAATTTTTTTGCTATTTTCTTTGAATTTCGTATTTAGCGCCGGGTAGGAACGAAACGGAACGATAAATTTCATTTTCTGTTTTTCTCAGCCTTTTCCGACATATTTTTGATTGAAATAAAGCCATAATTGTATTTTTCAATTTTTTGAATTTTTTTGCTATTGTTTTGGAATTTTCTATTTCGTGTCGGGTCGGAACGGAACAAAACGATAATTTTTATTTTCTCTCTATCTCATCCTTTTCCAATCTATTTTGGCTTGAAATGAATCCATAACAGTATTTTTTAATTTTTTGAATTTTTTTGCTATTTTTTTTTAGTTTTCTATATAGTGCCAGGATGGAACGAAACGGATGGTAATTTTTATTTTCTGTTTTTCTCGGCCTTTTCCGACCTATTTTTGCTTGAAATGAACCCGTAATGGTATTCTTTAATTTTTTGAATTTTTTCGCTATTGTTTTAGAATTTTCTATTTCGTGTCGGGTAGGAATGGAATGGAACGATAACTTTTATTTTCTCTCTATCTCATCGTTTTCCAATCTATTTTGGCTTGAAATGAATCCATAACAGTATTTTTTAATTTTTTTAATTTTTTTGCTATTTTTTTTTGAATTTTCTATATAGTGCCAGGATGGAACGAAACAGATGGTAATTTTTATTTTCTGTTTTTCTCGGCCTTTTCCGACCTATTTTGTCTTGAAATGAGCCCATAATGGTATTCTTTAATTTTTTGAATTTCTTTGCTATTGTTTTAGAATTTTCTATTTCGTGTCGGGTAGGAAAGAAACGGAACGATAACTTTTATTTTCTCTCTATCTCATCATTTTCCAATCTATTTTGGCTTGAAATGAATCCATAACCGTATTTTTTAATTTTTTGAATTTCTTTGCTATTTTTTTTGAGTTTTCTATATAGTGCCAGGATGGAACGAAACGGATGGTAATTTTTATTTGCTGTTTTTCTCGGCCTTTTCCGACCTATTTCGGTTTGAAATGAATCCATAACAGTATTTTTTAATTTTTTAGCTATTTTTTTTGAATTTTCTATATAGTGCCAGGATGGAACGAAACGGATGGTAATTTTTATTTTCTGTTTTTCTCGGCCTTTTTCGACCTATTTTGTATTGAAATGAAGCCATAATTGTATTTTTTAATTTTTTGAATTTTTTTGCTGTTTTGTTTGAATTTTCTATTTAGTGCCTGGTAGGAACGAAACGAAACGATAATTTTGATTTTCTGTTTTTCTCGGCCTTTTCCGACCTATTTTAGCATGAAATGAATCCGTAATGGTATTCTTTAATTTTTTGAATTTTGTTGTTATTGTTTTGGAATTTTCTATTTCGTGTCGGGAAGGAACGGAACGAAACGATAATTTTTATTTTCTCTCTATCTCATCCTTTTCCAACTTATTTTGGCTTGAAATGAATCCATAATGGTATTTTTTATTTTTTTTCCTATTTTTTTTGAATTTCATATTTAGCGCCGGGTTGGAACGAAACAGAATATTAATTTTTATTTTCTGTTTTTCTTGGCCTTTTCCGACCTATTTTGGATTGAAATGAAGCCATAATTGTATTTTTTAATTTTTTGAATTTTTTTGCTATTTTGTTTGAATTTTCTATTTAGTTCCTGGTAGGAACGAAACGGAACGATAATTTTTATTTTCAGTTTTTCTCGGCCTTTTCCGACCTATTTTTGCTCGAAATGAATCCATTATGGTATTTTTTAATTTTCTGAATTTTTTATTTAGTGCCGGGCTGTAACGAAACGGAACGATAATTTTTATTTTCTCTTTTCTCGGCCTTTTCCGACCTCTTTTGGCGTGAAATGTACCCGTAATGGTATTATTGAATTTTTTTGCTATTGTTCTGGAATTTTCTATTTCGTGTCGGGTAGGAACGGAACGGAACGATAACTTTTATTTTCTCTCTATTTCATCATTTTCCAACCTATTTTTGCTTGAAATGAATCCATAACCGTATTTTTAAACTCTTTGAATTTTTTTGCTATTTTTCTTGAATTTTCTATTATGCGTCGGGTAGGAACGGAACGGAATTAAAATTTTTATTTTCTCCCTTTCTCATCCTTTTCCAACTTATTTTGGCTTGAAATGAATCCATAATGGTATTTTGTAATTTTTTTGCTATTTTCTTTGAATTTCGTATTTAGCGCCGGGTAGGAACGAAACGGAACGATAATTTTAATTTTCTGTTTTTCTCAGCCTTTTCCGACATATTTTTGATTGAAATGAAGCCATAATTGTATTTTTTAATTTTTTGAATTTTTTTGCTATTGTTTTGGAATTTTCTATTTCGTGTCGGGTAGGAACGGAACAAAACGATAATTTTTATTTTCTCTCTATCTCATCCTTTTCCAATCTATTTTGGCTTGAAATGAATCCATAAAAGTATTTTTTAATTTTTTGAATTTTTTTGCTATTTTTTTTGAGTTTTCTATATAGTGCCAGGATGGAACGAAACGGGTGGTAATTTTTATTTTCTGTTTTTCTCGGCCTTTTCCGACCTATTTTTGCTTGAAATGAACCCGTAATGGTATTCTTTAATTTTTTGAATTTTTTCGCTATTGTTTTAGAATTTTCTATTTCGTGTCGGGTAGGAATGGAATGGAACGATAACTTTTATTTTCTCTCTATCTCATCGTTTTCCAATCTATTTTGGCTTGAAATGAATCCATAACAGTATTTTTTAATTTTTTTAATTTTTTTGCTATTTTTTTTTGAATTTTCTATATAGTGCCAGGATGGAACGAAACGGATGGTAATTTTTATTTTCTGTTTTTCTCGGCCTTTTCCGACCTATTTTGTCTTGAAATGAACCCGTAATGGTATTCTTTAATTTTTTGAATTTCTTTGCTATTGTTTTAGAATTTTCTATTTCGTGTCGGGTAGGAAAGAAACGGAACGATAACTTTTATTTTCTCTCTATCTCATCCTTTTTCAATTTATTTTGGCTTGAAATGAATCCATAACCGTATTTTTTAATTTTTTGAATTTCTTTGCTATTTTTTTTGAGTTTTCTATATAGTGCCAGGATGGAACGAAATGGATGGTAATTTTTATTTGCTGTTTTTCTCGGCCTTTTCCGACCTATTTCGGTTTGAAATGAATCCATAACAGTATTTTTTAATTTTTTTGCTATTTTTTTTGAATTTTCTATATAGTGCCAGGATGGAACGAAACGGATGGTAATTTTTATTTTCTGTTTTTCTCGGCCTTTTTCGACCTATTTTGTATTGAAATGAAGCCATAATTGTATTTTTTAATTTTTTGAATTTTTTTGCTGTTTTGTTTGAATTTTCTATTTAGTGCCTGGTAGGAACGAAATGGAACGATAATTTTGATTTTCTGTTTTTCTCGGTCTTTTCCGACCTATTTTGGCATGAAATGAATCCGTAATGGTATTCTTTAATTTTTTGAATTTTTTTGTTATTGTTTTGGAATTTTCTATTTCGTGTCGGGCAGGAACGGAACGAAACGATAATTTTTATTTTCTCTCTATCTCATCATTTTCCAACTTATTTTGGCTTGAAATGAATCCATAATGGTATTTTTTATTTTTTTTGCTATTTTTTTGAATATCATATTTAGCGCCGGGTTGGAACAAAACAGAATAATAATTTTTATTTTCTGTTTTTCTTGGCCTTTTCCGACCTATTTTGGATTGAAATGAAGCCATAATTGTATTTTTTGATTTTTTGAATTTTTTTGCTATTTTGTTTGAATTTTCTATTTAGTTCCTGGTAGGAACGAAACGGAACGATAATTTTTATTTTCAGTTTTTCTCGGCCTTTTCCGACCTATTTTGGCTCGAAATGAATCCATTATGGTATTTTTTAATTTTCTGAATTTTTTATTTAGTGCCGGGCTGTAACGAAACGGAACGATAATTTTTATTTTCTCTTTTCTCGGCCTTTTCCGACCTCTTTTGGCTTGAAATGTACCCGTAATGGTATTTTTGAATTTTTTTGCTATTGTTCTGGAATTTTCTATTTCGTGTCGGGTAGGAACGGAACGGAACGATAACTTTTATTTTCTCTCTATTTCATCATTTTCCAACCTATTTTTGCTTGAAATGAATCCATAACCGTATTTTTAAACTCTTTGAATTTTTTTGCTATTTTTCTTGAATTTTCTATTATGCGTCGGGTAGGAACGGAATGGAATTAAAATTTTTATTTTCTCTCTTTCTCATCCTTTTCCAACTTATTTTGGCTTGAAATGAATCCATAATGGTATTTTGTAATTTTTTTGCTATTTTCTTTGAATTTCGTATTTAGCGCCGGGTAGGAACGAAACGGAACGATAATTTTCATTTTCTGTTTTTCTCAGCCTTTTCCGACATATTTTTGATTGAAATGAAGCCATAATTGTATTTTTTAATTTTTTGAATTTTTTTGCTATTGTTTTGGAATTGTCTATTTCGTGTCTGGTAGGAACGGAACGGAACGATAACTTTTATTTTCTCTCTATCTCATCGTTTTCCAATCTATTTTGGCTTGAAATGAATCCATAACAGTATTTTTTAATTTTTTTAATTTTTTTGCTATTTTTTTTTGAATTTTCTATATAGTGCCAGGATGGAACGAAACGGATGGTAATTTTTATTTTCTGTTTTTCTCGGCCTTTTTCGTCCTATTTTGTATTGAAATGAATACATAATTGTATTTTTTAATTTTTTGAATTTTTTTGCTGTTTTGTTTGAATTTTCTAGCTGTTTTGTTTGAATTTTCTATTTAGTGCCTGGTAGGAACGAAACGGAACGATAATTTTGATTTTCTGTTTTTCTCGGCCTTTTCCGACCTATTTTGGCATGAAATGAATCCGTAATGGTATTCTTTAATTTTTTGAATTTTTTTGTTATTGTTTTGGAATTTTCTATTTCGTGTCAGGTAGGAACGGAACGAAACGATAATTTTTATTTTCTCAATATCTGATCCTTTTCCAACTTATTTTGGCTTGAAATGAATCCATAATGGTATTTTTTAATTTTTTTAATTTTTTTGCTATTTTTTTTGAATTTCATATTTAGCGCCGGGTAGGAACGAAACAGAACAATAATTTTTATTTTCTGTTTTTCTCGGCCTTGTCCGACCTATTTTGGATGGAAATGAAGCAATAATTGTAATTTTTAATTTTTTGAATTTTTTTGCTATTTTGTTTGAATTTTCTATTTAGTTCCTTGTAGGAACGAAACGGAACGATAATTTTTATTTGCTGCTTTTCTCGGCCTTTTCTGACCTATTTTGGCTCGAAATGAATCCATAACCGTATTTTTTAATTTTTTTAATTTTTTTGCTATTTTTTTGAATTTTCTATTTAGTGTTAGGATGGAACGAAACGGATGGTAATTTTTATTTTCCGTTTTTCTCGGCCTTTTCCGACCTATTTCGGTTTGAAATGAATCCGTAATTGTATTTTTGAATTTTTTTTAATTTTTTTGCTATTTTTTTCGAATTTTCTATTTCGTGTCGGGTAGGAACGGAACGAAACGATAATTTTTATTTTCTCTCTATCTCATTCTTTTCCAATCTATTTTGGCTTGAAATGAATCCATAACCATATATTTTAATTTTTTGATTTTTTTTGCTATTGTTTTGGAATTGTCTATTTCGTGTCTGGTAGGAACGGAACGGAACGATAATTTTTATTTTCTCTCTATCTCATTCTTTTCCAATCTATTTTGGCTTGAAATGAATCCATAACCATATATTTTTATTTTTTTATTTTTTTTGCTATTGTTTTGGAATTGTGTATTTCGTGTCTGGTAGGAACGGAACGGAACGATAATTTTTATTTTCTCTCTATCTCATTCTTTTCCAATCTATTTTGGCTTGAAATGAATCCATAACAGTATTTTTTAATTTTTTTAATTTTTTTGCTATTTTTTTTATAATTTTCTATATAGTGCCAGGATGGAACGAAACGGATGTTAATTTTTATTTTCTATTTTTCTCGGCCTTTTTCGACCTATTTTGTATTGAAATGAATACATAATTGTATTTTTTAATTTTTTTAATTTTTTTGCTGTTTTGTTTGAATTTTCTATTTAGTGCCTGGTAGGAAACGAAACGGAACGATAATTTTGATTTTCTGTTTTTCTCGGCCTTTTCCGACCTATTTTGGCATGAAATGAATCCGTAATGGTATTCTTTAATTTTTTGAATTTTTTTGTTATTGTTTTGGAATTTTCTATTTCGTGTCAGGTAGGAACGGAACGAAACGATAATTTTTATTTTCTCACTATCTGATCCTTTTCCAACTTACTTTGGCTTGAAATGAATCCATAATGGTATTTTTTAATTTTTTGAATTTTTTTGCTATTTTTTTTGAATTTCATATTTAGCGCCGGGTAGGAACGAAACAGAACAATAACTTTTATTTTCTGTTTTTCTCGGCCTTGTCCGACCTATTTTGGATTGAAATGAAGCAATAATTGTATATTTTAATTTTTTGAATTTTTTTGCTATTTTGTTTGAATTTTCTATTTAGTTCCTTGTAGGAACGAAACGGAACGATAATTTTTATTTGCTGCTTTTCTCGGCCTTTTCTGACCTATTTTGGCTCGAAATGAATCCATAGCCATATTTTTTAATTTTTTGAATTTTTTTGCTATTTTTTTGAATTTTCTATTTAGTGCCAGGATGGAACGAAACGGATGGTAATTTTAATTTTCCGTTTTTCTCGGCCTTTTCCGACCTATTTCAGTTTGAAATGAATCCGTAATTGTATTTTTTAATTTTTTTAATTTTTTTGCTATTTTTTTTGAGTTTTCTATATAGTGCCAGGATGGAACGAAACGGATGGTAATTTTTATTTTCCGTTTTTCTCGGCCTTTTCCGACCTATTTCGGTTTGAAATGAATCCGTAATTGTATTTTTGAATTTTTTTTAATTTTTTTGCTATTTTTTTCGAATTTTCTATTTCGTGTCGGGTAGGAACGGAACGAAACGATAATTTTTATTTTCTCTCTATCTCATTCTTTTCCAATCTATTTTGGCTTGAAATGAATCCATAACCATATATTTTAATTTTTTGATTTTTTTTGCTATTGTTTTGGAATTGTCTATTTCGTGTCTGGTAGGAACGGAACGGAACGATAATTTTTATTTTCTCTCTATCTCATTCTTTTCCAATCTATTTTGGCTTGAAATGAATCCATAACCATATATTTTAATTTTTTGATTTTTTTTGCTATTGTTTTGGAATTGTCTATTTCGTGTCTGGTAGGAACGGAACGGAACGATAACTTTTATTTTCTCTATATCTCATCATTTTCCAACCTATTTTGGCTTGAAATGAATCCATAATGGTATTTTTGAATTTTTTGAATTTTTTTGCTATTTTTGTTTAATTTCATATTTAGCGACGGGTAGGAACGAAACGGAAAGATAATTTTTATTTTCTGTTTTTCTCGGCCTTTTCCGACCTATTTTTTCTTGAAATGAACCTGTAATGGTATTCTTTAATTTTTTGAATTTCTTTGCTAATGTTTTAGAATTTTCTATTTCGTGTCGGGTAGGAAAGAAACGGAACGATAACTTTTATTTTCTCTCTATCTCATCCTTTTCCAATCTATTTTGGCTTGAAATGAATCCGTAACCGTATTTTTTAATTTTTTAAATTTTTTTGCTATTTTTTTTGAGTTTTCTATATAGTGCCAGGATGGAACGAAACGGATGGTAATTTTTATTTTCCGTTTTTCTCGCCCTTTTCCAACCTATTTCGGTATGAAATGAATCCGTAATTGTATTTTTGAATTTTTTTTAATTTTTTTGCTATTTTTTTCGAATTTTCTATTTCGTGTCGGGTAGGAACGGAACGGAACGATAACTTTTATTTTCTCTCTATCTCATCATTTTCCAACCTATTTTGGCTTGAAATGAATCCATAGTGGTATTTTTGGATTTTTTGAATTTTTTTGCTATTTTTGTTTAATTTCATATTTAGCGACGGGGTAGGAACGAAACGGAAAGATAATTTTTATTTTCTTTTTTTCTCGGCCTTTTCCGACCTATTTTGTCTTGAAATGAACCCGTAATGGTATTCTTTAATTTTTTGAATTTCTTTGCTCTTGTTTTAGAATTTTCTATTTCGTGTCGGGTAGGAAAGAAACGGAACGATAACTTTTATTTTCTCTCTATCTCATCCTTTTCCAATCTATTTTGGCTTGAAATGAATCCATAACCGTATTTTTTAATTTTTTGAATTTTTTTGCTTTTTTTTTTTAGTTTTCTATATAGTGCCAGGATGGAACGAAACGGAACGATAATTTTCATTTTCTGTTTTTCTCAGCCTTTTCCGACATATTTTTGATTGAAATGAAGCCATAATTGTATTTTTTAATTTTTTTAATTTTTTTGCTATTGTTTTGGAATTTTCTATTTCGTGTCGGGTAGGAACGGAACAAAACGATAATTTTTATTTTCTCTCTATCTCATCCTTTTCCAATATATTTTGGCTTGAAATGAATCCATAACAGTATTTTTTAATTTTTTGAATTTTTTTGCTATTTTTTTTGAGTTTTCTATATAGTGCCAGGATGGAACGAAACGGATGGTAATTTTTATTTTCCGTTTTTCTCGGCCTTTTCCGACCTATTTCGGTTTGAAATGAATCCGTAATTGTATTTTTGAATTTTTTTTAATTTTTTTGCTATTTTTTTCGAATTTTCTATTTCGTGTCGGGTAGGAACGGAACGAAACGATAATTTTTATTTTCTCTCTATCTCATTCTTTTCCAATCTATTTTGGCTTGAAATGAATCCATAACCATATATTTTAATTTTTTGATTTTTTTTGCTATTGTTTTGGAATTGTCTATTTCGTGTCTGGTAGGAACGGAACGGAACGATAATTTTTATTTTCTCTCTATCTCATTCTTTTCCAATCTATTTTGGCTTGAAATGAATCCATAACCATATATTTTAATTTTTTGATTTTTTTTGCTATTGTTTTGGAATTGTCTATTTCGTGTCTGGTAGGAACGGAACGGAACGATAACTTTTATTTTCTCTATATCTCATCATTTTCCAACCTATTTTGGCATGAAATGAATCCATAATGGTATTTTTGAATTTTTTGAATTTTTTTGCTATTTTTGTTTAATTTCATATTTAGCGACGGGTAGGAACGAAACGGAAAGATAATTTTTATTTTCTGTTTTTCTCGGCCTTTTCCGACCTATTTTGTCTTGAAATGAACCTGTAATGGTATTCTTTAATTTTTTGAATTTCTTTGCTATTGTTTTAGAATTTTCTATTTCGTGTCGGGTAGGAAAGAAACGGAACGATAACTTTTATTTTCTCTCTATCTCATCCTTTTCCAATCTATTTTGGCTTGAAATGAATCCGTAACCGTATTTTTTAATTTTTTAAATTTTTTTGCTATTTTTTTTGAGTTTTCTATATAGTGCCAGGATGGAACGAAACGGATGGTAATTTTTATTTTCCGTTTTTCTCGCCCTTTTCCGACCTATTTCAGTATGAAATGAATCCGTAATTGTATTTTTGAATTTTTTTTGAATTTTTTTGCTATTTTTTTCGAATTTTCTATTTCGTGTCGGGTAGGAACGGAACGGAACGATAACTTTTATTTTCTCTCTATCTCATCATTTTCCAACCTATTTTGGCTTGAAATGAATCCATAATGGTATTTTTGGATTTTTTGAATTTTTTTGCTATTTTTGTTTAATTTCATATTTAGCGACGGGGTAGGAACGAAACAGAAAGATAATTTTTATTTTCTTTTTTTCTCGGCCTTTGCCGACCTATTTTGTCTTGAAATGAACCCGTAATGGTATTCTTTAATTTTTTGAATTTCTTTGCTATTGTTTTAGAATTTTCTATTTCATGTCGGGTAGGAAAGAAACGGAACGATAACTTTTATTTTCTCTCTATCTCATCATTTTCCAACCTATTTTGGCTTGAAATGAATCCATAATGGTATTTTTGGATTTTTTGAATTTTTTTGCTATTTTTGTTTAATTTCATTATTAGCGACGGGGTAGGAACGAAACGGAAAGATAATTTTTATTTTCTGTTTTTCTCAGCCTTTTCCGACATATTTTTGATTGAAATGAAGCCATAATTGTATTTTTTAATTTTTTGAATTTTTTTGCTATTGTTTTGGAATTGTCTATTTCGTGTCTGGTAGGAACGGAACGGAACGATAACTTTTATTTTCTCTATATCTCATCATTTTCCAACCTATTTTGGCTTGAAATGAATCCATAATGGTATTTTTTAATTTTTTAAATTTTTTTGCTATTTTTTTTGAGTTTTCTATATAGTGCCAGGATGGAACGAAACGGATGGTAATTTTTATTTTCCGTTTTTCTCGCCCTTTTCCGACCTATTTCGGTATGAAATGAATCCGTAATTGTATTTTTGAATTTTTTTTAATTTTTTTGCTATTTTTTTCGAATTTTCTATTTCGTGTCGGGTAGGAACGGAACGGAACGATAACTTTTATTTTCTCTCTATCTCATCATTTTCCAACCTATTTTGGCTTGAAATGAATCCATAGTGGTATTTTTGGATTTTTTGAATTTTTTTGCTATTTTTGTTTAATTTCATATTTAGCGACGGGGTAGGAACGAAACGGAAAGATAATTTTTATTTTCTTTTTTTCTCGGCCTTTTCCGACCTATTTTGTCTTGAAATGAACCCGTAATGGTATTCTTTAATTTTTTGAATTTCTTTGCTCTTGTTTTAGAATTTTCTATTTCGTGTCGGGTAGGAAAGAAACGGAACGATAACTTTTATTTTCTCTCTATCTCATCCTTTTCCAATCTATTTTGGCTTGAAATGAATCCATAACCGTATTTTTTAATTTTTTGAATTTTTTTGCTTTTTTTTTTGAGTTTTCTATATAGTGCCAGGATGGAACGAAACGGAACGATAATTTTCATTTTCTGTTTTTCTCAGCCTTTTCCGACATATTTTTGATTGAAATGAAGCCATAATTGTATTTTTTAATTTTTTTAATTTTTTTGCTATTGTTTTGGAATTTTCTATTTCGTGTCGGGTAGGAACGGAACAAAACGATAATTTTTATTTTCTCTCTATCTCATCCTTTTCCAATATATTTTGGCTTGAAATGAATCCATAACAGTATTTTTTAATTTTTTGAATTTTTTTGCTATTTTTTTTGAGTTTTCTATATAGTGCCAGGATGGAACGAAACGGATGGTAATTTTTATTTTCCGTTTTTCTCGGCCTTTTCCGACCTATTTCGGTTTGAAATGAATCCGTAATTGTATTTTTGAATTTTTTTTAATTTTTTTGCTATTTTTTTCGAATTTTCTATTTCGTGTCGGGTAGGAACGGAACGAAACGATAATTTTTATTTTCTCTCTATCTCATTCTTTTCCAATCTATTTTGGCTTGAAATGAATCCATAACCATATATTTTAATTTTTTGATTTTTTTTGCTATTGTTTTGGAATTGTCTATTTCGTGTCTGGTAGGAACGGAACGGAACGATAATTTTTATTTTCTCTCTATCTCATTCTTTTCCAATCTATTTTGGCTTGAAATGAATCCATAACCATATATTTTAATTTTTTGATTTTTTTTGCTATTGTTTTGGAATTGTCTATTTCGTGTCTGGTAGGAACGGAACGGAACGATAACTTTTATTTTCTCTATATCTCATCATTTTCCAACCTATTTTGGCATGAAATGAATCCATAATGGTATTTTTGAATTTTTTGAATTTTTTTGCTATTTTTGTTTAATTTCATATTTAGCGACGGGTAGGAACGAAACGGAAAGATAATTTTTATTTTCTGTTTTTCTCGGCCTTTTCCGACCTATTTTGTCTTGAAATGAACCTGTAATGGTATTCTTTAATTTTTTGAATTTCTTTGCTATTGTTTTAGAATTTTCTATTTCGTGTCGGGTAGGAAAGAAACGGAACGATAACTTTTATTTTCTCTCTATCTCATCCTTTTCCAATCTATTTTGGCTTGAAATGAATCCGTAACCGTATTTTTTAATTTTTTAAATTTTTTTGCTATTTTTTTTGAGTTTTCTATATAGTGCCAGGATGGAACGAAACGGATGGTAATTTTTATTTTCCGTTTTTCTCGCCCTTTTCCGACCTATTTCAGTATGAAATGAATCCGTAATTGTATTTTTGAATTTTTTTTGAATTTTTTTGCTATTTTTTTCGAATTTTCTATTTCGTGTCGGGTAGGAACGGAACGGAACGATAACTTTTATTTTCTCTCTATCTCATCATTTTCCAACCTATTTTGGCTTGAAATGAATCCATAATGGTATTTTTGGATTTTTTGAATTTTTTTGCTATTTTTGTTTAATTTCATATTTAGCGACGGGGTAGGAACGAAACAGAAAGATAATTTTTATTTTCTTTTTTTCTCGGCCTTTGCCGACCTATTTTGTCTTGAAATGAACCCGTAATGGTATTCTTTAATTTTTTGAATTTCTTTGCTATTGTTTTAGAATTTTCTATTTCATGTCGGGTAGGAAAGAAACGGAACGATAACTTTTATTTTCTCTCTATCTCATCATTTTCCAACCTATTTTGGCTTGAAATGAATCCATAATGGTATTTTTGGATTTTTTGAATTTTTTTGCTATTTTTGTTTAATTTCATTATTAGCGACGGGGTAGGAACGAAACGGAAAGATAATTTTTATTTTCTGTTTTTCTCAGCCTTTTCCGACATATTTTTGATTGAAATGAAGCCATAATTGTATTTTTTAATTTTTTGAATTTTTTTGCTATTGTTTTGGAATTGTCTATTTCGTGTCTGGTAGGAACGGAACGGAACGATAACTTTTATTTTCTCTATATCTCATCATTTTCCAACCTATTTTGGCTTGAAATGAATCCATAATGGTATTTTTTAATTTTTTAAATTTTTTTGCTATTTTTTTTGAGTTTTCTATATAGTGCCAGGATGGAACGAAACGGATGGTAATTTTTATTTTCCGTTTTTCTCGCCCTTTTCCGACCTATTTCGGTATGAAATGAATCCGTAATTGTATTTTTGAATTTTTTTTAATTTTTTTGCTATTTTTTTCGAATTTTCTATTTCGTGTCGGGTAGGAACGGAACGGAACGATAACTTTTATTTTCTCTCTATCTCATCATTTTCCAACCTATTTTGGCTTGAAATGAATCCATAGTGGTATTTTTGGATTTTTTGAATTTTTTTGCTATTTTTGTTTAATTTCATATTTAGCGACGGGGTAGGAACGAAACGGAAAGATAATTTTTATTTTCTTTTTTTCTCGGCCTTTTCCGACCTATTTTGTCTTGAAATGAACCCGTAATGGTATTCTTTAATTTTTTGAATTTCTTTGCTCTTGTTTTAGAATTTTCTATTTCGTGTCGGGTAGGAAAGAAACGGAACGATAACTTTTATTTTCTCTCTATCTCATCCTTTTCCAATCTATTTTGGCTTGAAATGAATCCATAACCGTATTTTTTAATTTTTTGAATTTTTTTGCTTTTTTTTTTTAGTTTTCTATATAGTGCCAGGATGGAACGAAACGGAACGATAATTTTCATTTTCTGTTTTTCTCAGCCTTTTCCGACATATTTTTGATTGAAATGAAGCCATAATTGTATTTTTTAATTTTTTTAATTTTTTTGCTATTGTTTTGGAATTTTCTATTTCGTGTCGGGTAGGAACGGAACAAAACGATAATTTTTATTTTCTCTCTATCACATCCTTTTCCAATATATTTTGGCTTGAAATGAATCCATAACAGTATTTTTTAATTTTTTGAATTTTTTTGCTATTTTTTTTGAGTTTTCTATATAGTGCCAGGATGGAACGAAACGGATGGTAATTTTTATTTTCCGTTTTTCTCGGCCTTTTCCGACCTATTTCGGTTTGAAATGAATCCGTAATTGTATTTTTGAATTTTTTTTAATTTTTTTGCTATTTTTTTCGAATTTTCTATTTCGTGTCGGGTAGGAACGGAACGAAACGATAATTTTTATTTTCTCTCTATCTCATTCTTTTCCAATCTATTTTGGCTTGAAATGAATCCATAACCATATATTTTAATTTTTTGATTTTTTTTGCTATTGTTTTGGAATTGTCTATTTCGTGTCTGGTAGGAACGGAACGGAACGATAATTTTTATTTTCTCTCTATCTCATTCTTTTCCAATCTATTTTGGCTTGAAATGAATCCATAACCATATATTTTAATTTTTTGATTTTTTTTGCTATTGTTTTGGAATTGTCTATTTCGTGTCTGGTAGGAACGGAACGGAACGATAACTTTTATTTTCTCTATATCTCATCATTTTCCAACCTATTTTGGCATGAAATGAATCCATAATGGTATTTTTGAATTTTTTGAATTTTTTTGCTATTTTTGTTTAATTTCATATTTAGCGACGGGTAGGAACGAAACGGAAAGATAATTTTTATTTTCTGTTTTTCTCGGCCTTTTCCGACCTATTTTGTCTTGAAATGAACCTGTAATGGTATTCTTTAATTTTTTGAATTTCTTTGCTATTGTTTTAGAATTTTCTATTTCGTGTCGGGTAGGAAAGAAACGGAACGATAACTTTTATTTTCTCTCTATCTCATCCTTTTCCAATCTATTTTGGCTTGAAATGAATCCGTAACCGTATTTTTTAATTTTTTAAATTTTTTTGCTATTTTTTTTGAGTTTTCTATATAGTGCCAGGATGGAACGAAACGGATGGTAATTTTTATTTTCCGTTTTTCTCGCCCTTTTCCGACCTATTTCAGTATGAAATGAATCCGTAATTGTATTTTTGAATTTTTTTTGAATTTTTTTGCTATTTTTTTCGAATTTTCTATTTCGTGTCGGGTAGGAACGGAACGGAACGATAACTTTTATTTTCTCTCTATCTCATCATTTTCCAACCTATTTTGGCTTGAAATGAATCCATAGTGGTATTTTTGGATTTTTTGAATTTTTTTGCTATTTTTGTTTAATTTCATATTTAGCGACGGGGTAGGAACGAAACGGAAAGATAATTTTTATTTTCTTTTTTTCTCGGCCTTTTCCGACCTATTTTGTCTTGAAATGAACCCGTAATGGTATTCTTTAATTTTTTGAATTTCTTTGCTCTTGTTTTAGAATTTTCTATTTCGTGTCGGGTAGGAAAGAAACGGAACGATAACTTTTATTTTCTCTCTATCTCATCCTTTTCCAATCTATTTTGGCTTGAAATGAATCCATAACCGTATTTTTTAATTTTTTGAATTTTTTTGCTTTTTTTTTTTAGTTTTCTATATAGTGCCAGGATGGAACGAAACGGAACGATAATTTTCATTTTCTGTTTTTCTCAGCCTTTTCCGACATATTTTTGATTGAAATGAAGCCATAATTGTATTTTTTAATTTTTTTAATTTTTTTGCTATTGTTTTGGAATTTTCTATTTCGTGTCGGGTAGGAACGGAACAAAACGATAATTTTTATTTTCTCTCTATCTCATCCTTTTCCAATCTATTTTGGCTTGAAATGAATCCATAACAGTATTTTTTAATTTTTTGAATTTTTTTGCTATTTTTTTTGAGTTTTCTATATAGTGCCAGGATGGAACGAAACGGATGGTAATTTTTATTTTCCGTTTTTCTCGGCCTTTTCCGACCTATTTCGGTTTGAAATGAATCCGTAATTGTATTTTTGAATTTTTTTTAATTTTTTTGCTATTTTTTTCGAATTTTCTATTTCGTGTCGGGTAGGAACGGAACGAAACGATAATTTTTATTTTCTCTCTATCTCATTCTTTTCCAATCTATTTTGGCTTGAAATGAATCCATAACCATATATTTTAATTTTTTGATTTTTTTTGCTATTGTTTTGGAATTGTCTATTTCGTGTCTGGTAGGAACGGAACGGAACGATAATTTTTATTTTCTCTCTATCTCATTCTTTTCCAATCTATTTTGGCTTGAAATGAATCCATAACCATATATTTTAATTTTTTGATTTTTTTTGCTATTGTTTTGGAATTGTCTATTTCGTGTCTGGTAGGAACGGAACGGAACGATAACTTTTATTTTCTCTATATCTCATCATTTTCCAACCTATTTTGGCTTGAAATGAATCCATAATGGTATTTTTGAATTTTTTGAATTTTTTTGCTATTTTTGTTTAATTTCATATTTAGCGACGGGTAGGAACGAAACGGAAAGATAATTTTTATTTTCTGTTTTTCTCGGCCTTTTCCGACCTATTTTGTCTTGAAATGAACCTGTAATGGTATTCTTTAATTTTTTGAATTTCTTTGCTATTGTTTTAGAATTTTCTATTTCGTGTCGGGTAGGAAAGAAACGGAACGATAACTTTTATTTTCTCTCTATCTCATCCTTTTCCAATCTATTTTGGCTTGAAATGAATCCGTAACCGTATTTTTTAATTTTTTAAATTTTTTTGCTATTTTTTTTGAGTTTTCTATATAGTGCCAGGATGGAACGAAACGGATGGTAATTTTTATTTTCCGTTTTTCTCGCCGTTTTCCGACCTATTTCAGTATGAAATGAATCCGTAATTGTATTTTTGAATTTTTTTGAATTTTTTTGCTATTTTTTTCGAATTTTCTATTTCGTGTCGGGTAGGAACGGAACGGAACGATAACTTTTATTTTCTCTCTATCTCATCATTTTCCAACCTATTTTGGCTTGAAATGAATCCATAATGGTATTTTTGGATTTTTTGAATTTTTTTGCTATTTTTGTTTAATTTCATATTTAGCGACGGGGTAGGAACGAAACAGAAAGATAATTTTTATTTTCTTTTTTTCTCGGCCTTTGCCGACCTATTTTGTCTTGAAATGAACCCGTAATGGTATTCTTTAATTTTTTGAATTTCTTTGCTATTGTTTTAGAATTTTCTATTTCATGTCGGGTAGGAAAGAAACGGAACGATAACTTTTATTTTCTCTCTATCTCATCATTTTCCAACCTATTTTGGCTTGAAATGAATCCATAATGGTATTTTTGGATTTTTTGAATTTTTTTGCTATTTTTGTTTAATTTCATTATTAGCGACGGGGTAGGAACGAAACGAAAAGATAATTTTTATTTTCTGTTTTTCTCAGCCTTTTCCGACATATTTTTGATTGAAATGAAGCCATAATTGTATTTTTTAATTTTTTGAATTTTTTTGCTATTGTTTTGGAATTGTCTATTTCGTGTCTGGTAGGAACGGAACGGAACGATAACTTTTATTTTCTCTATATCTCATCATTTTCCAACCTATTTTGGCTTGAAATGAATCCATAATGGTATTTTTTAATTTTTTAAATTTTTTTGCTATTTTTTTTGAGTTTTCTATATAGTGCCAGGATGGAACGAAACGGATGGTAATTTTTATTTTCCGTTTTTCTCGCCCTTTTCCGACCTATTTCGGTATGAAATGAATCCGTAATTGTATTTTTGAATTTTTTTTAATTTTTTTGCTATTTTTTTCGAATTTTCTATTTCGTGTCGGGTAGGAACGGAACGGAACGATAACTTTTATTTTCTCTCTATCTCATCATTTTCCAACCTATTTTGGCTTGAAATGAATCCATAGTGGTATTTTTGGATTTTTTGAATTTTTTTGCTATTTTTGTTTAATTTCGTATTTAGCGACGGGGTAGGAACGAAACGGAAAGATAATTTTTATTTTCTTTTTTTCTCGGCGTTTTCCGACCTATTTTGTCTTGAAATGAACCCGTAATGGTATTCTTTAATTTTTTGAATTTCTTTGCTCTTGTTTTAGAATTTTCTATTTCGTGTCGGGTAGGAAAGAAACGGAACGATAACTTTTATTTTCTCTCTATCTCATCCTTTTCCAATCTATTTTGGCTTGAAATGAATCCATAACCGTATTTTTTAATTTTTTGAATTTTTTTGCTTTTTTTTTTTAGTTTTCTATATAGTGCCAGGATGGAACGAAACGGAACGATAATTTTCATTTTCTGTTTTTCTCAGCCTTTTCCGACATATTTTTGATTGAAATGAAGCCATAATTGTATTTTTTAATTTTTTTAATTTTTTTGCTATTGTTTTGGAATTTTCTATTTCGTGTCGGGTAGGAACGGAACAAAACGATAATTTTTATTTTCTCTCTATCTCATCCTTTTCCAATCTATTTTGGCTTGAAATGAATCCATAACAGTATTTTTTAATTTTTTGAATTTTTTTGCTATTTTTTTTGAGTTTTCTATATAGTGCCAGGATGGAACGAAACGGATGGTAATTTTTATTTTCCGTTTTTCTCGGCCTTTTCCGACCTATTTCGGTTTGAAATGAATCCGTAATTGTATTTTTGAATTTTTTTTAATTTTTTTGCTATTTTTTTCGAATTTTCTATTTCGTGTCGGGTAGGAACGGAACGAAACGATAATTTTTATTTTCTCTCTATCTCATTCTTTTCCAATCTATTTTGGCTTGAAATGAATCCATAACCATATATTTTAATTTTTTGATTTTTTTTGCTATTGTTTTGGAATTGTCTATTTCGTGTCTGGTAGGAACGGAACGGAACGATAATTTTTATTTTCTCTCTATCTCATTCTTTTCCAATCTATTTTGGCTTGAAATGAATCCATAACCATATATTTTAATTTTTTGATTTTTTTTGCTATTGTTTTGGAATTGTCTATTTCGTGTCTGGTAGGAACGGAACGGAACGATAACTTTTATTTTCTCTATATCTCATCATTTTCCAACCTATTTTGGCTTGAAATGAATCCATAATGGTATTTTTGAATTTTTTGAATTTTTTTGCTATTTTTGTTTAATTTCATATTTAGCGACGGGTAGGAACGAAACGGAAAGATAATTTTTATTTTCTGTTTTTCTCGGCCTTTTCCGACCTATTTTGTCTTGAAATGAACCTGTAATGGTATTCTTTAATTTTTTGAATTTCTTTGCTATTGTTTTAGAATTTTCTATTTCGTGTCGGGTAGGAAAGAAACGGAACGATAACTTTTATTTTCTCTCTATCTCATCCTTTTCCAATCTATTTTGGCTTGAAATGAATCCGTAACCGTATTTTTTAATTTTTTAAATTTTTTTGCTATTTTTTTTGAGTTTTCTATATAGTGCCAGGATGGAACGAAACGGATGGTAATTTTTATTTTCCGTTTTTCTCGCCGTTTTCCGACCTATTTCAGTATGAAATGAATCCGTAATTGTATTTTTGAATTTTTTTTAATTTTTTTGCTATTTTTTTCGAATTTTCTATTTCGTGTCGGGTAGGAACGGAACGGAACGATAACTTTTATTTTCTCTCTATCTCATCATTTTCCAACCTATTTTGGCTTGAAATGAATCCATAGTGGTATTTTTGGATTTTTTGAATTTTTTTGCTATTTTTGTTTAATTTCATATTTAGCGACGGGGTAGGAACGAAACAGAAAGATAATTTTTATTTTCTTTTTTTCTCGGCCTTTGCCGACCTATTTTGTCTTAAAATGAACCCGTAATGGTATTCTTTAATTTTTTGAATTTCTTTGCTATTGTTTTAGAATTTTCTATTTCATGTCGGGTAGGAAAGAAACGGAACGATAACTTTTATTTTCTCTCTATCTCATCATTTTCCAACCTATTTTGGCTTGAAATGAATCCATAATGGTATTTTTGGATTTTTTGAATTTTTTTGCTATTTTTGTTTAATTTCATTATTAGCGACGGGGTAGGAACGAAACGGAAAGATAATTTTTATTTTCTGTTTTTCTCAGCCTTTTCCGACATATTTTTGATTGAAATGAAGCCATAATTGTATTTTTTAATTTTTTGAATTTTTTTGCTATTGTTTTGGAATTGTCTATTTCGTGTCTGGTAGGAACGGAACGGAACGATAACTTTTATTTTCTCTATATCTCATCATTTTCCAACCTATTTTGGCTTGAAATGAATCCATAATGGTATTTTTTAATTTTTTAAATTTTTTTGCTATTTTTTTTGAGTTTTCTATGTAGTGCCAGGATGGAACGAAACGGATGGTAATTTTTATTTTCCGTTTTTCTCGCCCTTTTCCGACCTATTTCGGTATGAAATGAATCCGTAATTGTATTTTTGAATTTTTTTTAATTTTTTTGCTATTTTTTTCGAATTTTCTATTTCGTGTCGGGTAGGAACGGAACGGAACGATAACTTTTATTTTCTCTATCTCATCATTTTCCAACCTATTTTGGCTTGAAATGAATCCATAGTGGTATTTTTGGATTTTTTGAATTTTTTTGCTATTTTTGTTTAATTTCATATTTAGCGACGGGGTAGGAACGAAACGGAAAGATAATTTTTATTTTCTTTTTTTCTCGGCCTTTTCCGACCTATTTTGTCTTGAAATGAACCCGTAATGGTATTCTTTAATTTTTTGAATTTCTTTGCTCTTGTTTTAGAATTTTCTATTTCGTGTCGGGTAGGAAAGAAACGGAACGATAACTTTTATTTTCTCTCTATCTCATCCTTTTCCAATCTATTTTGGCTTGAAATGAATCCATAACCGTATTTTTTAATTTTTTGAATTTTTTTGCTTTTTTTTTTTAGTTTTCTATATAGTGCCAGGATGGAACGAAACGGAACGATAATTTTCATTTTCTGTTTTTCTCAGCCTTTTCCGACATATTTTTGATTGAAATGAAGCCATAATTGTATTTTTTAATTTTTTTAATTTTTTTGCTATTGTTTTGGAATTTTCTATTTCGTGTCGGGTAGGAACGGAACAAAACGATAATTTTTATTTTCTCTCTATCTCATCCTTTTCCAATCTATTTTGGCTTGAAATGAATCCATAACAGTATTTTTTAATTTTTTGAATTTTTTTGCTATTTTTTTTGAGTTTTCTATATAGTGCCAGGATGGAACGAAACGGATGGTAATTTTTATTTTTCGTTTTTCTCGGCCTTTTCCGACCTATTTCGGTTTGAAATGAATCCGTAATTGTATTTTTGAATTTTTTTTAATTTTTTTGCTATTTTTTTCGAATTTTCTATTTCGTGTCGGGTAGGAACGGAACGAAACGATAATTTTTATTTTCTCTCTATCTCATTCTTTTCCAATCTATTTTGGCTTGAAATGAATCCATAACCATATATTTTAATTTTTTGATTTTTTTTGCTATTGTTTTGGAATTGTCTATTTCGTGTCTGGTAGGAACGGAACGGAACGATAATTTTTATTTTCTCTCTATCTCATTCTTTTCCAATCTATTTTGGCTTGAAATGAATCCATAACCATATATTTTAATTTTTTGATTTTTTTTGCTATTGTTTTGGAATTGTCTATTTCGTGTCTGGTAGGAACGGAACGGAACGATAACTTTTATTTTCTCTATATCTCATCATTTTCCAACCTATTTTGGCTTGAAATGAATCCATAATGGTATTTTTGAATTTTTTGAATTTTTTTGCTATTTTTGTTTAATTTCATATTTAGCGACGGGTAGGAACGAAACGGAAAGATAATTTTTATTTTCTGTTTTTCTCGGCCTTTTCCGACCTATTTTGTCTTGAAATGAACCTGTAATGGTATTCTTTAATTTTTTGAATTTCTTTGCTATTGTTTTAGAATTTTCTATTTCGTGTCGGGTAGGAAAGAAACGGAACGATAACTTTTATTTTCTCTCTATCTCATCCTTTTCCAATCTATTTTGGCTTGAAATGAATCCGTAACCGTATTTTTTAATTTTTTAAATTTTTTTGCTATTTTTTTTGAGTTTTCTATATAGTGCCAGGATGGAACGAAACGGATGGTAATTTTTATTTTCCGTTTTTCTCGCCGTTTTCCGACCTATTTCAGTATGAAATGAATCCGTAATTGTATTTTTGAATTTTTTTTAATTTTTTTGCTATTTTTTTCGAATTTTCTATTTCGTGTCGGGTAGGAACGGAACGGAACGATAACTTTTATTTTCTCTCTATCTCATCATTTTCCAACCTATTTTGGCTTGAAATGAATCCATAGTGGTATTTTTGGATTTTTTGAATTTTTTTGCTATTTTTGTTTAATTTCATATTTAGCGACGGGGTAGGAACGAAACGGAAAGATAATTTTTATTTTCTTTTTTTCTCGGCCTTTTCCGACCTATTTTGTCTTGAAATGAACCCGTAATGGTATTCTTTAATTTTTTGAATTTCTTTGCTATTGTTTTAGAATTTTCTATTTCGTGTCGGGTAGGAAAGAAACGGAACGATAACTTTTATTTTCTCTCTATCTCATCATTTTCCAATCTATTTTGGCTTGAAATGAATCCATAACCGTATTTTTTGGATTTTTTGAATTTTTTTGCTTTTTTTTTTGAGTTTTCTATATAGTGCCAGGATGGAACGAAACGGAACGATAATTTTCATTTTCTGTTTTTCTCAGCCTTTTCCGACATATTTTTGATTGAAATGAAGCCATAATTGTATTTTTTAATTTTTTGAATTTTTTTGCTATTGTTTTGGAATTTTCTATTTCGTGTCGGGTAGGAACGGAACAAAACGATAATTTTTATTTTCTCTCTATCTCATCCTTTTCCAATCTATTTTGGCTTGAAATGAATCCATAACAGTATTTTTTAATTTTTTGAATTTTTTTGCTATTTTTTTTGAGTTTTTTATATAGTGCCAGGATGGAACGAAACGGATGGTAATTTTTATTTTCTGTTTTTCTCGGCCTTTTCCGACCTATTTTTGCTTGAAATGAACCCGTAATGGTATTCTTTAATTTTTTGAATTTTTTCGCTATTGTTTTAGAATTTTCTATTTCGTGTCGGGTAGGAATGGAATGGAACGATAACTTTTATTTTCTCTCTATCTCATCATTTTCCAACCTATTTTGGCTTGAAATGAATCCATAATGGTATTTTTGGATTTTTTGAATTTTTTTGCTATTTTTGTTTAATTTCATATTTAGCGACGGGGTAGGAACGAAACGGAAAGATTATTTTTATTTTCTTTTTTTCTCGGCCTTTTCCGACCTATTTTGTCTTGAAATGAACCCGTAATGGTATTCTTTAATTTTTTGAATTTCTTTGCTATTGTTTTAGAATTTTCTATTTCGTGTCGTGTAGGAAAGAAACGGAACGATAACTTTTATTTTCTCTCTATCTCATCCTTTTCCAATCTATTTTGGCTTGAAATGAATCCATAACCGTATTTTTTAATTTTTTGAATTTTTTTGCTTTTTTTTTTGAGTTTTCTATATAGTGCCAGGATGGAACGAAACGGAACGATAATTTTCATTTTCTGTTTTTCTCAGCCTTTTCCGACATATTTTTGATTGAAATGAAGCCATAATTATATTTTTTAATTTTTTGAATTTTTTTGCTATTGTTTTGGAATTTTCTATTTCGTGTCGGGTAGGAACGGAACAAAACGATAATTTTTATTTTCTCTCTATCTCATCCTTTTCCAATCTATTTTGGCTTGAAATGAATCCATAACAGTATTTTTTAATTTTTTTAATTTTTTTGCTATTTTTTTTTGAATTTTCTATATAGTGCCAGGATGGAACGAAACGGATGGTAATTTTTATTTTCTGTTTTTCTCGGCCTTTTTCGTCCTATTTTGTATTGAAATGAATACATAATTGTATTTTTTAATTTTTTTAATTTTTTTGCTGTTTTGTTTGAATTTTCTATTTAGTGCCTGGTAGGAACGAAACGGAACGATAATTTTGATTTTCTGTTTTTCTCGGCCTTTTCCGTCCTATTTTGGCATGAAATGAATCCGTAATGGTATTCTTTAATTTTTTGAATTTTTTTGTTATTGTTTTGGAATTTTCTATTTCGTGTCAGGTAGGAACGGAACGAAACGATAATTTTTATTTTCTCACTATCTGATCCTTTTCCAACTTATTTTGGCTTGAAATGAATCCGTAATGGTATTTTTTAATTTTTTGAATTTTTTTGCTATTTTTTTTGAATTTCATATTTAGCGCCGGGTAGGAACGAAACAGAACAATAATTTTTATTTTCTGTTTTTCTCGGCCTTGTTCGACCTATTTTGGATGGAAATGAAGCAATAATTGTAATTTTTAATTTTTTGAATTTTTTTGCTATTTTGTTTGAATTTTCTATTTAGTTCCTTGTAGGAACGAAACGGAACGATAATTTTTATTTGCTGCTTTTCTCGGCCTTTTCTGACCTATTTTGGCTCGAAATGAATCCATAACCGTATTTTTTAATTTTTTTAATTTTTTTGCTATTTTTTTGAATTTTCTATTTAGTGCCAGGATGGAACGAAACGGATGGTAATTTTTATTTTCCGTTTTTCTCGGCCTTTTCCGACCTATTTCGGTTTGAAATGAATCCGTAATTGTATTTTTGAATTTTTTTTAATTTTTTTGCTATTTTTTTCGAATTTTCTATTTCGTGTCGGGTAGGAACGGAACGAAACGATAATTTTTATTTTCTCTCTATCTCATTCTTTTCCAATCTATTTTGGCTTGAAATGAATCCATAACCATATATTTTAATTTTTTGATTTTTTTTGCTATTGTTTTGGAATTGTCTATTTCGTGTCTGGTAGGAACGGAACGGAACGATAATTTTTATTTTCTCTCTATCTCATTCTTTTCCAATCTATTTTGGCTTGAAATGAATCCATAACCATATATTTTAATTTTTTTATTTTTTTTGCTATTGTTTTGGAATTGTGTATTTCGTGTCTGGTAGGAACGGAACGGAACGATAATTTTTATTTTCTCTCTATCTCATTCTTTTCCAATCTATTTTGGCTTGAAATGAATCCATAACAGTATTTTTTAATTTTTTTAATTTTTTTGCTATTTTTTTTATAATTTTCTATATAGTGCCAGGATGGAACGAAACGGATGTTAATTTTTATTTTCTATTTTTCTCGGCCTTTTTCGACCTATTTTGTATTGAAATGAATACATAATTGTATTTTTTAATTTTTTTAATTTTTTTGCTGTTTTGTTTGAATTTTCTATTTAGTGCCTGGTAGGAAACGAAACGGAACGATAATTTTGATTTTCTGTTTTTCTCGGCCTTTTCCGACCTATTTTGGCATGAAATGAATCCGTAATGGTATTCTTTAATTTTTTGAATTTTTTTGTTATTGTTTTGGAATTTTCTATTTCGTGTCAGGTAGGAACGGAACGAAACGATAATTTTTATTTTCTCACTATCTGATCCTTTTCCAACTTACTTTGGCTTGAAATGAATCCATAATGGTATTTTTTAATTTTTTGAATTTTTTTGCTATTTTTTTTGAATTTCATATTTAGCGCCGGGTAGGAACGAAACAGAACAATAACTTTTATTTTCTGTTTTTCTCGGCCTTGTCCGACCTATTTTGGATTGAAATGAAGCAATAATTGTATATTTTAATTTTTTGAATTTTTTTGCTATTTTGTTTGAATTTTCTATTTAGTTCCTTGTAGGAACGAAACGGAACGATAATTTTTATTTGCTGCTTTTCTCGGCCTTTTCTGACCTATTTTGGCTCGAAATGAATCCATAGCCATATTTTTTAATTTTTTGAATTTTTTTGCTATTTTTTTGAATTTTCTATTTAGTGCCAGGATGGAACGAAACGGATGGTAATTTTTATTTTCCGTTTTTCTCGGCCTTTTCCGACCTATTTCAGTTTGAAATGAATCCGTAATTGTATTTTTTAATTTTTTTAATTTTTTTGCTATTTTTTTTGAGTTTTCTATATAGTGCCAGGATGGAACGAAACGGATGGTAATTTTTATTTTCCGTTTTTCTCGACCTATTTCGGTTTGAAATGAATCCGTAATTGTATTTTTGAATTTTTTTTAATTTTTTTGCTATTTTTTTCGAATTTTCTATTTCGTGTCGGGTAGGAACGGAACGAAACGATAATTTTTATTTTCTCTCTATCTCATTCTTTTCCAATCTATTTTGGCTTGAAATGAATCCATAACCATATATTTTAATTTTTTGATTTTTTTTGCTATTGTTTTGGAATTGTCTATTTCGTGTCTGGTAGGAACGGAACGGAACGATAATTTTTATTTTCTCTCTATCTCATTCTTTTCCAATCTATTTTGGCTTGAAATGAATCCATAACCATATATTTTAATTTTTTGATTTTTTTTGCTATTGTTTTGGAATTGTCTATTTCGTGTCTGGTAGGAACAGAACGGAACGATAACTTTTATTTTCTCTATATCTCATCATTTTCCAACCTATTTTGGCTTGAAATGAATCCATAATGGTATTTTTGAATTTTTTGAATTTTTTTGCTATTTTTGTTTAATTTCATATTTAGCGACGGGTAGGAACGAAACGGAAAGATAATTTTTATTTTCTGTTTTTCTCGGCCTTTTCCAACCTATTTTGTCTTGAAATGAACCTGTAATGGTATTCTTTAATTTTTTGAATTTCTTTGCTATTGTTTTAGAATTTTCTATTTCGTGTCGGGTAGAAAAGAAACGGAACGATAACTTTTATTTTCTCTCTATCTCATCCTTTTCCAATCTATTTTGGCTTGAAATGAATCCATAACCGTATTTTTTAATTTTTTGAATTTTTTTGCTTTTTTTTTTTAGTTTTCTATATAGTGCCAGGATGGAACGAAACGGATGGTAATTTTTATTTTCCGTTTTTCTCGGCCTTTTCCGACCTATTTCGGTTTGAAATGAATCCGTAATTGTATTTTTTAATTTTTTTTTAATTTTTTTGCTATTTTTTTCGAATTTCCTATTTCGTGTTGGGTAGGAACGGAACGAAACAATAATTTTTATTTTCTCTCTATCTCATTCTTTTCCAATCTATTTTGGCTTGAAATGAATCCATAACCGTATTTTTTAATTTTTTGAATTTTTTTGCTAATTTTTTTTAGTTTTCTATATAGTGCCAGGATGGAACGAAACGGATGGTAATTTTTATTTTCCGTTTTTCTCGGCCTTTTCCAACCTATTTCGGTTTGAAATGAATCCGTAATTGTATTTTTGAATTTTTTTGAATTTTTTTGCTATTTTTTTCGAATTTTCTATTTCGTGTCGGGTAGGAACGGAACGAAACGATAATTTTTATTTTCTCTCTATCTCATTCTTTTCCAATCTATTTTGGCTTGAAATGAATCCATAACCATATATTTTAATTTTTTGATTTTTTTTGCTATTGTTTTGGAATTGTCTATTTCGTGTCTGGTAGGAACGGAACGGAACGATAATTTTTATTTTCTCTCTATCTCATTCTTTTCCAATCTATTTTGGCTTGAAATGAATCCATAACCATATATTTTAATTTTTTGATTTTTTTTGCTATTGTTTTGGAATTGTCTATTTCGTGTCTGGTAGGAACGGAACGGAACGATAACTTTTATTTTCTCTATATCTCATCATTTTCCAACCTATTTTGGCTTGAAATGAATCCATAATGGTATTTTTGAATTTTTTGAATTTTTCTGCTATTTTTGTTTAATTTCATATTTAGCGACGGGTAGGAACGAAACAGAAAGATAATTTTTATTTTCTGTTTTTCTCGGCCTTTTCCGACCTATTTTGTCTTGAAATGAACCTGTAATGGTATTCTTTAATTTTTTGAATTTCTTTGCTATTGTTTTAGAATTTTCTATTTCGTGTCGGGTAGGAAAGCAACGGAACGATAACTTTTATTTTCTCTCTATCTCATCATTTTCCAACCTATTTTGGCTTGAAATGAATCCATAGTGGTATTTTTGGATTTTTTGAATTTTTTTGCTATTTTTGTTTAATTTCATATTTAGCGACGGGGTAGGAACGAAACGGAAAGATAATTTTTATTTTCTTTTTTTCTCGGCCTTTTCCGACCTATTTTGTCTTGAAATGAACCCGTAATGGTATTCTTTAATTTTTTGAATTTCTTTGCTCTTGTTTTAGAATTTTCTATTTCGTGTCGGGTAGGAAAGAAACGGAACGATAACTTTTATTTTCTCTCTATCTCATCCTTTTCCAATCTATTTTGGCTTGAAATGAATCCATAACCGTATTTTTTAATTTTTTGAATTTTTTTGCTTTTTTTTTTGAGTTTTCTATATAGTGCCAGGATGGAACGAAACGGAACGATAATTTTCATTTTCTGTTTTTCTCAGCCTTTTCCGACATATTTTTGATTGAAATGAAGCCATAATTGTATTTTTTAATTTTTTTAATTTTTTTGCTATTGTTTTGGAATTTTCTATTTCGTGTCGGGTAGGAACGGAACAAAACGATAATTTTTATTTTCTCTCTATCTCATCCTTTTCCAATCTATTTTGGCTTGAAATGAATCCATAACAGTATTTTTTAATTTTTTGAATTTTTTTGCTATTTTTTTTGAGTTTTCTATATAGTGCCAGGATGGAACGAAACGGATGGTAATTTTTATTTTCCGTTTTTCTCGGCCTTTTCCGACCTATTTCGGTTTGAAATGAATCCGTAATTGTATTTTTGAATTTTTTTTAATTTTTTTGCTATTTTTTTCGAATTTTCTATTTCGTGTCGGGTAGGAACGGAACGAAACGATAATTTTTATTTTCTCTCTATCTCATTCTTTTCCAATCTATTTTGGCTTGAAATGAATCCATAACCATATATTTTAATTTTTTGATTTTTTTTGCTATTGTTTTGGAATTGTCTATTTCGTGTCTGGTAGGAACGGAACGGAACGATAATTTTTATTTTCTCTCTATCTCATTCTTTTCCAATCTATTTTGGCTTGAAATGAATCCATAACCATATATTTTAATTTTTTGATTTTTTTTGCTATTGTTTTGGAATTGTCTATTTCGTGTCTGGTAGGAACGGAACGGAACGATAACTTTTATTTTCTCTATATCTCATCATTTTCCAACCTATTTTGGCTTGAAATGAATCCATAATGGTATTTTTGAATTTTTTGAATTTTTTTGCTATTTTTGTTTAATTTCATATTTAGCGACGGGTAGGAACGAAACGGAAAGATAATTTTTATTTTCTGTTTTTCTCGGCCTTTTCCGACCTATTTTGTCTTGAAATGATCCTGTAATGGTATTCTTTAATTTTTTGAATTTCTTTGCTATTGTTTTAGAATTTTCTATTTCGTGTCGGGTAGGAAAGAAACGGAACGATAACTTTTATTTTCTCTCTATCTCATCCTTTTCCAATCTATTTTGGCTTGAAATGAATCCGTAACCGTATTTTTTAATTTTTTAAATTTTTTTGCTATTTTTTTTGAGTTTTCTATATAGTGCCAGGATGGAACGAAACGGATGGTAATTTTTATTTTCCGTTTTTCTCGCCCTTTTCCGACCTATTTTGGTATGAAATGAATCCGTAATTGTATTTTTGAATTTTTTTTAATTTTTTTGCTATTTTTTTCGAATTTTCTATTTCGTGTCGGGTAGGAACGGAACGGAACGATAACTTTTATTTTCTCTCTATCTCATCATTTTCCAACCTATTTTGGCTTGAAATGAATCCATAGTGGTATTTTTGGATTTTTTGAATTTTTTTGCTATTTTTGTTTAATTTCATATTTAGCGACGGGGTAGGAACGAAACGGAAAGATAATTTTTATTTTCTGTTTTTCTCAGCCTTTTCCGACATATTTTTGATTGAAATGAAGCCATAATTGTATTTTTTAATTTTTTGAATTTTTTTGCTATTGTTTTGGAATTGTCTATTTCGTGTCTGGTAGGAACGGAACGGAACGATAACTTTTATTTTCTCTATATCTCATCATTTTCCAACCTATTTTGGCTTGAAATGAATCCATAATGGTATTTTTGAATTTTTTGAATTTTTTTGCTATTTTTGTTTAATTTCATATTTAGCGACGGGTAGGAACGAAACGGAAAGATAATTTTTATTTTCTGTTTTTCTCGGCCTTTTCCGACCTATTTTGTCTTGAAATGAACCTGTAATGGTATTCTTTAATTTTTTGAATTTCTTTGCTATTGTTTTAGAATTTTCTATTTCGTGTCGGGTAGGAAAGAAACGGAACGATAACTTTTATTTTCTCTCTATCTCATCCTTTTCCAATCTATTTTGGCTTGAAATGAATCCGTAACCGTATTTTTTAATTTTTTAAATTTTTTTGCTATTTTTTTTGAGTTTTCTATATAGTGCCAGGATGGAACGAAACGGATGGTAATTTTTATTTTCCGTTTTTCTCGCCCTTTTCCGACCTATTTCAGTATGAAATGAATCCGTAATTGTATTTTTTAATTTTTTTTAATTTTTTTGCTATTTTTTTCGAATTTTCTATTTCGTGTCGGGTAGGAACGGAACGGAACGATAACTTTTATTTTCTCTCTATCTCATCATTTTCCAACCTATTTTGGCTTGAAATGAATCCATAATGGTATTTTTGGATTTTTTGAATTTTTTTGCTATTTTTGTTTAATTTCATTATTAGCGACGGGGTAGGAACGAAACGGAAAGATAATTTTTATTTTCTTTTTTTCTCGGCCTTTGCCGACCTATTTTGTCTTGAAATGAACCCGTAATAGTATTCTTTAATTTTTTGAATTTCTTTGCTATTGTTTTAGAATTTTCTATTTCGTGTCGGGTAGGAAAGAAACGGAACGATAACTTTTATTTTCTCTCTATCTCATCATTTTCCAACCTATTTTGGCTTGAAATGAATCCATAATGGTATTTTTGGATTTTTTGAATTTTTTTGCTATTTTTGTTTAATTTCATTATTAGCGACGGGGTAGGAACGAAACGGAAAGATAATTTTTATTTTCTGTTTTTCTCAGCCTTTTCCGACATATTTTTGATTGAAATGAAGCCATAATTGTATTTTTTAATTTTTTGAATTTTTTTGCTATTGTTTTGGAATTGTCTATTTCGTGTCTGGTAGGAACGGAACGGAACGATAACTTTTATTTTCTCTATATCTCATCATTTTCCAACCTATTTTGGCTTGAAATGAATCCATAATGGTATTTTTGAATTTTTTGAATTTTTTTGCTATTTTTGTTTAATTTCATATTTAGCGACGGGTAGGAACGAAACGGATGGTAATTTTTATTTTCTGTTTTTCTCGGCCTTTTCCGTCCTATTTTTGCTTGAAATGAACCCGTAATGGTATTCTTTAATTTTTTGAATTTTTTCGCTATTGTTTTAGAATTTTCTATTTCGTGTCGGGTAGGAATGGAATGGAACGATAACTTTTATTTTCTCTCTATCTCATCATTTTCCAACCTATTTTGGCTTGAAATGAATCCATAATGGTATTTTTGGATTTTTTGAATTTTTTTGCTATTTTTGTTTAATTTCATATTTAGCGACGAGGTAGGAACGAAACGGAAAGATAATTTTTATTTTCTTTTTTTCTCGGCCTTTTCCGACCTATTTTGTCTTGAAATGAACCCGTAATGGTATTCTTTAATTTTTTGAATTTCTTTGCTATTGTTTTAGAATTTTCTATTTCGTGTCGGGTAGGAAAGAAACGGAACGATAACTTTTATTTTCTCTCTATCTCATCCTTTTCCAATCTATTTTGGCTTGAAATGAATCCATAACCGTATTTTTTAATTTTTTGAATTTTTTTGCTTTTTTTTTTGAGTTTTCTATATAGTGCCAGGATGGAACGAAACGGAACGATAATTTTCATTTTCTGTTTTTCTCAGCCTTTTCCGACATATTTTTGATTGAAATGAAGCCATAATTATATTTTTTTATTTTTTGAATTTTTTTGCTATTGTTTTGGAATTTTCTATTTCGTGTCGGGTAGGAACGGAACAAAACGATAATTTTTATTTTCTCTCTATCTCATCCTTTTCCAATCTATTTTGGCTTGAAATGAATCCATAACAGTATTTTTTAATTTTTTGAATTTTTTTGCTATTTTTTTTGAGTTTTCTATATAGTGCCAGGATGGAACGAAACGGATGGTAATTTTTATTTTCTGTTTTTCTCGGCCTTTTCCGACCTATTTTTGCTTGAAATGAACCCGTAATGGTATTCTTTAATTTTTTGAATTTTTTCGCTATTGTTTTAGAATTTTCTATTTCGTGTCGGGTAGGAATGGAATGGAACGATAACTTTTATTTTCTCTCTATCTCATCGTTTTCCAATCTATTTTGGCTTGAAATGAATCCATAACAGTATTTTTTAATTTTTTTAATTTTTTTGCTATTTTTTTTTGAATTTTCTATATAGTGCCAGGATGGAACGAAACGGATGGTAATTTTTATTTTCTGTTTTTCTCGGCCTTTTTCGTCCTATTTTGTATTGAAATGAATACATAATTGTATTTTTTAATTTTTTTAATTTTTTTGCTGTTTTGTTTGAATTTTCTATTTAGTGCCTGGTAGGAACGAAACGGAACGATAATTTTGATTTTCTGTTTTTCTCGGCCTTTTCCGTCCTATTTTGGCATGAAATGAATCCGTAATGGTATTCTTTAATTTTTTGAATTTTTTTGTTATTGTTTTGGAATTTTCTATTTCGTGTCAGGTAGGAACGGAACGAAACGATAATTTTTATTTTCTCACTATCTGATCCTTTTCCAACTTATTTTGGCTTGAAATGAATCCGTAATGGTATTTTTTAATTTTTTGAATTTTTTTGCTATTTTTTTTGAATTTCATATTTAGCGCCGGGTAGGAACGAAACAGAACAATTATTTTTATTTTCTGTTTTTCTCGGCCTTGTCCGACCTATTTTGGATGGAAATGAAGCAATAATTGTAATTTTTAATTTTTTGAATTTTTTTGCTATTTTGTTTGAATTTTCTATTTAGTTCCTTGTAGGAACGAAACGGAACGATAATTTTTATTTGCTGCTTTTCTCGGCCTTTTCTGACCTATTTTGGCTCGAAATGAATCCATAACCGTATTTTTTAATTTTTTTAATTTTTTTGCTATTTTTTTGAATTTTCTATTTAGTGCCAGGATGGAACGAAACGGATGGTAATTTTTATTTTCCGTTTTTCTCGGCCTTTTCCGACCTATTTCGGTTTGAAATGAATCCGTAATTGTATTTTTGAATTTTTTTTAATTTTTTTGCTATTTTTTTCGAATTTTCTATTTCGTGTCGGGTAGGAACGGAACGAAACGATAATTTTTATTTTCTCTCTATCTCATTCTTTTCCAATCTATTTTGGCTTGAAATGAATCCATAACCATATATTTTAATTTTTTGATTTTTTTTGCTATTGTTTTGGAATTGTCTATTTCGTGTCTGGTAGGAACGGAACGGAACGATAATTTTTATTTTCTCTCTATCTCATTCTTTTCCAATCTATTTTGGCTTGAAATGAATCCATAACCATATATTTTAATTTTTTTATTTTTTTTGCTATTGTTTTGGAATTGTGTATTTCGTGTCTGGTAGGAACGGAACGGAACGATAATTTTTATTTTCTCTCTATCTCATTCTTTTCCAATCTATTTTGGCTTGAAATGAATCCATAACAGTATTTTTTAATTTTTTTAATTTTTTTGCTATTTTTTTTATAATTTTCTATATAGTGCCAGGATGGAACGAAACGGATGTTAATTTTTATTTTCTATTTTTCTCGGCCTTTTTCGACCTATTTTGTATTGAAATGAATACATAATTGTATTTTTTAATTTTTTTAATTTTTTTGCTGTTTTGTTTGAATTTTCTATTTAGTGCCTGGTAGGAAACGAAACGGAACGATAATTTTGATTTTCTGTTTTTCTCGGCCTTTTCCGACCTATTTTGGCATGAAATGAATCCGTAATGGTATTCTTTAATTTTTTGAATTTTTTTGTTATTGTTTTGGAATTTTCTATTTCGTGTCAGGTAGGAACGGAACGAAACGATAATTTTTATTTTCTCACTATCTGATCCTTTTCCAACTTACTTTGGCTTGAAATGAATCCATAATGGTATTTTTTAATTTTTTGAATTTTTTTGCTATTTTTTTTGAATTTCATATTTAGCGCCGGGTAGGAACGAAACAGAACAATAACTTTTATTTTCTGTTTTTCTCGGCCTTGTCCGACCTATTTTGGATTGAAATGAAGCAATAATTGTATATTTTAATTTTTTGAATTTTTTTGCTATTTTGTTTGAATTTTCTATTTAGTTCCTTGTAGGAACGAAACGGAACGATAATTTTTATTTGCTGCTTTTCTCGGCCTTTTCTGACCTATTTTGGCTCGAAATGAATCCATAGCCATATTTTTTAATTTTTTGAATTTTTTTGCTATTTTTTTGAATTTTCTATTTAGTGCCAGGATGGAACGAAACGGATGGTAATTTTTATTTTCCGTTTTTCTCGGCCTTTTCCGACCTATTTCAGTTTGAAATGAATCCGTAATTGTATTTTTTAATTTTTTTAATTTTTTTGCTATTTTTTTTGAGTTTTCTATATAGTGCCAGGATGGAACGAAACGGATGGTAATTTTTATTTTCCGTTTTTCTCGGCCTTTTCCGACCTATTTCGGTTTGAAATGAATCCGTAATTGTATTTTTGAATTTTTTTTAATTTTTTTGCTATTTTTTTCGAATTTTCTATTTCGTGTCGGGTAGGAACGGAACGAAACGATAATTTTTATTTTCTCTCTATCTCATTCTTTTCCAATCTATTTTGGCTTGAAATGAATCCATAACCATATATTTTAATTTTTTGATTTTTTTTGCTATTGTTTTGGAATTGTCTATTTCGTGTCTGGTAGGAACGGAACGGAACGATAATTTTTATTTTCTCTCTATCTCATTCTTTTCCAATCTATTTTGGCTTGAAATGAATCCATAACCATATATTTTAATTTTTTGATTTTTTTTGCTATTGTTTTGGAATTGTCTATTTCGTGTCTGGTAGGAACGGAACGGAACGATAACTTTTATTTTCTCTATATCTCATCATTTTCCAACCTATTTTGGCTTGAAATGAATCCATAATGGTATTTTTGAATTTTTTGAATTTTTTTGCTATTTTTGTTTAATTTCATATTTAGCGACGGGTAGGAACGAAACGGAAAGATAATTTTTATTTTCTGTTTTTCTCGGCCTTTACCGACCTATTTTGTCTTGAAATGAACCTGTAATGGTATTCTTTAATTTTTTGAATTTCTTTGCTATTGTTTTAGAATTTTCTATTTCGTGTCGGGTAGGAAAGAAACGGAACGATAACTTTTATTTTCTCTCTATCTCATCCTTTTCCAATCTATTTTGGCTTGAAATGAATCCATAACCGTATTTTTTAATTTTTTGAATTTTTTTGCTTTTTTTTTTTAGTTTTCTATATAGTGCCAGGATGGAACGAAACGGATGGTAATTTTTATTTTCCGTTTTTCTCGGCCTTTTCCGACCTATTTCGGTTTGAAATGAATCCGTAATTGTATTTTTTAATTTTTTTTTAATTTTTTTGCTATTTTTTTCGAATTTCCTATTTCGTGTTGGGTAGGAACGGAACGAAACGATAATTTTTATTTTCTCTCTATCTCATTCTTTTCCAATCTATTTTGGCTTGAAATGAATCCATAACCGTATTTTTTAATTTTTTGAATTTTTTTGCTAATTTTTTTTAGTTTTCTATATAGTGCCAGGATGGAACGAAACGGATGGTAATTTTTATTTTCCGTTTTTCTCGGCTTTTTCCAACCTATTTCGGTTTGAAATGAATCCGTAATTGTATTTTTGAATTTTTTTGAATTTTTTTGCTATTTTTTTCGAATTTTCTATTTCGTGTCGGGTAGGAACGGAACGAAACGATAATTTTTATTTTCTCTCTATCTCATTCTTTTCCAATCTATTTTGGCTTGAAATGAATCCATAACCATATTTTTTAATTTTTTGATTTTTTTTGCTATTGTTTTGGAATTGTCTATTTCGTGTCGGGTAGGAACGGAACGGAACGGAACGATAACTTTTATTTTCTCTATATCTCATCATTTTCCAACCTATTTTGGCTTGAAATGAATCCATAATGGTATTTTTGAATTTTTTTAATTTTTTTGCTATTTTTGTTTAATTTCATATTTAGCGACGGGTAGGAACGAAACGGAAAGATAATTTTTATTTTCTGTTTTTCTCGGCCTTTTCCGACCTATTTTGTCTTGAAATGAACCTGTAATGGTATTCTTTAATTTTTTGAATTTCTTTGCTATTGTTTTAGAATTTTCTATTTCGTGTCGGGTAGGAAAGAAACGGAACGATAACTTTTATTTTCTCTCTATCTCATCCTTTTCCAATCTATTTTGGCTTGAAATGAATCCATAACCGTATTTTTTAATTTTTTGAATTTTTTTGCTTTTTTTTTTTAGTTTTCTATATAGTGCCAGGATGGAACGAAACGGATGGTAATTTTTATTTTCCGTTTTTCTCGGCCTTTTCCGACCTATTTCGGTTTGAAATGAATCCGTAATTGTATTTTTTAATTTTTTTTTAATTTTTTTGCTATTTTTTTCGAATTTCCTATTTCGTGTTGGGTAGGAACGGAACGAAACGATAATTTTTATTTTCTCTCTATCTCATTCTTTTCCAATCTATTTTGGCTTGAAATGAATCCATAACCGTATTTTTTAATTTTTTGAATTTTTTTGCTAATTTTTTTTAGTTTTCTATATAGTGCCAGGATGGAACGAAACGGATGGTAATTTTTATTTTCCGTTTTTCTCGGCCTTTTCCGACCTATTTCGGTTTGAAATGAATCCGTAATTGTATTTTTGAATTTTTTTGAATTTTTTTGCTATTTTTTTCGAATTTTCTATTTCGTGTCGGGTAGGAACGGAACGAAACGATAATTTTTATTTTCTCTCTATCTCATTCTTTTCCAATCTATTTTGGCTTGAAATGAATCCATAACCATATTTTTTAATTTTTTGATTTTTTTTGCTATTGTTTTGGAATTGTCTATTTCGTGTCGGGTAGGAACGGAACGGAACGATAACTTTTATTTTCTCTATATCTCATCATTTTCCAACCTATTTTGGCTTGAAATGAATCCATAATGGTATTTTTGAATTTTTTTAATTTTTTTGCTATTTTTGTTTAATTTCATATTTAGTGACGGGTAGGAACGAAATGGAACGATAATTTTTATTTTCTGTTTTTCTCGGCCTTTTCCTACCTATTTTGTCTTGAAATGAACCCGTAATGGTATTCTTTAATTTTTTGAATTTCTTTGCTATTGTTTTAGAATTTTCTATTTCGTATCGGGTAGGAAAGAAACGGAACGATAACTTTTATTTTCTCTCTATCTCATCCTTTTCCAATCTATTTTTGCTTGAAATGAATCCATAACCATATTTTTTAATTTTTTGAATTTCTTTGCTATTTTTTTTGAGTTTTCTATATAGTGCCAGGATGGAACGAAACGGATGGTAATTTTTATTTGCTGTTTTTCTTGGCCTTTTCCGACCTATTTCGGTTTGAAATGAATCCATAACAGTATTTTTTAATTTTTTTAATTTTTTTGCTATTTTTTTTGAATTTTCTATATAGTGCCAGGATGGAACAAAACGGATGGTAATTTTTATTTTCTGTTTTTCTCGGCCTTTTTCGACCTATTTTGTATTGAAATGAAGCCATAATTCTATTTTTTAATTTTTTGAATTTTTTTGCTGTTTTGTTTGAATTTTCTATTTAGTGCCTGGTAGGAACGAAACGGAACGATAATTTTGATTTTCTGTTTTTCTCGGCCTTTTCCGACCTATTTTGGCATGAAATGAATCCGTAATGGTATTCTTTAATTTTTTGAATTTTTTTGTTATTGTTTTGGAATTTTCTATTTCGTGTCGGGAAGGAACGATACGAAACGATAATTTTTATTTTCTCTCTATCTCATCCTTTTCCAACTTATTTTGGCTTGAAATGAATCCATAATGGTATTTTTTAATTTTTTTAATTTTTTTGCTATTTTTTTTGAATTTCATATTTAGCGCCGGGTTGGAACGAAACAGAATAATAATTTTTATTTTCTGTTTTTCTTGGCCTTTTCCGACCTATTTTGGATTGAAATGAAGCCATAATTGTATTTTTTAATTTTTTGAATTTTTTTGCTATTTTGTTTGAATTTTCTATTTAGTTCCTGGTAGGAACGAAACGGAACGATAATTTTTATTTTCAGTTTTTCTCGGCCTTTTCCGACCTATTTTGGCTCGAAATGAATCCATTATGGTATTTTTTAATTTTCTGAATTTTTTATTTAGTGCCGGGCTGTAACGAAACGGAACGATAATTTTTATTTTCTCTTTTCTCGGCCTTTTCCGACCTCTTTTGGCTTGAAATGTACCCGTAATGGTATTTTTGAATTTTTTGAATTTTTTTGCTATTGTTCTGGAATTTTCTATTTCGTGTCGGGTAGGAACGGAAGGGAATGATAACTTTTATTTTCTCTCTATTTCATCATTTTCCAACCTATTTTTGCTTGAAATGAATCCATAACTGTATTTTTAAACTTTTTGAATTTTTTTGCTATTTTTCTTGAATTTTCTATTATGCGTCGGGTAGGAACGGAACAGAATTAAAATTTTTATTTTCTCTCTTTCTCATCCTTTTCCAACTTATTTTGGCTTGAAATGAATCCATAATAGTATTTTTTAATTTTTTTGCTATTTTCTTTGAATTTCGTATTTAGCGCCGGGTAGGAACGAAACGGAACGATAATTTTCATTTTTTGCTTTGTGATCCTCATCACCTGCAATCAACACGCATCCTCCAAGTTCCATCCTTCTTAGGCACAAGTAGCACCGGCACCGGCACCGCGCATGGACTCATGCTCTCTCTTACATTTCCTTTGGTCAGCAACTCCTCAACTTGCCTTTGAAATTACTCTGTCTCCTCCGGATTACTCCTATAGGCTGGTCGGTTAGGAATTGTCGCACTTGGCACAAAATTATTTTGGTGCTCTATTCCTCTAATAGGTGGCAATCTACTAGGCACATCGTTAGGAAACACGTCCTCATATTCCTACAACAAAGAAACAACAACACTAGGCAAAGATTCGTCAAGTTCGTTAGTATTAAAACATACCTCTTTGTACAAGAGTACAAATATAGGCTGGTTTGTATAAAAAGCATTCTTAACATCACTTGCCTTAGCATAAAAACTCCCTTGTTTTTTTTTGTTTTTCTCTCATTTTTTCCACTCTCTATTTTCTTTTCACTCTCTTTTTTCTGTTCACTCTCTTTTTTCCTTTCACTCTCTTTCTCATCATCATTTTTTGAACTCTCAGCCTCACAAATTTTCTTTAAGTCATTCTCTTTTCTTAATTTCATTTGATCTTCATACACTTGTCTTGGAGTCAACCGTACAAGAGTAATGGTTTTATTTTCTTTTACAAAAGAATACCTATTCTTGAACCTGTCATGTTTGACTTTTCCGTCAAACAGCCAAGGCCTGCCCAATAAAATGTGACCTACAAACATTGGAACAACATCACAAAGCACTTCATCCTTGTACCTCCCAATTGAAAAAGAAACCAGTATTTGCCTATTTACCTTAACCTCTCCATAATCATTCAACCATTGCAACTTATATGGTCTAGGGTGTTTCAAGGTAGGTAAATTCAATTTTTCCACTAAAGTAGTGCTAGCCACATTAGTACAGTTCCCCCCATCAATGATCATACTACATACCTTATTGTTGATGTGGCATCTAGTGTGAAAAATATTCTCCCTTTGTTGTTCCATGTCATCCTCTTTAACTTAGGCACTTAAAGCACGCCTAGCCACAAGTGACTCTCCATCCACTGGATACTCCACATTATCGTCACAAGCATCCTCAAGTGATGGCATTTGGTCATCATCTTCCTCACTTTTAGTTTCCACCTCTCCATCAATATGTGCGATCATGGTCCTCTTATTTGGGCATTGCGAAGCTATATGACCTACTCCCAAACAACGAAAACACTTAATATCATGATTACGAGTTTGGGATTCATTTTTACCTTTGTTGACATTGGGAGCTTCATCTCTATTTTTTGGTGCTTCGGTTTTGGACTTGAAAACAACCCCTTCATCTTTCCTCCCATTTGACGTCCATAAAGTAGAGGAGCTTAGATTTTGAAATGACCGAGTTCCTTTCCTTTTAAGCTGTTGTTCCACCTTTATTGCCATGTGCACCATGTCTTCCAACTCCACATAGTGTTGTAACTCCACCACGTTGGCAATGTCCCGATTCAACCCATTCAGAAACCTTGCCATAGTAGCTTCTCTATCCTCCTCTACATTAGCCCGAATCATGGCAATCTCCATCTCCTTGTGATAGTCATCTACACTCCTATAGTCTTGAGTAAGACTCTGTAATTTCTGATACAAGTCCCTATAGTAGTGACTAGGGACAAACCGCCTCCTCATGATGGCCTTCATTTCCTCCCACATCTTAATAGGCCTCTCAAAGTTTCTCCTTCTGTTCATCACAAGTTGATCATAATTCAGTAAACTCAATCACAGCTAGTTTTACCTTTTTCTCCTTGGAGTATTTGTGGCACTCAAAGATGAACTCCACCTTCTTCTCCCACTCCAAGTACACTTTTGGATCATTTTTCCCTTGGAACGATGGTATCTTCATTTTGATGGTTCCTAGGTTTTTGTCAGTCCCATCTTGCCATCTTGGATCTCTTCAAAAACCTTTACCACGCCTTTCTCCCCTTGGTGCAAACATGCCCTCATTGTTCAATGAAGCTTGATCCTCTTCATCTTTAAACTCATCCTTATTGTAGTCATCAGAATCATCAACGCGCGCATGCCATCCTTGCCTTCTAGCATTAGGGGCTCTTTGGGGACGCTCCTCACGTAAAGAAGCAATAACAGCATCTTGCCTATCCATCCGATCCCGAATATCATTAAGCACCACGTTCATGCGCTTAAACTGTTGTTGCATAGCCTGCAACATGAGGGATGACTCCTCCCCTCCTTCCCTATTTGATGTTTCGCCCCTAGAAGACATATTTTTGAAACTACAAAGAAATGTTAGAAATAATTCCTCACAACACTCCCTCACATGTTTGCACTCAAATTATGTCACTCACAGTCGTGTTTCACTCTTAAATTGGCTTTTTCCCGATATTGGTCTCACACTCTCTTGCCTTTTTCCACTCGTAGCTTCCCCTTTTTAGTTTTACTTAAACTAATAAACTTGATCAAGAAATTCAACTTGTAGTATTTAAACTAATACCAATGGAAAGAAAATATGACAGAAACACTAAATCAAAGCAAAAGGACAAAAGAAAATAATATTTTGGTCTGAGAGAATTGAAACTAAAAACAATATTTTTTTTTTCTGTTTTCTATTTCTTTTTTGAAGTCTCTTCTTCTTCTTCTTCTTCTTCTTTTTTTGGTGGAGCTTGGTGCACGATTTTAACCTAGTGCACGTCACAAAATAAGAACGAGGAATAAAGAACACAAAAAGAACAAGATATGATGATAACAGGAAACAAAAGATAAAGGGATAGGAAACTGATTTTAGAACCTGTGCTCTGATACCAATCAACACGCTTTGAGACCCAACAAACAGTATTGGAATAATTGCCCAAGAAAGCTAAAATTCAGATTTTGATAGAACCCTGACCCAACGTTTATAAGTGAAACGCGAACCAAAGGTATAAGTAACAAACCTTGACCCAATGATTATAATGGAATCACGAACCAAAGGTATAAAGTTTGAACGCTACAAGGAAGAATCCCTGATAAGTTCACAGTTCTTGAAGAACCAAAAGAAGAGCAAAGCCTTACCTTTTCTGATTTTTATTCAATAATCCCTCTATTACAATGAGTGCATGCTACTTATATGACATGACTGAAAATAGAAAATATAAAAAACGTACTAAATAATAAAACCCTAAATAAAAGCTGATTTGGTCTGAAATTAGTAGATCCAAAATAGGAAAATAGGTAAAAAACGTTCTAAATAATAAAAGCCTAAAATTAAGGTAAATCTAGTCTGAAATTATAAGCTCCAGAATAGGAAAAATGTCTATTAACTGATATGGAGCTAGAAAGTCAATCAGCCATTGATCCACGCCATAAATCACGCCCAATCAAGCTAGATCAGCCCTCAATAGCTTGGATTAAATTTATTATTACTTTATCTTCCTTTGGGGCCAAGCTTGGAATGTCCTGCATTAGAATTAGCCCAAATCTCTTGAATCAGCCCATTAAGTTCTTTTTTGATCTTCTTGGATCTTGCTCTAGTAATAGGTCCAACTGGAACATGCAATGGATCCCTGAATGCTTGTTGATTCTCATCACAGTTGAATGGAGGGACAAGGAGGAACCAGAATTGTCGCAAGGGGTACACATGCTGAACCTGAGGCAATACTTGGTCATCAAGATACCAATACCTCCCATGGCCACACTCAAACAATACCTGGCGACCATTCAACTCTTTAGCCCATTCACACTCAGCATACTCCTCACATCTAAGGTAAGGATCCAAAGACACCTAAAAATCACAAAGAACCCAGAATGAAAAGAAAACCAAACCATAACCAAACACAAAAACCCTTAACTAAACACAAAATCCAAAAAAAAAATAATAATAATACATTAGCAACGGTTAGGTTGTCAATCACCATATGCCAAACTTGCAAAGAACGTTTGGAAGGTACAGACAAACGAAATTTGGGCAACCAACGAAGAAACCTTGTGATGCGAACCTCAATCGTCACGCTTTGAGACCCAACAAACAATATTAGAATACTTGCCCAAGAAAGCTAAAATTCAGATTTTGATAGAACCCTGACCTAACTTTTATAATCGAAACGTGAACCAAAGGTATAAGTATAACACCTTGACCCAGTGATTATAATAGAATCATGAACCAGAGGTATAAAGTTTAAACGCCATAAGAAAGAATCCCTGATAAGTTCACAGTTCTTGAAGAACCAAAAGAAGAGCAAAGCCTCACCTTTTCTGATTTTTATTCAATAATTTCTTGAAAACGTTTACAAACTTAGGGGGCTATTTAAGGGTTCCATAAAACTTGACATACAAGAAAATATATTCTAAAATAACTCCTAATTGATACCTAAGCATATCAGGAATCAAATTTGAACTAAAAAGCATTAAATGCACCTAAAAACAAGGAAATAAATCACCTAAACCTAAAATAACATTTTTTACATAAAAATACCAAAAATAATAAATTACAATATTTAAATAGTAAATTGTGTCGTACATCACCTTGGAAACATGTCACCAACATCTTCCAAAACTTGAGGACCAACCCCAAAATATTCATACATCCAAACTTGAAAGAAATCAACACATCATTACGAAATAACCAAAATGACTTTCCAAAACCCACACATAGCCAAAAATTCCAAACCTCACTGCCAAACAAACGGTGGACCTCCTAAGCTTGAGAGACTTTGCCTAGAAAGTTGAGTCATGAAATCCAAGAGAATTGCGTAAGCCATGCCACCCCAATCATAATTTTGATTTGGTCAATATCCTTTAGACTCCACAAATAGTGCAAGCTCACACAATACTACCCAAGTTTGGACATAAGAAAGTTCTAATGAAGAGAAGTGTTAGGAAATATGTGAATCATGTTAGGAACATATGTCAACATTTTATGTAATTGGCTAATCTTTTGACAAAATGCACTTTACTTGTAATTGGGTGGATCTAAGATGTGTTTAATGTTTCAAGAAACAAGGTTTCAATTTCAAGTGTTAAAGCTATGCAAGTCTGTCCAAGAATCAAGTGAGAAAGTGCTGGATTTTAAAGTTCAATAGCTAGCATCTATTGAGGTTTAAAAGCTGTTTCAGCCCGTGGCTCGACACCTAGCTCGATAGATGGCTATCTATCGAGGTTTATGAAACTCAGTTTTTTAGAGCTGTTTTTCATTCAATCCGTGAGTATGTGTTTAGGTCTTCTTTTCTCAAAACCCTAAACATATATAAGGATTATTTTGAGGGCCGTAAAAGGTTATACAAGTTGCACGAGGGCACAATTCCACAAGTATGAGGAAAAATGTGACTGGAGGCCTAGTTTGCCCTAGTTCATCTTTTTCTTAAAGAAGCTGCTGTGTTTGTACACTATAGAGTTTTCTGACCAAGGAGCTTCTTGATCTTTATCATGTGATGAACTGAAGAATTTTGCAGCCAATATTTTTCTCAAATTGGTGATTAAGTCGCGTACTGGGATCCGTGTAATTGGTTAGTCACATAGTGGGAGCCATGTATTGAAAATGAGAGATTATCACTACAGAACAAGTTCAATTGGGTATTAGGGTAAGGGTTCAATTGTAGGTTGGTATAAGGTACTGGGATTCCTTTACTTATAACCACTTGTTTTGATAATAGTGGATTCTCGGGAATAGTGACCTCAAAATGACCTGGTGGGATTTTTGCCATGTAGATTTTCCTCATTCGTAAACAAATCACCATGTCAATTTATTTTCCATTGCATACTTAGTTAATTGGTGATTTGTTTGTGCTACCACGTGCTTTGCATGTTAATTTGATTAATTAATAAACTTGGCTAATTAATTGATTAATTCATCATAAGGGGTTAATACATTCTTGGCCTATCAAGAAGCATGAACATGCGTGTGCCGGTTGCTACAGTCTTACAGTTCTCGATATTCTCATACAACCACGTCAAGGAAACTTTTTTTCTCTTCCGTTTTGAAGGCATCACACCCAAAAGACTTTTAACCTCTTTTGAAGTAAGGAAATCATTGACTTTGATTCTTTCACCGCCAAATCTTAAGCTAGTAATGATGGAGAAGTCGTACGGTGTCAATATCACTTCACCAATGCCTGGAAAATGGAAAGTGCACGTAGTGTCCCAAAATTGCTCTACCAAAGTAAGGAGTAACTGGAGATCTTTGCACTAATGAGTATCCTGATTCAATAAAGTTTAGAAAAAAGTCTGGAAGCCTACTTCATCAATGATGTTCTTAATATATGGAGACAATATCTCTCCCATATTCCTTTCAACATCTGGAGGCTACCTCGACTTTTGAGATTCTACAAAACAAAGTTGGACAATCATCAAGATGTCCACAAAATACTCATACCAACAAAAAATTCCATATCCAAACAAAATTTTCCCATGACCAACAAAAAATTTCATGTCCAACAAAATTTTTCATGCCAAAAAATTCTCCAAAGACCAACCAAAATTTGTCCATGTCTGACACAAAAAAAATATTCATGTCTAACACACCAAAAAAAAAAAAAAAAAAAATCCACACCACCACAAATTTTTTTTTCTCATACCCATGTCCATAAAAGTGTCCATACTCACGAAACAAGACTTACACATTCCTGTTGGGAAATATAGACCCCGATTGATAGAATTAATAAGTTTTAATCTCAAGTTGTTAATTAGATTTATTATGAATAAACCTTATTAAAACAAGCAAGCATTAATATCATGCATAACGGAAAATTAAATAAAACAAGATATGATGACCTAGAAAAACCAATGAAACAAACTGGTTTCACAGTAAAAAAATCTAGAGGAAAACTTTCCCAAAATGCAATCTACTATAATAAAGAGAAGTTTCAAATCTAGTACAAAACCTTTATCCCCAGACTCTACAATTGCCGTAGATGAAATTACAGCAAAAACATTCTACCACTTCAGAACCTCTAAACTCTTCAATATATAAACGCCACCCTTTTGTATGGATCCCAGTACGTGACTAACCAATCGATGCACGGCTCCTAGTTTGTGACTAAGACACCAACTTGATGAAGATGTTGGCTGCAAAGTTCTTCAACAATGAAGATCAAGAAGCACTTGGTGACAAAACCTTAAGGTGCAAAGACGCAATAACTTCTTTCAGAGAGAATAAGGCACTCAATCACTTTTTGCATGTGTTCTCCTTGTATTCTCTTATGTGACGACCTATAAAATAAGCCTTATATAGATATAGTTGTTGAGCTATCTATTGAGACTTCGATGGATATATCTATCAAGCTATTTATCAAGATTCATTAAACCTCGATAGATACAATCTGTCAAATAGCTATCGAGAATCTGTCCAGCTTTAATGAACAACTTTTCTTCACTTGTTTCTTGATCCAATCTTCATGGCTTTAATACTTAGCTTGAACAACATGTTTCTTAAAGTACTAAACTCATCCTAGATTTACCCAATTACAAGTAAAGTGCATTTTGTTAATAGATTATCTAATTCTAAATGACATATGTTCATAACATGTTCCACATATGTTCTAACAATCTCCCCCTTTAACAATTCGTGACAAAACCACAACAAACAAATGAAATATGAGAGAAGTCATAAATCACTCAGCTCATAATCAATTGTTGAATACAATATAATCTACCCTAACACAAACTCTTGAAAAATTTTGCAAGAAAATAGTTCATGGTATGGAAGATTTTGACAACCTGTATTTCTGAAACACTTTAAACAAAACTCATCAAGGCATCTTAGTGTGAAACAGAAATAAAATATTGCACATAATAAAGAAACATGTGTATAAAGAGAGAATAGAAACAACATATGTAGAGGTAGGTGAAGAAGACATACATCATATATATATATCAAAGATAAGCACAATGTATGTAAACATGGTCACAAGACTGGTGTACAAGAAGCTAAAAGAAGCTCCTAAAACAACGAGGTAAAAAGTCCCCCTAACAAGATGAAACACAACTCCCCCTTACAATGGCATGTATTTTTCCCCCTAACATGTAGAATCTTAAAAAGAAACCACATTTTCTCCCCCTTTTTGTCATGATTGAAAAAGGGTACAAGAAGCTATAAAGCTTCACTCGAGAAATATAAAGATGATAAAAAATGATCAAGAGGGCACAAGGAATCCATATAAATGCATGAATATAATGAAACAAGATGCTATGGATGACAAGATAATAGAAAGATGCAAAACATGTGAAAAGTAATGCATGCAATAGAATCTCGACAAATCGAGAAGCTGTTGAGCTGCTATCTAGCAGAAGCCAACCTCGATGGATCGAGAATCTATCAAGGATCTATCGGCCAGATAGAAGGTTTCTCGATGGATCGAGAATCTGTCAAGGATCTACGGCCAAACAGAAGGTTTCTCGATGGATCAAGAATCTGTCAAGAAGCTATCGAGACAAAGTCTAGAAAGCTTGATGGATCGAAATTACGTTAACTTCTGTTGAGAAAGGAAGATTAAAGAGCTTAATAGATAGCTTAGTTGTTGAGAGGTATCGAGAAGCTGTCAAGATGTGCAAAAACAGTTTTTCAAAGAAGAGAAAAACACAAACAAGAATGCAATCAAGCATGCTAGCCAACCAAAGATCCAAACAACATTGTAATCTCTCAAAATCATCTCTCAACAAGAAAAATGACAAGCATTTAGATCCAAAACACACACACTAAACAAGTTAAATCAATTTTATATTTCAAAAACAAGTCAAGACAATTTAGTGAGCATACATTAACACATGTATTCCTTGTGATGGCCAAATCACATTGTACCTACACATGTATCAAGAGTAGTAAAGAATATTGCGTGTTGTGTGTGAAAAACATTACAAGATTGCATAAGTGTCTACAAGTTATGACGATTTGAGATATAAGAAAATCACTTTAACTCACGCACGATCATAACTACTTGATGGAGACTATCACCTTTAAGGTACATCCTATAACTCTCACATCTCCTAGAAGACATGTTTGCAATCATATAAAAAGCATTTTAATTCTTTTTGCTTTTATTTTCTTTGCATATTTTTTTATGTAAAACATATCATGCATGGATATATAAGAGATAGAAAAGAAATACCCAATGATATTAAGTTTTTGACATTGCACTTTTGCTATGCAAAAGCATACAGATGTCATTTCATGATTGGCAGGCAACAGTTGTGAGATGGTTATTTATACCTTTCTCTTAAGATTTTCTAGTCCATCCTGTCAAAAAGAGTGATACAAGTGTTAAGTACAAAAGATTACTTAATCTTACTCATCATAAACACAAGCCACAAAACTCATTTGCTTAGTTGTGTATAGAGATGTTCATCTAAACTACAAAAGACACAAAGTTTAGAGAACTTTATTTCAATGGCCATCCAAGGTACACAAGTACCAATATACACAAACACACACTGTTTTTGTTATAAAAAAAAAATGATTTTTCTCTTTTTATTTTGAAAAACAAAACAATCAAACAAAAATAGACAAACAACATGAAAGCATGAAAGCAAGATGCAAATGCATGAAAGCAAGATGTAAATGCATGAAAGCATGATTCCAAAGTAGATAAGAAATCAAGTAAAGAGAGTTCTACTTTAGATAGAAAGAATTAAAGTAAAGGACAAACAGAAAAGACAATTAAGTTTTAGGCTCTTTTCTCACCCACACAGCATGAGTCTTTGGCCGTGAAGATGAAAAGGCACGTCTCCTAGTATGTCTACTAAAGGACATAGAAGAATTAGAATTTTCCTGAAATTGAGTTAAAATGCTCAAAGTTTTTAATAACTCTCCAAACAAAGGTGTAGGTCCTTGAGAGGAAACTTGTGACCGTTTGGATACTTGCTTTTGAGGATACAACTTAAAACAATTAGGACGAATGTATCCAGAAACACCACAATGGTGACAAACATGAGGTCTAACAAAGGATTTAGAATTAGACAAATCAGTTATGGATTTTACACCTTTATCACATTTCTCAAATTGGAGCACAAAGACAGTCTTTGATCCAAAAGTCGTGGAAGAGGAAAGGTCGAAGGAAACAGCATATCCTAAGTCAGTCTTATCAAAACTAGACTTTTGAGCACTCAATACCTCATCAAGTTTTGCACTAGACATCCTCTCTATTTGAGTTCTAGCTTGACTAAGCTCAACCTCAAGATTCTTGACCTTCTCTTCTAATGAGGCGTTCTCCACAACAAGAGTCTCAACCAACCTTGTAGTCTCATCTAATTTTACTAATAGATCAACTTTTTCAGTTATTGCCTCATTAAGCTCTTTTCTACAACGATGAGAAGTCTTTTCAGATTTTATGAATTCAGTGCATAGCTTATTATAGGCTTCCTGAAGAGTTATCTTCTTGGGTACTTCATCATCAAAAGAATCTTCACTATCAATAGCACTCTCCACAATCACCTTATTGGTTATGGCAGCAAAAGCTATAGTGTCCACACTCATCCACATACTCATCAGAAGAGTCATTCTTAGTATCACTCCAGGTAGCAACCAACCCTTTATCTTTTGACTTCTTGGTCTTTTCCTTCATAAGGTAGTTTGGGCACTCTATCCTCATATGACCAAATCTTTGCACTCATGGCATTGGATAAGAGGTTTCTCACTCTTACCTTTCCAAGAGGATTTAGATTTCCTAGGAGGTTTGTCCTTATCATTTTTCCTATATTGAAGAAGCTTGATTATCTCATCAGCTATGAAGGTTAAATCCTCATCCTCATCATCATCTTCATCTTCATCTTCGCTTTTATCTTCATCTTCAAAGCCATCAATCTCTTCCTCTACCCTTTAGAGCTAAGTTTTTACTCTTTCCACATTTTCCCATTAAACCTAATCTCATCTCATAGGTTTGAAGGTTCCTTATACGTTTTTAGACCCCTTAAAACACAAGTTGATTAACTTAGTTATTTAGCCAAGTGATTATTTAGATAAATTATTCAGATTTAGGTTAACACAATCAAATCATATCATGTAAATAATGCGGAAATATAAAGAACACACAATATGGTAACCCAGGAAAACCAAACCGGTAAAAAACTTAGAAGGATTTAACCTAGCTATCCTCAAGGTAAAACAAATTTACTATGAAAGAATTGAAATTTTTACAATAGAACTTAAACCACTAACATTCTATTACTACCTCATGTAGAAAATTTACTACCACGACCACGTGATAGCTCCGAGTCCACGGACTACTTCTTTCCTTGATCCATTATAACCACAAGTACTCCCACTTGTGACTTTGAGACTCCTCTCAAAGGTTTCAGATCTTCTTTAAATTCTTTATGCAGCAATTGAACCAATTACCAAGTTCTTGATATAATCTTGATCTTGATAACCCTAAATGTGTATGGTAAACACCTCTAGATCTCATAAGAGATTTACACACAGCACATCAAAAGACTTCTAAAACGTAGTTAGGGTTTTTCCTTTTATACTTGGAGTAAAACATGAAACCCTACACGTCAAATCAGGCATGGGCTGAGTTGGAAATTTTGCAGAGAAAATAATCTGCACGAGGTTCGATTGATCGAGTCTAATTTTCGATCGATTAAGCCTTGTAGATTTAGTCCAATAAATCCTGCAGTCACTCGTATCCAACTTTACAAATAAACACACTTTAAGTAGCCTAAATCTAGACTCTAAGTTTTGATCAAGGTTTGCCAACACATTACAAGTTGAAGTTCTGATACATTTAGTTCCTAAAGTCTTAGAACCTAACATTCCCTACAAGCTTAATCAAAGGAATTTGATCAACGTCCTCCACTTCTTCAATGGCAGTGATCTTGGCATGGAATCTTTCAAGTAAGGACCTAAGGATTTTCCTCGCAATTTTGGATCCTACTATAGATTCTCCAATGTTGAAGGAAGAATTCACAATGTTCTTGAGTTTAGCATAGAATTCATCAAAGGTCTCATCATTCTCCATCCTTATTTCTTCAAAACAACTAGTAAGTCTTTGAAGCTTCACGGTCTTTACTGCCCTTGTACCTTCATGGCTGATCTCAAGAATGGTCCATGCTTCCTTGGCAACTTCTATGGGTGATGTTTTCTTGAATTTCTCATTGGTCACCCCACAAAACAAAGCATTCAAGGCCCTACTATTGAAATTTGCTACTATGATTGTTGCTTCATCCCAATCCACTAGCGTTTCCTTTGGCTGAATTAAGCCAACTTCAATAGCTTGCCATACTTTTTCACCTAGAACCTAAAAAAAACTTTCATACGAACTTCAATTAGTGCCATCAAATAGAGGAGGAATCAAAAGAGATTGTCCACAATCCATGACAACAGGGTCAAAGATCACACTCGGGAAATTGATTCTATTACGGTGTACCCGTTTTGATACCACTTGTTGGAAAATATAGACCCCGATTGATAGAATTAACAAGTTTTAATCTCAAGTTGTTAGTTATATTTATTATGAATAAAACTTAATAAAAAAAAAAACATCAATATCATGTCAATATTATGCACAACAGAAAAGTAAATAAGACAAAATATGATGATTTAGGAAAACCAATGAAACAAACTAATTTCACAGTAAAAAAAAACTAGGGGGAAACCTTCCCGAAAAGCAATTCACTATAATAAAGAGAAGTTTCAGATCTAGTACAAAACCTTTGTTCCTAGACTCTACAATCCCCGTAAATGAACTTACAGTAGAAACCTTTTACCGCTTCAGAACCTCTAAACTCTTCAATATATGAACGCCACCCTTTTGCACAGATTCCAGTACATGACTAACCAATTGATGCACGGCTCCTAATATGTGACTAACACACCAACTTGAGGAAGATGTTGGCTACAAAGTTCTTCAACAATGAAGATCAAGAAGCACTTGGTTACAAAACCCTAAGGCGCAAAGATGCAATAGCTTCTTTCAGAGAGAATAAGGCACTCGGTCACTTTTTGCATGTGTTCTCCTTGTATTCCATTATGTGACGGCCTTTAAAATAAGCCTTATATATGTCTAGGGTTGTGAGAAAAGAAACCCTACACATACATGTTAGCATGGGCCAAAAACCAGATCTGAAAATTCTGATTTTGTAATTCTCGATAGATACAGTTGTCAAGCTATCTACGAGACCTCGACAGATATATCTGTCAAGCAGCCGTCGAGAATCTGTCCAACTTTAATTAATAGCTTTTCTTTAATTGTTTCTTGGTTCAATCTTCATGGCTTTAATACTTGGCTTGAACAACATATTTCTTGAAGTACTAAACACATCATCGATTTACCCAATTACAAGTACAATGCATTTTATCAAAGGATTAGCCAATTCTAAATAACATATATTCATAACACGTTCCACATATGATGCGAACCTCAATCGACACGCTTTACTTGCCCAAAAAAGCTAAAATTCAGATTTTTTATAGAAACTCTGACCCAACGTTTATAATCGAAACGCAAATCAAAGGTATAAGTATAACACATTGACCTAGTGATTATAATTGAATCACGAACCTAAGGTATCCTTTGAACGAATTTGATGATTCTTTCTGAAGAATTCATCTGATTCTTTTTAAGTGGAAATAAAATGAGAAAAACAATTTCAATTCCCATGATTGCTTTACCATAATGAATACCAAAAAAGTTGTTTATTGAAGCAACATAACTTCTCCATCTTTTGCTCAAACAAAAAAAAATAATAATAATAAAAAATACTACTCCATCTTGCACATTGATTAGCAGTTTAACACAATTCTCCCCCACCAGGGCCACCACCACCAAATAAATAATTCAAAAAACATAGTAATAAGATAAAATAAAATAAAATAAAAAATTTGCTGTAATGGGAGGGTCTGTTAACTATGCTTGTAACAAAATGTAATAGAGTGGCAACTCAATTGGTAAACTGGGCTGGTAGAGTAAATGAGTTTCACGTCTGACTAGAGGAGGCCCCTGACTTCTTCACACATTTGTACAGCAAGAACTAGTAATCTAGTTCCTTAATACAACTACTGCTATTTTAATTAAATTAAAATAAAAAGGTTAAGAGATTGTTATGGCATTCTGTCCCCACAAGTCCTCTCTCAGCTAAGTTCTACCTATCCATGGCATTCTTTAACATGGTTTTAGACATTTACTCGACCAGATAAGAGAAGACATCACATACGGATAAAGCACAGAAATGCTTCGAATTCCACAAATTGCAAATCAAGTATCTGAGTTTACCACTTGTCACAAATTGCTAAATTGTATGATACAGTACCAGGGCCTTAACAGGTGTCAAAGTTTTGATGCACAATCAATCAGGAATCTAGACGTGAGAATATGAATAACAACCATCAAAGATGAATGAACCCTAATTCCACATTTAATCAGATTTGACCTTAAGAGTTTAAAAAGAAACTACTCTAATTACTATTATAGAAAACACTAATCCTCTCCCCCAGGTTAGCCCGTGTTCAAAATTGAAACAGAAAATTAGATTTACTACAAAAATTGCCTGTCTTGTATAGGCACAAAAAGTGTATTCAATAGGTCTTCTTTCTCAAAATTGGCTTTCGTGGTTCCTTCTTCAAAGTTGTGGTGAATCCTGGAGTTGGTATATCCACCGTGGATTGATATAATTCCTTTAATCTACATTTGAGGCATAAAATAAGAACATTTTAAGTATCTACATGAGAACTAAAAGTTCACAACCAAGTAAAAGTGTTTTTATAGGGAAAATAATATTACAATTACCTTGGCATACTGATAACCAAGGCAACCACTGAAACCCCAACAACAAGAGGAAAGACTGGTGCCGCAGTCAACTCCTGTAGGACATGGAAGAAGAAGAAGAAAATTAACAAAAGAAAGAAATAAAGAAGGAAAGTAATATTTTTTCAAAAAAGAAGAAGGAAAGAACTCATTTTAGTCTAATGCTTTTTAAAAAAATTAAATTAAATTATTAGTCAGTTACACAAGCAGCTAGTGGGTTTTGTACCCACACTTCTCCCCCCACCCCCTCCAATCCAAACCCAATATTATGGGAGGATTGTCATTAGAGCTAAAGAGCGCATTGGATCATTCTGTCCAAAAATATGCCCAGAAGAAATGCACTCAACGAGTACCATGAAATTAGCAAGTGTTTAACTAAGCTAATGGCAAAATACAATATGAGAGCTCTGCAAATCTCCTGATCACAACCATCGCTATCCAGAAAGTTTAGAAGACATGTTTGAATGCTAACACGTTGACATCAGCATGAAACAAACCTGCTTATGGTGATTTTCTTCAACTCTGTATCTGAGTGGGCCAACATGAATTTGGGTATTCTTCTCCAAGTCAACTTCAATAATCTCAGACTCAAATTTGTGGGTGCTTGATGGGAGACTAGATCGTAGCTGCAGTAAGTGCTTACCCCTTGGCAGGTCCTTCACCTGGAAGAAGTTAGAAGGTGGCAGGTCGTAGACAGACCCCTTAGACATGTCAATAGCTGACTTTATTTCCACCATTAGATGTGAATTTGGTTCCTCTATTCTCTTTCCTTCAACATGACAACTTAAAATGGTCATTTCTGGCTGTTCAAAGACCAGAAAATCTAATCTCCTGATATCCTCAGATCCAACCTACAAAAATCAACAGCATGCTCAAATTAGAGTTCACGTATAGGCAGCAAACTCGTAAAAGATATTAGTATTTGAAATTTTATATGTACTTCTATTGAAAATATTAGCTACAACTAACCTTAACAGCAATGGATTCTGGAGATGCACGCTCAATTCTAGGGCTACCCAGACCATCCCTTTTCACTACTTTGATTACATATGTAGTGTCAGGATGAAGCCCTCTCAGACGATAACTTCCAGATGAATCTGTCACAGTCTCCTCATAGTAACCTTTTGACTTGGATCGAGCTTCAACTGAAACACCTTCTTTTGGTTGACCAGACAGCAAAGTGATCACACCCATGGCACTGTGGAAAGTTAAAACCACCTCAGTGTCTCACAGAAGCGTCATGTACATTGAAAAGAAAATCCCCCCTTTTTTTAAGCGTCAGGTGGGTCTTAAGCCCATGAGGGGGGGAAGGAAGCAATATTATGGAGAAAAATTTTAGCTACAGTGTCAGAGAAATGCATTCAAAACTTGGATCGTGCGTGCTTGTTTAGATACAATGCAAAGTCAAAAAATTATTTCATACATTAACTTCAAGTCAAAGTTACAACAGAATATACTTGAGTTTCAGACTAGATAGTCATAATAGATAATCATAAGGGGTGAAAGGACAGATTTGTGATTACAAAATTTTAAGGAGTGATTAATTTATTACTTTCAAGAAGTTTGTTTTTCCCCCAAAATTACACCCCCCTGATGATCTTAATTATGTAGGCATTTTATGCAAATGTATCATTTAATTACATATACCAAGACACTTCTCTTTTCTTTTCTTTTTTTATAAGTAATACATTCATTGAAAATGTATAAATATTAAATAAATTTTATTTAAATTTCTTGAAACTTAGGTAATAAAGTTTTACCTAGGGTAACTAATATAACAATTAACAAGCAACTTGAAATTTTGATAATAAAATTTCATCTAAAATAACGAACCACATGGCCAAAAAGCCCTTTATATGACGTGTAATACAGAAGTTGAGCCACTTGGCACAAGCATGATGTGTGGACAACTTTTATTTTATAGCATATGATGTATTTTCTAAATTCATGATATCCAGCAACTGTAACAAGTTCAAAATAGAGAATGAAATAGAAGTCATAGTTAATTCATAATATCTTTCCATTTTGATTTTCATTGTAGATGAAGGGGAAAGCTTGCGTTAACTTTTATTGTTTGGTAATGTCAGAAAATAGTTGATTGCCAAGAGTTCAATATAAATTCCAAACTAATTCATTTCATCAAAGAGCACAAACTAAGGAATGAACCTTCGATTTTCAAATTCTCTCTGATAGAGATTATGATCTGTCAAGGCAAATCAGTGCTAAGGCAACATAAAAACTCTCATATGTTTGCATTATCACAGCATGGCTATATTGAGAGAAGAAAGAATCGACTGAAGGAAGGAGAGTAGAGTCAATAGAAGACCTGTAAGCAACACGGGTGGCCTGAAAAATGACTTCTCTAGACTCCCCAGAACCAAGTTCTATTGTCTGAGCAGGAGGCGAGAAAGCATACTCCTACAGGAAAAAAGAGGGAAGAAAAAAAACCCAATTATTCATTAGTTGAGTCAGGTTGTTAAAATAATCTTAGCTACAGCAGATAGAACAACCATAATTTCAGTCATATTCAATTTCTTTCCACAGTTTATATGGCAGAAGTAGGTCACACCATCAATCCTTACTTTTAACCATAAGTGATTTAAAATAATATCATTATATTGTGTTAAATCTCGAAACTGAGGGCTGCAGAATGATGGATTCTGGTGGATGAACAAACTCAATAGTCCTACAAAATGAACTAGAACTCAAAGAATTTATCAGAAATTCCCTAGTTTCTAATTTTGAATGCAGCATCATTAAACTGAAGAAAAGACATAAAAGAGGGGGAAATAACAAAAGTGCAAAAACAAACAAAAAGTATACTATTTGCATGAAATGTTATTAAAAACGCTCATTCTAATAGGGTACCTTCAGCAGGGCACGCAGGTAGAAAGTTCCAGGGAATAAGTTATCAAAAAGGAAGGTTCCACCAGTCCCAGATACTGAATTATTCCTATAACCCTCATCACCACTCAATGATAGCAGCACAGAAGGAATAGGTTCTTTAGCATCATCTTCAGAATATATGTGTACAGAAATTTGACCAAGCTTCTGACAAGAAAAGGAATGAGGTCCAACCCGTTTTAGATGATAGCCAGGCTGCAGAAAGTGAAAAACATGAGGTAAGATAGCATTGAATTGCAGTCACAGGAAACAAATATACAGAAAATACATTAAATTCTATCCAATGGGTAAACCTCTAACAAAAGAAATAATGAACCCATTTATTAATGACATAAGCATTATTCAAATTTAAACATGAAATATCTAGGAATGGAAGTGATAGATCACTATTTAAGATAGTTACAGAAAGCACACCACTTAAAATATATTTTATTGCAAAAGAATTTGTCATTACAGAAATCATATCATGAGACATTCCTTACCTTTGAAGCCTCAACGCTGTAAGTTATGTCATCATATAGAGGCCCCCCAATGAAGGAACCATCAATCTCTGTGGTAGTTTCAAGTACTGATTCACCACTCTTGAGAGCAGCAATGTGGCTATCTCCAGCAGCAAGAATCCTAACATGAACACCAGAAAGTGGGGGAGACACTGATCCTTCAATATATAAGCCCAGTCGAGCAGAAAATGCAGGAACAGGAGCTTGACAACCATCACTTGTCACCAAGACCTAACATAACATAATTTTAGAATGAAGCTCGACAGAAAAAAATTTGAAATGAATATATATATATATATATATATATATATATAAAATGATGCTTACATGACGTTGTCTAGGATAAAACAAGATCTTCTTCACCCCATTATCCCTGCAACACATCACAACTTAAGTCAGTGCCACAAAAAGTGCAGTAAACACAAGTTATCATTATTGTGAGCTGTTAAACTAAGTTCTCTAACAATCAAATCAGAATGATATAACATTACACATCCAAAAAAATAAATGTATATATAAAATCCAAGGGGTGGAGGAGCAAAAGGCTAAAGCTGCTTCAAAAAGCAATGAGATGGTAATTGAAACAGTCAACACCTACACAAATAAAATACTTGAATTACTTCAGTCCACCACTTAGTAAACAGTAAAGCACTTGATGACACAATTCTCAGAAAGCAGCTAAATGTATACACCTTGAGTCCCGAGGAAGAACAGCGAGTTTGTCTCCAGGATTAACCCATATAGAATACTCATAAATGGCAGCACTTGTTTGATCCTTCTCAATGGAACTAAGTTTAGCTGTGGTACCATCAATAACCTCGCCCCCACCATTCAGAATGTCCACAACAATACTCTCAGGTAATTCATATTCACCACCAAGTGTCCCAGACTCAACATTGATTTGTCCTTTAAGTAGATACTTTTCTCCTTTCAGAAAGACAGGCTACAGAGATAAATGGATGATGAAGGAAAAAGATAAATGATATTAATATCAATAAAGTACTTAGACTTCCGATAATAATAAAAGACTATATAAACTATGTACCGATGGATTCAATGTATCGATCTTCATTGATGAGCTCCCAAAGAAAATACATGAGTTAACAAAATGAAGTTCATGCAATCCAGGAGATTCTACACATATCTGCTGGGAACCTTTCTGCAGTTCACATGAAGGAATAGAAATCAATTTTTCTTGAAAATACATACGATTCCAGAATAGTTATAGGGATTTTAGTTTGGGAAATTTAATGAAGAGAAACTACCTTAATTTTCAAGTTCACCGTTGATCCATCTGCTTGAGCCATGTAAGCATCTACATCATGGGTGGAGATAACCTTAACCCAGAAACCTTTCTGAACAAATACAATTCCATTTACATCCTCAGCACCAACATCCAAATCAATGGAGCTCTGCTCCCAGCACCAATTATCTTCCCTAGACAGTGCTTCTGCAGAGTTATGCTTGACCTAAAATAGTAAACCATTTAAAGATAAATTAACATAGAATAAAAACAGCATTCAGAAACTTAAACAAATTAACCTCAATTCTGCATGAATGTTTTGATATTTATATTCATAACAAGAAACATGCTGAAAAAAAAAAAAAAATGCTATGGGAATATATAGACAGGAGAGAACAAGAATTATACCTCAAGCCTGTATTTTCCAGGAATGACATTTGAAAAGAGAAATTCACTACTGCTATCTGTCAAACTAACTGTCTTTCTCTCTTCAGTGCGTTTACCAGCCAATCTCAAAAGGGTAACAGAAACTGATGGGCCACATTTCTCCTTGCAGGCTACAGTTCCAAGTACATTGACTAGTGCCTTTATAACAGACCAAAAAGACAATTGTCATAGCCAGACAACCAACCAACTTCATAGTATGGTAGTATAAAGAAGCAAAAGGACCTTAAATACTTTAATTCTTGAGAGATATTACCTGAGAAAATTCAACATCCAACAATGGACTTTTGACCATAACATCAACATAAGATGGCAAAAACATGAGTCCAGGAGCACTCTCAGGTGTCGCTGCCATAGAAGATAAGCGATATTCACCTGGTGAAACCTGGACAGATTATAGATAAAGGAGAGAGATGTATATTGATCAGAGAAGGGGACATTATCTTTAATAAATGTACGTATGAAAGACAACAAGGAAAAATCAAAATACCACAAAAAATATCATTTTACAAGACATTAGCAGCTTTATTATAATAATTATGAGAACTTAAAATTGTGAACCAACATGGTTATGGTAATTACAGTGGCATTACCTTTGGACCTGATTACTTGATAAACTTTAATGAAAAGCTACTCAAAAATATGTTTGCCTTTTGTGCTTGTCTTTATTAACGACTGCATGACATGTATATGTTTTCCAGTTGATTTTACAATAGCCATGTCAAGCAAATAACCAACTTTAGTCAAATTCACAATCAACCAATTAAATGAGATGAGAAACAAATAACTGCGAGCTCCCCTGTTCTGATTGCTCATGATCTTGCATCAACCAAGGATCAGAAGATCAGTTCTAAAACAGAAATATATCCACTCAATGGGAACAGGGGCACGTGTTTTTTTTGGTATTGATCAATGGTGAGGTGAGAGGATGTTCAAGGATAGAGCTCTGGAGCTTTTCCCAGATTTCTAGGGACGAGGAGACCAAGGTGGCTGATTATTTCGCTTTCTGCGATTGTGCTCACTGGAAAGCAACTTTTACTCGGGCTGTGCATGAGGGAGTTGTAATCCATGATTTTTTTTTTTGATAGGTAAGAAGGTAATATTATTAATAGAAAAGAAGAAAAGATACATAGAGTTCACGATAATGAACAAAGAACAACATAGAAAACAAATAATGTTAATAAAGACGTGTCCTATAGGAGAGGTAAATAATGTGCATGTTTTGGCAGAGTTATTGGGTTGTAGGGTTGGGACCCTGCCAATGACTTATCTTGGTGTGCCGTTGGGGGCGTCCCACAAAGCCCCCTCTATTTGGAACCCTGTATTAGAGAAAATTAAAAGAAAGTTAGCAGGTTGGAAGGAGTTGTATTCGTCAAAAAGTGGCAGACTGAATTTGCTTAAAAGCACGCTATCTAGCCTCCCTACATATTTCTCATCCCTTTTCACTATTCCTACACATGTGGCGAACAAAATTGAGAAGCTGCAAAGGGACTTCTTATGGGGTGACTCCAAGACACATTTGTTGAGTTGGGATAAGGCGAGCATGCCTATGGCTAATGGCGGTTTGGGTATTAGGAAATTAACCACGTTCAATAAAGCCTTACTTGGAAAGTGGCTTTGGCGTTTTGGGACCGAGGAAAGTAGGTTGTGGAGGAGGGTGGTAGCTTCGAAACTTGGGGAAGAATGGGGGCGATGGATCTCTAGGTTGGGAAGAGGTGCTCATGGGTGTGGTCTGTGGAGAAGTATCCGGAAGGGTTGGGAAATGTTTTGCAAAAACGTCCACTTTGAGATTGGGATGGGGAATAGAGTGGACTTCTAAATGGACAGGTGGTGTGGAGACCTTCCTCTCCAGTTGGCTTTTCCGATCTTGTACACTTTTGCTGCAAACAAAGAAGCCTTCATAGAATCATCTTTGTTGTGCCAAGGAGAGGGGAATAGGAGAACTTGGGATGTTCGCTTCATCCCGAGTCCTAATGATTGGGAGGCAGAAGTGGTGGTTGATTTCTTCCGAGTCTTGGCACCCAATCAACCCCTTGTAACTGAGGGTGATCGTATGAGATGGAAATTGACAAAGAGTGGGGATTTTACTATCCGCTCCTTTTATCACAAGCTTCATGGTTCTTCTTCCATTGTCTTTCCATGGAAAGGTATTTGGAAGGTTAAGGCACCCCGACATGTCTCTTTCTTTGCTTAGACAGCAGCATCGGATAGGATTCTCACAGGAGATAATTTGAGGCTTAAGGGCTACAACTTCGTTGATTGGTGTATTATGTGTCAGCGCTGCAGGGAGAGAGTGGATCACTTGTTGTCACATTGTGGAAAGGCTTATCGGTTGTGGTGCTTTGTCTATAGAACCTTTGGGATTTCATGGGTCCCCTCTGGCACGGTGTCAGATCTCCTTTTTAGCTGGTGGAATTGGTTGGGGAAGTGTTCATCTCACATTTGGAATTTAATTCCATTGTGTCTGATGTGGTGTGTTTGGAGGGAATGCAATCAGCGAACTTTGAGGATTTGGATAGATCCGATGACTAAATGCTCACTCTCTTTTCTGGTTCCCTTTTTGATTGGGCTAGGGCTTAGGGACTCACATCTAGTGATTCGATCCCGCTCTTCCTTAGCTCTCTTCTTCTTTGTTCCTAATGTTTTTATTCTCCTATGTTTGTTCTCTTCTTTCTGTTCTTGTACGTTTTGTTTTGCTAGTGCTTTTTTGCATCTAGCATTTTATTGAATATATTTGCTTCTTACCTATCAAAAAAATAAAAATAAATAAAGGAATCAAAAACCTATTCTATGAGACAAAAGAAAATCAATAATAGTAGAACAATCCGAAAGACCCCAACACCAAGACCAATCGAAGAGAGTCCGTTGGCACAAATCTAAAAACTGGACCAGTGATTTCTCGATATCCTCAAAAGAACGCCAACTATGTTTAGTCCAAATAGTCCACATCAAACAGCCTGGTACCAAATTCCAAATATCGGAATTATATTTCCCAAGCCAATGGTGCCAACAACATAGTAACTCTGCAACCGAACCTGGCATGACCCAATTAATCCCAAACAACTGAAGCATATGCATCCACATTGAATGAGCTAACGGACAAAAAATAACAAGATAATCCACAGATTCCTCATTACAACAACACATACAACAACAATTTGCCAATGGGCGACCATAGAGCATAAGATTATCCAAAGTGAGAATTTGGCCATGAGCTGCTATCCATGATTTGTATTCTATTAAGTTGCCCCAATCTTAAGAGGATAGGATGATCAAAACTATTTCTAAGGTTCAGGGCTTCAAAGTACGTACTTATTATGAAGTTTTGAGAAGTGGAGGGGATAAACCGCAAAAGTTTCCCTTGGCAGACAGTATAACTTGCTAAGTCTCCCCCTCATGTTGGATTCTTTGCATGGGCTACAATGAAGGGAAAAATTCTTGCTGATAATTTGCGAAAAAGTGGAATTAATATTCCTGATTGGCGTAGCATGTGCAAGTCTGATGGAGAAACTATTGACCATTTACTCCTCCATTGTAGTGTTGCTAGAGAGTTATGGGATTTCACAGTATCCCTTGTTGACGTAACTTTGGTGATGCTTTTGAGAGTGAAGGATCTACTTGTCAGCTGGGCTGGTCTCTGTGGTAGAAAGGATAAGCCGACAATCTGGAGAACTATTCCATCTTGTCTGATGCGGAAAGTTTGCAGAGAGGAATATGAACAATTTTGAAGACAAAAGAACTTTCCGTAATTCAGCTCAAATCGAAGTTGGGGTTAGTGGACAGTTTATTTGGATAAAAACAGGCAAATTCGTGCTCCTTTGCTTTTGATTCCGATTGTTTGTCTTTTCTGTATCTTGGTTGACATACTTATTTTCAAATCTTGTTACTGATTCCAGCTGCCGCTGGGGGGTGGGGGGGGGGGGGGGGGGGGGGGAACTCTTATCAAAAAGAAAAACCATAAGATAAAAAGCATAAGAAGCTTTGTAAAATTTAACAAAAACGCCTTACTGGCTTCTGTTGACCTAGAAACACCATAAAACTAAAACCATTTAATGAGACTTCAGATTGTCAAAAGAAACAACTCTGTGAATGACTTTTTGAACTTTAGCTATGTCAAAATCGGAACAAAATTACAATATACTGTAAGCAATTTAAGAGCACTACGTCATTGAGCTTCAGGCTTACATACCACAAAGCAGAAATTTCCACTTCCATCTGTCAGTTTCACTTGAGGTTTGACATTCTCTGGTCCATGAGTCAAAGCTACCTAGAATACAAGCTCAACAACGAGTTTAATTAACATGCAAAGTATAAAAAATCATACGAAAAAATTCGGGGTTTACCTTTGCCTTGTAACCAGCACTAACCATCCTAACCACACCACAGACATCATAGGAAACTGCTTTCATATCTGCAATTGAAGCCATGTTTGGTAACACCTAAACAAGCAAGCCAAGTTAGGAAAGAGAAAAGGATAATAATGTAATTCATTACAATTGAGACATAAACCAGTTCATTGAGCTAAATGAAAATGTAAATAACTGACCGCTGTCAATTTCAATTATCACAAAAGGACCTTACTAAAGATTCAAGATACAATTATGCACTTTGCTTTACTTTACCATATAATCCTTCAATATGTTGAACTTGTAATGCTCCTTTATGGCCTCTATTGTATAGCGATTAGACGTAACCTAAAACACAACAAATTGGAAACACAAGAAGATAATACTTGAATATAAGATAAAATGATCTTATACTTAATGTATGTCAAATTTACAATAAACAAATTGCATTATGGTAATAAAACTTTTCTCAAGCCTAGGCACCTCAACCAATATCAAAGACATGAATCAAATAACAAAACGTTTAAGTGATTGACAGAATAACCATATTCACAGGAACAGTCACACACGCAAGAGATAGTGTAAGATTGTTGTAGTAACGGTTTAAGTCAAGTTATAAAATATAAATGCAGACCTTCTGTCCAGAGACATGGAAATAAATTGGTTTCTATTGTAAAAGAAAATGCAAAAAAACTCCACAAATTTTTTGATACACTAGGACAAGATGGTTGAGCTGTTTTATCTTTATTTTTATTATTAAAATAAATAAATAAATAAAAACTCCCCATATTTTCTAGCTGAACAAGCCAAAAGACTTTAATTCATTTGTCATATAGAGCTAGAAAAAGTCATCAGATTTTTTTTTTGGGTGTGGGGATGCAGATGGAGGGGAAGAAGCCTCCCATATCTAACACAGTATGATTTCCATACAGGAAAAAATAAATAAATAAATAAAATCCTTATCAATCCCTACCTACCCAGTCCTGTGGAGTGGTGATAATTAGTAAAAATAGTACTGTTTAATTCACCACCAATTTATAGGCCAACTTATTGAATCTGTGACTACAACTACAACATGCAGACTGTGTCTCATAAGAGACTGACATAAACATCATAAAGATGCCAGCTCATATTTCTTCTTTAAATATAACCGAGGACAAACAGATATATAGAGCCAAAGAATAACATAATCAGCATAATACAGATATGAATGCCACTCAAAAATTTCTGAACTAACTGATTTTTCTGTGAAAGAAATGAACAGCCAAATAGATCAATTAAACTTGGATATTGAAAGCATGTGCAGAATAATAGCTAGTCAAGCTCTACACAAACGCACACATTTAACCATCTTTTATAAAGTATTTACCTGGTCAAGTTTGTAATACCCTTGTTTGTCAGTGATCGACCTTTCATGACCATCAACTATAATTTTGACACAGTCCACTCCCATGTCATTTCCATCAACTACACGGCCTCCAACAGAAAATCCAGTGACCTATTCAAGGATTCTGCATGTTAATATATTCACATAATCACAAAACCAAACATAGGATAAGCATACTAACAATCACCTGTATAATCAAACAATTTTTAGCATGTGTAAGGCTAAGTACAGCAAATGAGAATAAGAAGAGTAATATATACATACTATAATTTGCATATCTACTATTAGCATACACAATTTTATTTGACAAATTTTTCTTTGTTACCAAGTCTTAAGTTTTAAATCGAAACAAGTTTACCTCAGAATTTACAGACAATTTTACAACATGCCTACAAAAATCTAATGGAACAAGAAAGACAGCAAAAGGATGGTGAACAAATACCATAATAGGAGAAAATATTATGTTTCAACCACGTAGGCAACCATATGGCTTACCTGAAACTTTTGAGGAATGGTCACATGTTGATGCTCAACAGACACTGACACAACGGTAGGTGAAACATCAAATACTGTGTTTTCACCCTTGTAGTAAGGTATGAGCTCGTAACTTCCTGTAAGTAATTCAAACATTTGAGAGAATGTGCTAGTAACTAGAATGAAAAATAGACAGCCATATAGGGAATTACCACAAGGTATTGATTTAAATGTGAACAATCCATCAGCATCAGATACAACATGACAGAGAGCCTTTCTCGATCCTAGGACATTAGCAGAACCTTGGGGACAATCTACCTCTAAGACATCATCCGAGTATAAATAAATATAAACTCCCAAGATTGGATTTCCCTACCAAAAGGTAACAAAAGGCTTTCAGCTTATATAGAAGGATGCAAATGTGAAGCATAATCAGTCAGCAAGTGATGAGCAAATTTAACTACTAAGTCCAATATCATACTTTAACAGAACACCTAATTACGATAAACATTGATGTACATAATATCTTCTAAGAGGATAGTGGGAAAATTATATTACCAAACAAATCATCATAATATGGCTGATCTCAAATCAAGTGACAATGCTAACCTTTGGAAGCAAATTGATAAATAAACTTACAAGAAACAGTTATAGACATAAAGACAACAGCCTTGTGGCTCAGTGGCATCACTTGATTCTTCTCATGTAAAGAACCTGGGTTCAAATCCCCCCTCACCCACTTGTTGTAAGCAAAACAGTTATAGATATAAATCATGAATGCACAATTGGCCTTCAGATCCCCTACTAATACATGGATTTTTAAACAAATTAACAATAAAAAATTAAAAGGAAAAAAAAAAAATAGCACTGTTATGCAACTGTTGTCTCTAAAAAAATAATTACCTGAGCAACAACAAACCCTCGGACATCATAACCAGGGACAAAGAAAATGTCTTCAACTAGTCCATTTCCAAACCCCAGTTCCACCTGCAAGAAGTGTCTTCCCAAATGAGTGAGAATGTAGAATTTACATGCTCATCAACAATAATGCCTCACATACATACATCAATAATATACACACACGTATATTAGTAGTAGTAATAGTAGTAAAAAAAGACATGTCAATCAAGGAGCTACTGAGAGCATGACTTCAGATAGAATAAAATGGTAGAAAATCATTAATGGCACACTGATTTGTCTGTTGAAGATTCATTACTGAGCCCAAACTTGGGGACTAAGGATTGGTTGTTGTTGTTGTTTTTGTTATTGTTGTGTGAGAGAGAGAGAAAGAGAAAAGAAGAAGAATAGCGAGAAATGGAAGAGGTATGAACAAAGTGAAAGAAAAAGCAGAAGACCTCCGTGGAACCTCTTTTTGTTATTGTTGTGTGAGAGAGAGAGAAAGAGAAAAGAAGAAGAATAGCGAGAAATGGAAGAGGTATGAACAAAGTGAAAGAAAAAGCAGAAGACCTCCGTGGAACCTCTAACTTCAACTTTCAGGTCAGGATGCGAAGCACGCAATTCGTATTTCCCTGCACCCAAAGAAGGATGTCATCAAAAACAGAATTCCCATTTGTTTTAAAAAAAAAAAAAATGTGTGTGTGTGTGTGTGTGAGAGAGAGAGAGAGAGAGAGAGAATTATCAGGAAAACTTTTGGTGCTCTTTAAAATTAAATTCACTTGGAGTAAATAATCACAAGTGCAATCCCAGTAGACAATTGGATCACTGCATGTGCTATAGCATGCATGAAATTTCATTGAGAATCTGAGATTCAAAGTCATCTAACTTTTCTAAAAAACAACCTCTTTGTTAAAAAATACTTTAGGATAGGTTGGGAGCTTTAATGGTGTTTTGTTTGAAGAAGTTGCCACATGGAGTAAAAACGCGTTCATCATATTAACAAAAATGCACTATGCAAACTTTCATACCTGGAAGAATATTTGTAAACAAGTAACTCCCCACCGATGATGTTGATACAGAAGAAATGAGATCACCACTAGGAGACAAAAGTTCAACATTTACATTTGAAGGACCTCCATTTTTATTAGAACAGCTCTCACCACCAACGGCTCCCACCACCCTACCAGAGACGGTGAACCTACAACATAAAAAACTTTCAAGTTGTAAATCATACTGAAATTTAGAGCAAGCCCAAGCACAGAAATTATAACAAGAATCAATCAAAACAAACCCTGTGAAACGGAAATTTATATCTTCATTGCTATTGCAACCAGTATCGTCAACAACAACAGGAACCTGTAAAGAATATATCCCGACTCGATTTTAGAAAACATAGGCCACATGTCACACAAAGGAGAAAAAGTGCACTTTGCTTGAGAAAATTTGACATAAATTAACAATGCAATCACTAAACCTTCTCTGGGTCCCATGCCCATCCTTCCGGTCCATTAATCTTAATTGCAAAAGAACCCTGCAACATATATAACTATTTCAATGAGAATAACTTAACAATAAGCGCACAAACAAGAAATATGGATCAGTATTCTAATTGTTTACCTTGTCATATACTGGAATAAAGTAGTAGCCATTAGGGGCACACTGAGTTCTGTCCTTTACCAAACCATCCACCGTTTGAAGCTCGACCTACAATTCAAACCATATCAAAACACATCAAGCGCGAACAAATTCAAACAAACTAAATACAACGCCTTTGACTTCCTTTCCTTTTAAGGTCACCATGTTAACTATTGTCTACCCATGCCAATGCCCTTTTTACATTATTAACGCGACCAAAGCATACACTTCCAAATTAAAACGCTAAGCTACGACAAAGCGATAATTATACATTTTTCTTTCAAACATTTCATTCCCTCGCCTCAGTTCGAGGATTACGGATGCCATCAAAGGACTCAATTCAGTAATATACAAGAAAAGCTTAAAATCACAAATACATACCGAAATGTGAGAATAGTCCATTTTCGCATCATTCGGCTTCCTCGAATTCATCATATACCTACTAGCCTGCAACAAACAAATACAAAAAATTTCAGAGATTAGAATTAATTAAAATAAACAACTCGAATTCAGAAAGAGTAAGAACTCATAGATTGCGAATTATAACTAATTACTGCAACAAAAAATGAAGAAAACACGGAAATAAACTAGCAGATTGGCAGAATCCAAAAGAGAAGAGATCAGCGCCAAATTCAGATCCATGATTTCTCAGAAATTTGTGTTTTATATTACAACCAATCCTCCGTTTGATTACTGAAAATTTCAATTCAAACCTGATAAAACGATTCGAATTTTATCCTATACTTTTCTTAACCAAATGGAGTGGTATCGAAAACAGAGAGCATAGTGAATAGTGATTGACCTCGACGAAGCCACCGCAGCCATGGATGGAATCAGCGGAAGCAGGTGAGAGAGAAGAGAAGAGTGCGATCAATACGCATAGCACGGCGTCTCTCATCTTCATTCTGCGCTGTGTGTGGACTTTGAGCTCGCCCACGCTGTGTTTCACTTTCATTGCAAAATCAGAAGAGATCTGCTTTTTTATTTCATGACTTTTTTATTTTATTACAAATATATATATATATATATATATATATATATATATATATATATCTTAGAAATGAATTGCTCAGGTTTTGTCCTTCTGGAGCTCTGGCTCGAGCGGCAGTGTCTGGTGCGAGAGGGGTTTATGGGTTTTTTTAGAACGACAGCGTTTGCTTCTCCTTTTGACAGTTTATATTGTTTAAAAAATAATTTAGTTTGTTCTGATTTTTAAATCAAAAATTAATAATAATTTAGTTATTGATAGGGGAGCAGAAAAATGAGTCCAACTCTAGTTCGTCCAAAGGCATCGTCTAGGGCTAACAGAGCAATTTGGACCAAGAATCCCCAAGAAGGAACAATGTACACGGACAATAACACCACACTTGATCAGCGAAGTCTCCCGAGGACGATGAAGTCGTCCGTGGAGGTCGTCAATTGAAGTCGTCCATGAAGGTCGTCCATGGACGATCTCCACATGTCCATGGATGACCTAGCCTTCTTAAGCTAGACGGACGAATGCACAGCACTTGGAAAAGTTTCCACTCTCCATAGCAGTTACTAAATCCGTAACTATCGCCACGAATCCCTCAAGTTAACTTCCGTTAGCGGTTACAATTTTAATAGCTATTTAGGAAGTTAACTCCGTACTCGTTGGCTTCCACAAATCTTGGGGAGGTTATTTGGACAAATAACCGTCCCAAGGATCTCTATATAAAGGACCGGTTTGAACTCGAGGAAGGTAAGAAAATATTCTAAGACTTGACTCCTACATATCCAAAACTCCATTCTTGTGAGACTAACTTTGTCATCGGAGGGGGTTTAGCCGGACATCTCCGGTCTCCTCTTTGACTGCGTTTGCTTTTTGTAGGCCTTTCACCACCATTGGTAGTCCATCGAAACCAGATCATCCACCTCACTGATTCGGAGCGATATCAGTTGGCGTCGTCTGTGGGGACGCAGAGGTTTTACAACTCTCTTTTCCGTAACAAAGGGTTAGGATGGTCAGGACCAAGTCGAGGGCTACTAGCCTAGGCCATTAGGGAAGCAGAGGCGCTTCAAGTGATCCCCAACGTGATCGCCAATCTGCACCAGCCATGCAGACGTCGTCTGTTCAGCATGTGCAATCTATTGCGGCTGCAATGGCGGAGTTGACTCGCCAAAACCAGGAGTTAAGAATGGAGATCAATCAGAGAAGACAGACACGTGAGGAACATGAAGGAGGAGGACAAACACAAGGTCATGGTGATAGAGAAAACCCTGAGATTGGAAGTCAGTTCAGAGGCACTACTTCACGGACAGTGAAAGAAGAGATGGATCAAATGAAGAAATTCATGGAGGAAATGAAAGAGAACATGAGGAGGATGAATCTCATAGAAGATTTGGTCCACAGAACTGACTCTCCCTTTACGGCTTCCATCAATTGTCATCCTCTACCACCAAAATTCAAACTGCCTTCCCTGGATTCGTACGATGGAACACGTGACCCGTTTGATCACATTGCTACTTTCAAGACCACAATGCACCTTCAAGGGGTTCCTGACGAAATCATGTGTAAAGCCTTCCCAACCACCCTTAAAGGCCCAGCACGAGTTTGGTTCAGCAAAATACCCCCAAGTTCTTTTGAAGAGTTAAGCAAATTGTTTGTTAACAATTTCATTGGGGGACAGAGACACAGGCGTTCTTCGTCCAGCTTGCTGACCATAGAGCAAGGGGAGAACGAAAGCCTGCGGTCATTCATCACCCGCTTCAACAGAGAAGCCCTTAGTGTGGACGAGGTTGACGACAAGCTTCTATTGGCGGCCTTCCACAACAGGATTAATTCTGATCTATTTATCCACAAGTTGTATGAGAAGGAGCCTCAAACCATGGCCGAGCCAGTTCATTCGGCTCAGAACTTCATGAATGCAGAAGATGCGATCATAGCCAAGAAGAGGAAAAGAGCTGAAAGGATGGAAGCACATCCAGCACGCCACTCAGAACAAGGCCCTCGTCTAAAGAAGGGACGGACGGAAGATAAAAAGGAACGAGATAACAGGAAGACTGGTCCTTCGGGAAGAAGTCAAAACTATACGCCCCTGAATGCTCCACTTGATCAGGTGCTCATGCAAATCAAAGACAACCCTTCTCTAAAATGGCCAGAGAAGATGAAGGGAGATCCCAATAAGCGCAATAAGAATAAATATTGTCGCTTCCACAGGGACCATGGGCATGACACGAATGAATGTTACGATCTGAAACAGCAAATTGAGAATTTGATTAAACAAGGAAAGTTGAGGCACTTCGTCGGAAGGGATCATAGAGATGAGAAGTTGAAAGGAAAAATGGAGGAATCATCCCGGCCCCCACTTGGAGAGATAAGGATTATCATTGGAGGGAACTCAATGGGGCAATCTTCCAAATCGAAAAAAACGTATCTCAAAGTGGTACAGAACGTCCAGCTCTCTGGACGATCTCCAAGGACAAATTCGATGGACGAACCTGCCATTTCCTTCACCGACGAAGATGCTGAGAGGATCCATCACCCGCATGACGATGCGATTGTCATTACTCTGCTTATTGCAGATTATACAACTAGGAGAGTGTTGGTTGACAATGGAAGCTCAGCAGACATATTGTACTATCCTGCCTTCCAACAGATGAGGCTTGGGCGGGATCAATTTCGTCCAGTTTGCTCACTACTGATAGGGTTTGGAGGAATGAAGGTGCAGCCTGTGGGCACCATTACATTACCAGTAGTGGTAGGGTCATACCCACAGTAGATAACTAGGGAAGTGAATTTCCTCGTGGTGGACTGTTCGTCTTCGTACAATGCCATTATCGGAAGACCAACCCTGAACAGTTGGAAGGCGATAACATCTACCTACCATCTATCAGTCAAATTTCCTACGGAGTACGAGATAGGCCAAGCACAAGGAGATCAGTTGGCAGCTAGAGAATGCTACTTAGCCATGATGGCTTTGGACAAGCAAGTGCAGACATTGAGTATTAAGGAAATAAGGGTTGTTGCAGAACCCACAGAAGTATTAGAAAATGTTCCTTTACAAGAAGATGATCCCGAGAAATTCACCAGAATTGGAACAGGTATAAAGGAGAAAGCAAGAGAAGACCTCATCCAGTTCCTAAGAAAGAGTATTGACGTTTTTGCATGGAGTCATGACGACATGCCGGGAATCGATCCAAGTGTAATCACTCATCAATTGAACGTGTACCCCTTTTTTAAGCCTGTTCGCCAGAAGAAGAGGGTATTCGCTCCGGAGCGAGATAAGGCAATCCAGGAAAAGCTTCAGAAATTGACCACGGCGCAGTTCATTAAGGAAGTCTATTACCCAGATTGGTTGGCCAATGTGGTGATGGTGAAGAAAGCAAGTGGCAAATGGAGAATGTGCGTAGATTTCACTGACCTGAACAAAGCATGTCCCAAGGATAGTTATCATTTGCCACGTATTGATCAATTGGTGGACTCTACAGCTGGCCATCAATTGCTAAGCTTCATGGACGCCTTTTCAGGATACAACTAGATCAAGATGGATGAAGCTGATAAAGAGAAGACTTCCTTCATCACCAGCCAAGGCTTGTTTTGCTACAAAGTGATGCCCTTCGATCTGAAGAATGCGAGAGCAACTTATCAAAGGTTGGTAAATCATATGTTTCGTCCACAAATAGGACGGAATGTAGAGGTTTATGTCGATGACATGCTTGTGAAGAGCGTAGACAAGGGAAGCCATTCGGACGATCTACAGGAAACTTTTGAAACACTTAGGCAGTATAAGATGAAATTGAACCCAAGCAAATGTGCATTCGGAGTATCATCAGGAAAGTTTCTAGGCTTCATGGTCTCGCAAAGAGGAATCGAGGCGAACCCAGACAAGATCCAAGCCATATTAGACATGGAGCCACCAAAAAATATCAAAGAAGTCCAATCCCTCACTGGACGAGTTGCTACTTTGAACAGGTTTGTTTCGAAAGCCACAGACAAGTGTCTACCTTTCTTCAAAGTCCTCAGGAAGGCATTCGAATGGACGGTCGAGTGTCGAAAGGCTTTCCAAGACCTGAAAGACTATCTCACAAGAGCTCCATTATTAAGTCCGTCCGTGCAAGGAGAAGAACTGTACCTGTACTTAGCAGTGTCCCCACATGCCGTAAGTTCAGCTCTAATCAGAGAGGAAGGAAGAGTACAAAAACCTGTGTACTACACTAGCCGAGCACCCAGAGGAGCGGAGGGAAGGTATCCCCTTATGGAGAAATTGGCTTTTGCACTGATAACAGCTTCCAGGAAGTTAAGACATTACTTCCAAGCTCATGTCATCAATGTCATGACAGACCATCCGCTCAAGAAGGCAATGAACAAACTGGAAGCCGTAGGACGGCTGATTCAATGGGCGGTGGAGCTTAGTGAATTCGACATTCGATACCAACCGAGAAACGCAATAAAAGCTCAAGCCCTAGCAGATTTCATTGCAGAGTTCACTCCGAATTACGAGGACCTGGGGGAAGGAGGTTACGATAAAAAATGGGTCGTCCATGTAGACAGATCGTCTACGTTGTATACTGGAGGAATCAGAGTTGTTTTGCAGTCCCTAGAAGGAGACAAGTTAAAGTACAAAGCTCGTTTGCAATAACAGACTACTAATAATGAAGCGGAGTATGAAGCCCTGTTAAAGGGATTGGAGTTGGCCAAGTCTGTAGAAGCAGACTCAATACTTGTTTTGGGAGACTCTCAGTTGGTCATAGGCCAAGTAAATGAGATATGTGAAGCCAAGGAAGACAGAATGAAGAAATACTTAAAGAAGGTAGTGCGCCTTATAAAGAAATTCAAAAAAGCTGATTTCATTCAAATCCCGAGGGAAGAGAACATGGAAGCAGATATTCTGGCAAAAGAAGCACCTGCAAGCGAAACAGTGGATGAGTTGGATGCAGTACAATACATGCCAAGTATAGACCTTCCAGAGATGCTGCAGATAGAGGGTGACGAAAATTGGATGACCTCAATAGTGTCGTACTTGAAGGACGGAAGGCTTCCAGAAGTAAAGGACGAAGCAAGAAAGCTCAAGGTCAAATCAGTCAGGTACATACTTATGGACGAAGTGTTATACAAAAGAGGTTTCTCCCAACCTCTCTTAAGATGTTTGGCTCTAGACGAGACAAACTACATGTTGAGGGAGGTTCATGAAGGAGCATGTGGTAACCATTCGGGAGCCAGATCACTCGTCCATAAAGTCATCCGCAGCGGGTTTTACTGGCCAACCATCCAAGCTAATGCTAAGGCATATGTTAAAGTATGTGATCAATGTTAGCGCTTCAGCAACATTCCTAGACAGCCAGCAGAGTATCTCACGCCAATGATGGCCCCTTGACCTTTCGCGCAATGGGGACTAGACATTTTGGGGCCCTTTCCAACTGGAACTCGGCAGATGAAATTTCTGGTGGTAGGAATAGACTACTTCACAAAATGGGTGGAAGCCAAACCCTTAGCAAAAATTATACAACAGAATGTCAAGAACTTCGTCTGGAAGAGCATTGTATGCAGATTCGGGGTACCTAGGGTACTAGTGTCTGACAATGGACGACAGTTCGACAATACACCTTTCAGGGAATTCTGTGAACAGCTTGGAATTAGGAATCACTACTCCTCGCCCTCCCACCCACAAGCCAATGGCCAGGCAGAAGTAGCAAACCGATCCTTGTTGAATATCATCAAGACTCGGCTCGAAGGGGCAAAGGGAGTATGGCCGGATGAGTTGCCAGGTGTTTTATGGGCTTACAGAACGACAGTGAGAACTCCGACAGGGGAAACTCCTTTTAAACTAGCCTATGGAAGTGAGGCAGTTATACCAGCAGAAGTACACATGATGAGCCACATGGTGAGGAAGTATCAAGCTGAAGAAAACGAAGAACAGCTCCGTCTTAACCTTGACCTCATGGATGAAGTCAGGATGGATGCAGAACAAAGAACGGCGAGGTACAAAAATCTTATGTCTAGACAATATGATGCCATGGTGAAGCCTAGGCGTTCCAAAATTGGGGATCTCGTCCTGAAGAGGGTTACCTTGGCAACAAGAAACCCGGCCTACGGAAAACTTGGGCCAAATTGGGAAGGACCTTATAGAGTTATCAACTGCAAGAGGCAAGGATCCTACTATTTGGAAGCTTTGGATGGACGAAGGCTAGAACACCCTTGGAATGTTGAGCATCTAAGGAAATACCATCAATAAGTGCCAACTCTTGATGAGAGTGGCCTTGGATGAGACAGCTGGACGGGCAGAAGTATGTCATGTTTATTTACTACTATCATGTGTTTTAAGTATTTTAATAATCCCTTAGAAAGTACATTAGTGTTTTCACTTTTGTGCTATTCATGGACGAGTTGGTTTGTATTTTTAATTCAATAAGGCACTAGCTCACGAGCATGTGCCATGCCTGTGGACAAATGTTTACATAAGTTTGGATCTTCAAGTATATATATGATGTATTTTCAAGTATACTATTGGAATCCTTCATGTTTGTATATACATTCAAACTAATCCACAAGAATGAAAAATAAGCATGGACGAATGAAATCCTGGACGCAAGGATATACGTCCATAAACTTTCAAATGAAACAAGGTATGTTCGTCCAAAGTTAAAGACGAGATGAAACCTGAGCTAAAAATGAAACAAAGATACATCCGTCCAAAGCATAAGATGAGATAAAACCTGAGATAAAGGTATATCCATCTAAAGCTCAAGACGAGATGAAATCAAAGATGTGACTGTCCAAATCATGGACGAGCTAAGACTGAACCAGCATAACAATCCATTATTTGAACGAGAAATTGCTGAGGTCTTATCAAGGACGATAAAATGATCGTCCCTAAATTTGAATGGTAAATAAATCTAATGAAAAAAGAAGTCATTCATAGACGAACTATACATGGGCTAAAAGGAATCAACTTGCTCTATCTTGGTGATGTAATCAAAATTCACCCCCATACTCAAGACGAGGCAAACTGAATTTCATACATAAAGCTGGAAATGTATATATTCAAATGCAATATGAAAATAGAAGATGTTCATAAAATCTCAAAAAGGGTGGACGACCCACGTCCAAAAAACCCTTTACTTGTAAAAATAAAACTATTGTATATAAGGCTCGTCCATAATCTTGGACGAGACAATTGTACTTACAAGAACTTTAAAAAAAAAAAAAAAAGTAAAACAAAGCCCAAAACACTGGGCACTTCCAGGAAAATAAAAGAATAAAAATAGAATAAATTTTCTAAGCAAAAATACTGTCACTTGGGCAAGCTTGTCTTGGGGTCGTCATGGTTCACCTCAGTGTTAGCATCGTCCATTATATTGATGTCCTCAGAACTCATCTGCAGCAAGGAACTCTCTGTAGCGAGGGGAAGCTTGAAAGAATTGAAGTCCAAGTCAGGATATGCCTCCTTAGCATCAGCACGAAAGTCCTCATAGCCAGCTGCATAGTGGCTGTCTAGACGATTCTTGTACTCGTCAGACCTCTTAAAGGTTGCTATGAATTCTTCACGTGCTTTCTCTAAGGATGAGGTAAACTCTGTGACTTGCCCTTTGAGATGGACGATTCGGCTATCCTTCTCCAAGTTATCAGCTTTAAGCTCCTCCACCTCGTTCTTCAGCTTCATCTCACTTCCTTGTAGACGATTATAATCCTCGGTCAACCTAAGGACTTCCCCCTTCTTCAGCAGAATTTCATTGTTCAGCTCCTTGGCTTTGTCCTTAGCCGTCTTGGCCTCTGCAGCGAGCTCCTTAGCTTGGCAAGTTGCTGTATAGAATTTTGACATAGCCTGCATATGGACGAAAAGGAGTTAAACATTCTATTCATAAAAAAAAAAAAAAATCTTTTCACAAGGACGAGAGAAAGACCTACCTTAAAAAGGTCGTGGATGTTCAAACTCCTTCACTGACATGTTATAGCACTCGTTCACCTCACGGTCAGTGACGATTCCTTTGAACGTCCTCCACACATAGCTCTCGTCCAGAACTAGATTCGAAGGACGATCAGAGGCCTCAGACAAGCTAGGCTTGGGAGAAGCTTTAGGCTGAGGGGGAGGATCACTCTGGACGGGATGGACTGTTTGGACGGGCTCCACGTCCACCAGAGGTTCGTCCAAGTTCACTGTTGAAGGTGTAAACTTGGGAACCTTGGGAAGGGAAGTCTTACTTGATTTCTGCTTCTTGGGACCACGACGACTTGGGAGATCGTCCAGGTCCACAGCACTGGATATCGTCTTATACTTCCTCTTCCCAGCCTAGACGGAAGCCACTTAGACCAATGGGGGTGCTGCAGCATCCTCGTCCCCACTGGTCACTGTTTTCTCTTTATTTTCCCTCATTGTAGTTATCCCTATGACGAGGAAAATCAGCTAAAAAAAAAAAAAAAAAAAGATATGGAAATGAAATGGAGAAGACGATACTTACGTCGACGAGTAGTCTCCTCGTGACCAAGGTTCTCTACAGTTGGCACTGGGCCAAGTCCCTAAGCTACTAGACGACTGAGGGTTACTAAATAGTGGAAAGTCCTCTCAGGGAAGGCACGAACCACGTCTATCCGATCCAGATAAAATTTGTCCAAGCGTGGACGAACAATAGCTGCATCACCAAGAGAGTTAGACAAGTGAAAGATGGAAAAATGAAAGAAGAAATGAAATGAAATGAAAAGAAAACATACCCTCAGGACGAAGACGACCTAGAGGGCTGGTAAAAGGTGGGAAGGAGGGACTACCCACAACAGCTGGGTCCCCAGCCCATTTTCCAGAAATAATAAAAAATTCTTGTTTCCAAAACCGGTCGGACGAGCTACGACCCTTTATTAAACTGTAATAGGAGCCCCTGGACGAGAACTGGTAAAAACCAGCAGATTTTTTTATTTCTGAGGGCTTATAACAGTAAAGGAACTCGTCCACCGTAATTGGACGGTTCCCTTCCAGAGCCTCACGCCATAACACTTGCATGGCAACTATCGTCCTCCAACCATTGGGGTTGAGCTGGTTAGGTCCAATACCCAACCTTTGGAAGAGATCTCTACAAAAGGAATTTAGAGGAAACCTAAGGCCAGCTAAAAGGTAAGAAGTATAGACCAGAGGAAGGAGAACAACACCATTCTCCAACCTTGGGTAGACGAGGGTTAAGCTCTTTTGAAATTTGGTATCTATCTACAATAGTTTTTAACTTGGCATCGTCTAAGGTGGATGCTACCTCTGGGGCACAACTATAAATGATATCTTCCTCGTCTTAAGGAGGACTAGATGGCTGTCTGGACGAGCTAGCCCCGGACCCAGAAGCCATCCTACGTTGTAATTCCTGAAATTCCTCTAGGGAAATGCCAGGAACCCCAGACGAGTAATGTTCGTCGGAGGAATCGTTACAGGACGAACTATCTACACTATCTACACTATCCTCACTACCCTCACTCCCTGAAGAAACGTCTTGGTACTCGTCTATTTCCCTCTCTATACTACTGGACGAAGACATGATGAAACGCAGAAAGATTTAAGATGAAAACCTAAAAAGAAAGGAGAAATACCTGATAGGACTAGGACGAGGGCTAGACGAGACTCTTGGACGAGATGGCAGAAGGGAAAATGAGAGGAAAGTAAAGGGCATGAAAGAGAATGCACTATTTATAGGCCCCAGCAACAGGGTCATTGAAACGACATTCGCCATTCAAAAATTGACACGTGGCAATTCCTTTGGGAAATGGGATCGACACAACTAACCAACCAATAGTGTCGCGACACGTAGCTCACAAAAAGTGAAACTTTCTTAAAATCACAATAATATCCTGGACGACCCCTTGCACAAAGGGGCAACTGATAGGGGAGCAGAGAAATGAGTCCAACTCTAGTTCGTCCAAAGGCATCGTCCAGGGCTAACAGAGCAGTTTGGACCAAGAATCCCCAAGAAGGAACAATGTACATGGACAATAACACCACACTTGATCAGCGAAGTCTCCCGGGGACGATGAAGTCGTCCGTGGAGGTCGTCCATGAAGGTCGTCCATGGACGATCTCCACATGTCCATGGACGACCTAGCCTTCTTAAGCTAGACGGACGAATGCACAGCACTTGGAAAAGTTTCCACTCTCCATAGTAGTTACTAAATCCGTAACTATCGCCACGAATCCCTCAAGTTAACTTCCGTTAGCGGTTACAATTTTAATAGCCGTTGAGGAAGTTAACTCCGTACTCGTTGGCTTCCACAAATCTTGGGGAGGTTATTTGGACAAATAACCGTCCCAAGGATCTCTATATAAAGGACCGGTCTGAACTTGAGGAAGGTAAGAAAATATTCTAAGACTTGACTCCTACATATCCAAAACTCCATTCTTGTGAGACTAACTTTGTCATCAGAGGGGGTTTGGCCGGACATCCACGGTCTCCTCTTTGACTGCGTTTGCTTTTTGTAGGCCTTTCAACACCATTGGTAGTCCACCGAAGCCAGATCATCCACCTCACTAATTCGGAGCGATATCAGTTATCAAAAATAATAATAATAATTTAGATCACTCTTTTTTAATTGAAATAATATACCTAATTTTATCATAATTTATTTTAAGAAAATCAAACTTAATTTAACTAAAGTTTGTGTATTTTATGGTTGTTTTAAACTTTTTTTTTTTAAAATGAAAACTATGGTTGTTTTAAATTTTATCCAATAAGAAAATGAGTTATTATGAATTTAAACTAACATAATTTATGACTATTTGTAACTTTGAAAATTATATTATATATATATATATATATATATATATTATAATAATGAGGTGGGAAATATGGCATTTTGAAAGAACATCATTAGAATATGTTAGATTCTAAATATTTAGGATAAATCTTTAGATTCTAAATTTATGTATGTTGGCAAACCGAGAAAAAAAACATGTCTAAATTAGATTTTAGACATTGCTCAAGATTGTCTAAGTCAAGATTCAAAAACTGTCAAGTTGCAGAAAGAAGAGTTCATATTCTGTGAAACTCGACCGATCGAAAGTCGTATTCTGCAGATTTTAAATTAGGCCCAAAGCTCGCAAAATTTTTTAGGGTTTTAATCCTACACTACCTAGTATAAAAGGAAAATCCTAAATATGTTTAAGAAGTTCTTGGAAGTCATATGATTTACTCATGTGAGATTTGTGAGGTTTCTGTAACCTTCTAACTTAACAAGCATCTACCGAAATGAGATCTACAATCAAGAATTGGTGGAAACAAGTTGCTGCAAAAAGATCTATTGCCAATGGTGATTTGAAACCTTTGAGTGGGATCCCAAAGTCACAAACGTGGGTTTTTGTGTTCAACAAATTTAGATAGAAGAATCCATGGAGTTGAAGCTACATGTGGTCGTGTGAGTACGTTTTATAAGGGTTAGTTTTAGATTTTAGGGAAAAAATCTATTTGTTGATACCGTATTTTGTCCGCTCTCGATTTACATGCCGAACCCCAAAAAATTTAAAAAATATTATTTTCTCTCTATGTGGCTGTGAGAACATCCAAAATGATGTGGCATAACCTGTTCGGGCACCGAAGCATTTGAGGTGCCTCTTTCAGCAAAAATGACCAGAATGCCCCTGGTCAACCCTAGGTTTGACCAAAGGTTGAATAAGGTCAAAACCTTCACAAAACAACATTTTTTATGGTTTTACATCAAACCCGAGCTTCTTGGAAAATTTTAACAATTTTGACCAAGTTTAACCCGAAGTCGATCCCGAATGGGCCCAAAAACCCTAATTTTGATTTGGTTGTCAGAACAGGTTGAAACCAATGCCATTGTGAAGATTATCAAATTCTCATTCCAAAGATTATTCATGGGTCGAAATCGGAAATAGAACGGTCAAGATATCACAAAAACCGAGATGACGCATCGATCGACCATTGGATTTTCAAGTTCCATACCTTTTCAGAAACAGGAAGTCAATACCTTTCCAAGGGTGTCAAGATCAACCCCATTTTAGGCCTTTTAAGCCTGGCGGCCCTTAAGGGCCACTGCCTCGAAATGCATGCTGAGGCTATAAATAGCCCTAAGCACCTCTCAGACCTAGGAGGGGACACATTTTTCTGAATTTTTTGCTCTCTGCCTAGTTTTTCTACACATTTTTCTCTCTTCCAAACCCCAAAAAACACATCAAAGCTTGTTGATTCTTCTCTCTTCACCAAAAAACCCAAGGTATTATTCTTAAACCAGATCTTCTTTTCCTTGGTTCTACACTTGGGATTTGGGTTTTAGGGGTATGGATGAAGCTTTCTAGCTACCATCCACGTCCCCAACATTCTAAATCTTTTTCTAGCACTTATCTTGCTCTTTTTGCTTAAATAAAATGATTTATCACTTTCTTTAGCATGGTTCTTGCTTTATTTGTGTTTCTAGCTTAAATCTCTTTGCTTTTATGTCATATGCCATGTTTCATGCTTAGATATACATCTTTACATGCTTATATGTTTAGATCTACATGCTTAGGGTTTTATGCCATATTTTCCTATGTTTTATGCCTCCTTTAGTTCTAGGTTGATGATTAGGGTTATATGTTCACATATTTGTATGATGTTGTTGGCTACGCTTTGCACGAATCTATGTGTTTATGCACTTTTTGCCATGTCTCATGCTTAGATCTATATCCGTACATGTCTATATGCTTGGATTCATATTCTTCCATGTTTATGTGCTAAGTTTCTACATGTTTACATGTATGTTTCTATGCCTATATGTCTAGATCTATGTTCTCATATGTCTATGTGTTTGGATCTATGTTCTCTACATGCCTTATGCTATATTCCATGCGTTTGTGCGCTCTATGCCATGTTTGTGTGCCTAGACCTAGGCTATGTTTGTCACGCCATGTGCTATTATAACCCTTTTGTCAATTTGTCTTTCTTTATTGTGTTTTGGCCTAATGGTTGGGACCCAATCTAGACCCTATGGTCTTTGTCATCGTCTGTACACCTTAGCCCACATCAGAGGCTTTGGATCACCCCTATTTGCATGTTTATGCTTGCTCACTTCTATGCTTTATGCTTGTGTTAGCCTCTCTAGTTCAAGGCTTTGCCACGCTTAACGCCCTTAGCGGGTTTGTGGTTGTGCGGTTATATCTGACGCCCATGAGGCCTTGTTTGGATGTAACCATTTGGGATGCATCACCATGATGCTGGTTGCTTCGTGCGTACCTTTCTCCTTTTCCGCTCCGTGCGATGATATGTTTTTCATGCTTGTTTGTGCCACCCGTTGGCTTTCTATGCATCTTCACGCACTTGCTTATATGTTCATGCATAAGTCTTGCTTGCCAGTGTGTCGTCTATGCTTCAACACAATGAGGTTATGGACATTCAATCCAAACCTACATTGTCCCTCGCGGACACCACCTTTTGTTTGCTTTCTTGTTTGTTTGCTTTCTCGCTTGTTTAATTGCTTTCTTGTTTCTTTGCTTGCCATGTCTATCATGCTTATTTGTTTTATGCCTTTCTCATATGCTCTTTGCATCTTTTCCTTCCATTACTTGTCTGCTAGTTTCTTGTCTTTGCCTTTGCATGTACACATATGGAGTGAGGATGCTTGGAGCTAGGGCACAGTCTCCCGGGCGTAAGCAAAAAGGGTGTGAAGGTGAGCATGTAGAGATAAGCCAAGTTGTAGTGTTCAGTAGATTTAAGAGTTTAGTCTATCCCTTTGGTTATGTACTCTTTTAAACCCCTTCCTTCCTCATCCCTTTCTCTCTTAGATGGTTTGTATTAGGTATATCATGCCACGTACCATTTGTCCTCATTTCTAGAGTATGGCAACCCCTATTTATTTTTCTACACTTATATTTTAGGACATGCTCTAAGGATGTAGGCATTTACTTTTTTGCTTTGTATGCTTGCATTATGCTTGATGTATGTATATATATATATATATATATGCTCGCCCCTACCAGTGTGATTGTCACAGCCTATGTCACCTAAGGCAAAGCGATGCCTAATTTCTGCCGCGAAAGTAAGGTGACATGTCGTCGGATTTTCGTCGTGGAAATCTGGTACCTTGCTCGAATGCCTTAGGAAAGCATAGATTAGGACCACACCCATTCAAAAGCTAAACCTCAAAACCCCCATGCATGCAAAGCCCCGAAAGCCAATGCCAAAATCATGTTTTTACCGCTAATCTCCAAAAATTAAGGTTTTATCAAAACAAATGATTGTCCTTGGACAGGCATTGTGGGGTGCCTAACACCTTCCCCACACATAACCAAACTTCCGGATTTAAGAATCAAGATTTTTTTGCCTAACACCTTCCCCACACATTTTGGGGTGCCTAACACCTTCCCCACACATAGCCAAACTTCTGGATCTAAGAATCAAGATTTTTTTGCCTAACACCTTCCCCACACATTGTGGGGTGCCTAACACCTTCCCCACACATAGCCAAACTTCCGGATCTAAGAATCAAGATTTTTTTGCCTAACACCTTCCCCACACATTGTGGGGTGCCTAACACCTTCCCCACACATAGCCAAACTTCCGGATCTAAGAATCAAGATTTTTTTGCCATCCATGTTAGATTAGGAAATATGCCATTTTTCTTAACCTAGGATTGGGAATAAAATCAACTAGAAACAGGTGACCAATCACATCTTAGAAAAACCCAATCATTGGTGGCGACTTTACTTAAAATTTGGCCAAGATTTCTACCACACCTCCAAAGGTAGACCTACCTTCCTCCACTGAGAGAGAGGCTTCTTTACCTTGGAACCTGGGGCGATTGAAAGGCTTCTCTATCCCAATCTTGAATTGCGATGACCAAGGCAAAGGGCTTCTCTACCTCGGAACTTAGGACGATTGAGAGACTTCTTTATCTCAATCCTGAATTGCGGCAACCAAGGGGCTTCTTAACTGCGATTTGAATGGAAGGTAACTAAAGGACTTTTCTACCTCGAAACCTGAAGTTTTGCCTACAAAAGATCAAAATTTGGAATTAGACTTTAAATGATGAGTGCTTTTGTTGTTCCATTGTTTTGAAATGTATGATCTTCCTTTGTCTTTTCTTAATTTGATTTATTTGAATTTCCCTTTTTAAAAAGAAAACCTTGATTGATTTTTGTAGTCCTTTGAAAATGATTTTTTTCCTTTGAAATTTGAAACTTGATATTGAAAATTTGAAGTTTGGAATTTAGACTTTGAAAATTTCTTTTGAAAAATGATACCCTTTCTTCTTGATCATTTTTGAAAATTTATTTTTCTTCCTTCAAAATTGAATTTTTCTTGAAATTGATGTCATCTGTCTTTGAAGTTATTATTATTTTTTTCATTCATTACCTAAAAATAGAACAAAATGAAGAAAAATTCTCAAATTTTTTTTTTTTTGTTTTTTGTCTTTGAAGAGTTGATTGAGTCAACTCAGTCAAACCCGAGTTGACTCAGCAACTCAGTAACTAAAGGGGGGGGGGGGTGGGGAATTTTTGGCCCCCATCTTCACTTGTTTTTTTTTTTCTTTCTTTTTTGCTCTTCCCTCCTCACTCTTCTCTCTTCCTCCATTGTCACTGTTCACTCTCTTCTTTTACTTGCATTTTCTCCCTCATTTCACCATTTCTTCTCTAGAAAATCACTTTCCTAAGTTTCTCAACTTGCTTTCCTTGTGTTCTTGACCACTTTTGCTACAAACCATTTTTTTGAAACCCTTCTCCAAACCTCCAATTTTTTTTGCATTGATAATGGCATCTTCCAAGAGACCATCTTTCCCCACTTTTAATGGGAAAAAAATATCACCCATCACTTGAATGGAATGAGGAAAAGGGCTCCTCCAAGACCCTAAGATCCATGCTTTACACTCTAAAATGGACTTCAAGGTGTGCTTTATTTTTTGGATTTCTTTGTTGGGAAATTTGTTGATTTCATGTTTTGTTAGGAGATTGGTGTTGAGACATTGTCATTTGGTTGTTATTTGCTCTCCTTGAAATTTTGTATTGTACGGTTGATCATGTTGTAATGTTGGCCTTGGAGCATTTATGCACTGTTGAGCTATTTGGCATGGTGTAACTTGGACAATGTTGATGACTCATGAAATTTGGCTATGTATGTAGTTTGTGGTATTATTGAATGTGTTTTGGCTTGAATTTTGTGGGCATTAAAGTCATGAAACTTTGATGTGTAGCCTTGGTTGAACAAATTCATTTTTGATGAATGCGGAAATTTTGTCGGAATTGTTAGGACCTATGTTGATGCGAACCTCAATCGACACGCTTTGAGATCCAACAAACAGTATTGGAATAATTGCCCAAGAAAACTAAAATTCATATTTTTGATAGAAACCCTGGCCCAACGTTTATAATCGAAACGCGAATCAAAGGTATAAGTATAACACCTTGACCCAGTGATTATAATTGAATCACGAACCAGAGGTATAAAGTTTGAATGTCACAAGGAAGAATCCCTGATAAGTTCACAGTTCTTGAAGAACCAAAAGAAGAGCAAAGCCTCACCTTTTCTGATTTTTATTCAATAATTTCTTAAAAATGTTTACAGAAAAAGTGAAAAAAAGAAAAAAGAAAAAAAGAAGAGATGGTAATTATTGAAAACATTATGAAAGATTCAATTGAGGTCAAATATATGGATAAGTCCACAACTCACAATCCTCAAGTTTCAGTTGATTTGTTGAAGATGACTATACAACATGTTGATTTTCTAGGAGTGGAAAATTTTAATTTTATTATCAACCCTGTGTACAGCAAATAAATTGAAAGTAGATGAGAAGAAATTTTACGCTACATTTTATGAAGGTTTCAAGTTTCAGAACCGAATCAAGTTATTAAAGCATTTGAAGTATTTGTTTATTTGGAGCTGAAGATTTCAGATTTCAAAGATAAACTTGAGGACGAGTTTGATTCAAGTGAAGGGATCTGATGTACGACACAATTTACTATTTAATTACTGTAATTTATTATTTTTGGTATATTTATGTAAAAAAACGTTATTTTAGGTTTAGGTGATTTATTTCCTTGTTTTTAGGTGCATTTAATACTTTTTAGGTCAAATTTGATTCCTGATATGGTTAGGTATCAATTAGGAGTTATTTTAAAATATATTTTCTTGTATGTCAAGTTTTATGGAGCCCTTAAATAGGGCTCCAAGTCTGTAAACGTTTTTAAGACATTATTGAATAAAAAATCAGAAAATGTGAGGCTTTGCTCTTCTTTTGGTTCTTCAAGAACTGTAAACTTATTAAAGATTCTTGCTTATGGCGTTCAAACTTTATACATTTGATTCATGATTCAATTATAATCACTGGGTCAAGGTGTCAAGCCAAAACAGATTGGGAGAGGACGAGAAAGAGAGAAAAAAAAATTATCGTTCCGATCAATTCCTAGCTGAACAGGAATAGAAAATTAAAAAAAAAATAGCAAAAAAATTCAAAAAATTAAAAAACATCATTATGGCTTCTTTTCAAGCCAAAACGGGTTGGGAGAGGCTGAGAAAGAAAAAAAATTATCGTTCCGATCAGTTCCTACCGGACCAGTATTAGAGAATTCAAAAAAAAAAAAGCAAAAAAATTCAAAAAATTAAAAAACATCACTATGGCTTTTTTTCAAGCCAAAATGGGTTGGGAGAGGCTGAGAAAGAGAGAAAAAAAATTATCGTTCCGATTAATTCCTACCCGACCAAGAATTGAAAATTCAAAAAAAATAGCAAAAAATTAAAAAACATCATTATGGCTTCTTTTCAAGCCAAAACGGGTCGGTAGAGGCCGAGAAAGAAAGAAAAAAAAAATTATTGTTTCGATCATTTCCTACTCAACCCGTAATAGAGAATTCAAAAAAAAAAAAACAAAAAAAATCAAAAAATTAAAAAACATCATTATGGCTTCTTTTCAATCCAAAACGTGTTAGGAGAGGCCGAGAAAGAGTGAAAAAAAAAATTATCGTTCCGATCAATTCCTACTCGATCCAGAATAGAGAATTAAAAAAAAAAATTGCAAAAAAATTCAAAAAATTAAAAAACATCCTAATGGCTTCATTTCAAGCCAAAATGGGTCGGGAGAGGCTGAGAAAGAGAGAAAAAAAAATTATCGTTCCGACCGGTGCCCAACCGACCAGGAATAGAGAATTCCAAAAAAATAGCAAAAAAATTCAAAAAATTAAAAAACATCACTATGGCTTCATTTCAAGCCAAAACGGGTTGGGACAGGCCGAGAAACAGAAAAAAAAAAAATTCTCATTTCAACCAGTTCCTACCCGACCCGGACTATAGAATTCCAAAAAAAATAGCAAAAAAATTCAAAAAATTAAAAAACATGATTATGTCTACTTTTCAAGCCCAAATGGGACGGGACTAGCTGAGAAAGAGAGAAAAAAAATTATCGTTCCGATCAGTTCCTTCCCGACTAGGAATACAGAATTCCAAAAAAATAGCAAAAAAATTAAAAAAAAAATCATTATGGCTTCTTTTCAAGCCAACACGGTGTGGGACTAGCTGACAAAGAGAAAAAAAAAATTATCGTTTCGATCAGTTCCTACCCGACCAGGAATAGAAAATTCCAAAAAAATAGCAAAAAAATTCAAAAAATTAAAAAACATCATTATGGCTTCATTTCAAGCCAAAACAGGTCGGGAGACGCCGAGAAAGAGAGAAAAAAAAATTATCGCTCCCATCTGTTCCTACCCGATCCGGAATAGAGAATTTTAAAAAAATAGTAATAAAATTCAAAAAATTAAAAAACATCATTATGTCTTCATTTCAAGCCAAATTGGGTAGGGAGAGGCCGAGAAAGAGTGAAAAAAAAAATTATCGTTATGATCAGTTCCTACCCGACCCGGAATAGAGAATTAAAAAAAAATTGCAAAAAAATTCAAAAAATTAAAAAACATCATTATGGCTTCATTTCAAGCCAAAACGGGTTGGGAGAGGCCGAGAAAGAGAGAAAAAAAAAATCGTTCCGATCAGTTCCTACTCGACCCGAAATAGAGAATTCCAAAAAAATAGCAAAAAATTCAAAAAATTAAAAAACATCATTATGGCTTCTTTTCAGGCCAAAATGGGATGGGACTCACTGAGAAAAAGAAAAAAAAATTATCGTTCCATTCAGTTACTACCCGACCAAGAATAGAAAATTCCAAAAAAATAGCGAAAAAATTAAAAAAACATCATTATGGCTTTATTTCAAGCCAAAACAAGTCGAGAGAGGCCGAGAAAGAGAGAAAAAAAAATTATTGTTCTCAATTGTTCCTACCTGACTCGGAATAGAAAATTTTGATAAGATAGTAAAAATTTCAAAAAATTAAAAAAAATCATTATGGCTTCTTTTCAAGCCAAAACGAGATGGGACTAGCTGAAAAAGAGGGAAAAAAATTATCGTTCCGATCAGTTACTAACCGAACAGGAATAGAAGATTCCAAAAAAATAGCAAAAAAATTCAAAAAATTAAAAAACATTATTAGGGCTTCATTTCAAGCAAAAACAGGTTGGGAGAGGCCGAGAAAGGGAGAAAAAAAATTATCATTCCGATCAGTTCCTACTCGACCCGGAATAGAGAATTTCGAAAAAATAGCAATAAAATTCAAAAAATTAAAAAATATCATTATGTCTACATTTCAAACCAAAATGAGTCGGGAGAGGCTGAGAAAGAGCGGAAAAAAAACATTATCGTTACGATCAGTTACTAATCGAACAAGAATAGAAAATTCCAAAAAAATAGCAAAAAATTTCAAAAAATTAAAAAACATTATTAGGGCTTCATTTCAAGCAAAAACAGGTCGAGAGAGGCCGATAAAGGGAGAAAAAAAAAATTATCATTCCGATCAGTTCCTACTCGACCCGGAATAGAGAATTTCGAAAAAATAGCAATAAAATTCAAAAAATTAAAAAACATCATTATGTCTTCATTTCAAGCCAAATTGGGTAGGGAGAGGCCGAGAAAGAGTGAAAAAAAAAAAATTATCGTTCTGATCAGTTCCTACCCGACCCGAAATAAAGAATTAAAAAAAATTCCAAAAAAATTCAAAAAATTAAAAAACGTCCTAACGGCTTAATTTCAAGCCAAAACAGGTCGGGAGAGGCTGAGAAAGAAAAAAAAAAATTATCGTTCTGATCGGTGCCTAACAGACTAGGAATAGAGAATTCCAAAAAAATAGCAAAAAAATTAAAAAACATCATTATGGCTTCATTTCAAGTCAAAACGGGTCGTGAAAGACCGAGAAAGAGAAAAAAAAAATTATTGTTCCGTTCTGTTCCTACCCGACTTGGAATAGAGAATTAAAAAAAAAATTGCAAAAAAATTAAAAAAATTAAAAAAAATCCTAATGGCTTCATTTCAAGCCAAAACAGGTCGGGAGAGGCTGAGAAAGAATGAAAAAAAAAATTATCGTTCTGATCGGTGTCTGACCAACCAGGAATAGAGAATTCCAAAAAAATAGCAAAAAAATTAAAAAATATCATTATGGCTTCATTTCAAGTCAAAACGGGTCGTGAGAGACCGAGAAAGAGAAAAAAAAAAATATCGTTCCGATCGGTACCTAACCGACCAGGAATTGAGAATTCCAAAAAAATAGCAAAAAAATTCAAAAAATTAAAAAACATCAAGATGGCTTCATTTCAAGCCAAAACGGGTCGAAAGAGGCCGAGAAAGAGAGAAAAAAATTATCGTTCCGATCAGTTCCTACTCGACCCGGAATAAAGAATTCCAAAAAAATTCAAAATATTAAAAAACATCATTATGGCTTCTTTTCAAGCCAAAACGGGATGGGACTCACTGAGAAAGAAAAAAAAAATCGTTCCAATCAGTTAATACTCGACCAGGAATAGAAAATTCCAAAAAAATAGCAAAAAATTTCAAAAAATTAAAAAACATCATTATGTCTTCATTTCAACCGAAAACGGGTCGGGAGAGGCCGAGAAAGAATGAAAAAAAAAAAATTATCGTTCCAATCAGTTCGTAACCGACCCGAAATAGAGAATTAAAACAAAATAGCTAGAAAATTCAAAAAATTAGAAAACATCATTATGACTTTATCTCAAGCCAAACCGGGTCGGGAGAGGCCGAGAGAGGGAGAAAACAAAATTATCGTTCTGACAAGTTCCTACCCAATCCGGAATAGAGAATAACAAAAAAATAGCAAAAAAATTCAAAAAATTAAAAAACATCGTTATGGCTTCATTTCAAGCCAAAACGGGTTGGGAGAGGCCGAGAAAGAGAAAAAAAAAATTGTCATTCCGACCAATTGCTACCAGACTCGGACTATAGAATTCCAAAAAAAAAAGCAAAAAAGTTCAAAAAATTAAAAAACATGATTATGGCTACTTTTCAAGCCAAAACGGGACGGGACTAGCTGAGAAAGAGAGGAAAAAAAAATTATCATTCCGATTAGTTCCTACCCGACCAGGAATAGAGAATTCCAAAAAAGTAGCAAAAAAATTCAAAAATATAAAAAACATCATTATGGCTTCTTTTCAAGCCAAAATGGGATGGGACTAGCTGAGAAAGAGGAAAAAAAAAAGAAGAAAATTCCAAAAATTATCGTTCTGATCAGTTACTACCGACCAAGAATAGAAAATTCCAAAAAAATAGCAAAAAAATTCAACAAATTAAAAAACATCATTAGTGCTTCATTTCACGCCAAAATAGGTCGGGAGAGGCCGAGAAAAAGGGAAAAAAAATATTATCGTTCCGATCAGTTCCTACCCGGCGCGGAAAAGAGAATTTTGAAAAAATTCAAAAAATTAAAAAACATCCTAATGACTTCATTTAAAGCCAAAACGGGTTGGGAGAGGCTGATAAGGAGAAAAAAAAAAATATCGTTCCGATTGATACCTAACCGACCAAGAATTGAGAATTACAAAAAATTAGCAAAAAAATTTAAAAAATTAAAAAAACATCTGATGGCTTCATTTCAAGCCAAAACGGGTCGGGAGATGCCGAGAAAGAGAGAAAAAAAAATTATCGCTCCAATCAGTTCCTACTTGACCCGGAATAGAGAATTCCAAAAACATAGCAAAAAAATTCAAAAAACACAGAAAACATCATTATGTCTTCATTTCATTCGAAAACAGGTCGGGAGAGGCCGAGAAAGAATGAAAAAAAGAATTTATCGTTCTGACAATTCGTACCCGACCTGGAATAGTGAATTAAAAAAAAATAGCATGAAAATTCAAAAAATTAGAAACATCATTATGACTTTATCTCAAGCCAAAACGGGTCGGGAGAGGCTGAGAAAGAGAGAAAAAAAAGATCGTTCCGATCGGTGCCTAACCGACCAGTAATAGAAAATTCCAAAAAAATAGCAAAAAAATTCAAAAAAAATTAAAAAACATCATTTTGGATTCATTTCAAGTCAAAAGGGGTGGAGAGAGGCCGAGAAAGAGAGAAAACAACTGCTCGTTCCGACCAGTTCCAACCCGACCCGGACTATAGAATTCCAAAAAAAATAGCAAAAAAGTTCAAAAAATTAAAAAGCATGATTATGGCTACTTTTAAAGCCAAAACGAGACGGGACTAACTGAGAAAGAGAGGGAAAAAAAAAATATCGTTTCGATCAGTTCCTACCCGACCAGAAATAAAGAATTCCAAAAAAATGGCAAAAAAATTCAAAAAATTAAAAAACATCATTATGGCTACTTTTCAAGTCAAAATGGGATGGGACTAGCTGAGAAAGAGAAAAAAAAAATTATCATTCCGATCCGTTACTACCGGACAAGGAAGAGAAAATTCCAAAAAAATAGCAAAAAAATTCAAAAAATTAAAAAACATCATTAGTGCTTCATTTCACGCCAAAATAGGTCGGGAGAGGCCGAGAAAGTGAGAAAAAAAAATTATCGTTCTGATCAGTTCCTACCCGTCCCAGAATAGAGAATTTCAAAAAAATTCAAAAAATTAAAAAACATCCTAATGGCTTCATTTAAAGCCAAAACAGGTTGGGAGAGGCTGATAAGGAGAAAAAAAAAATATCGTTCCGATTGGTACCTAACCGACCAAGAATTGAGAATTCCAAAAAATTAGCAAAAACATTCAAAAAATTAGAAAACATCATGATGGCTTCATTTCAAGCCAAAACGGGTTGGGAGAGGCTGAGAAAGAGAGAAAAAAAAAATTTATCATTCCGATCAGTTCCTACTCGACCCGGAATAGAGAATTTCAAAAAAATAGCAAAAAAAAATTCAAAAAATTAAAAAACATCATTATGTCTTCTTTTCAAGTCAAAACGGGATGGGACTAGCTGAGAAAGAGAAAAAAAAAATTATCATTCCGATCCGTTATTACCGGACTAGGAAGAGAAAATTCCAAAAAAATAGCAAAAAAATTCAAAAAATTAAAAAGCATCATTAGTGCTTCATTTCACGCCAAAATAGATCGGGAGAGGCCGAGAAAGTGAGAAAAAAAAATTATCGTTCTGATCAGTTCCTACCCGTCCCAGAATAGAGAATTTCAAAAAAATTCAAAAAATTAAAAAACATCCTAATGGCTTCATTTAAAGCCAAAACAGGTTGGGAGAGGCTGATAAGGAGAAAAAAAAAATTATCGTTCCGATTGGTACCTAACCGAACAAGAATTGAGAATTCCAAAAAATTAGCAAAAACATTCAAAAAATTAGAAAACATCATGATGGCTTCATTTCAAGCCAAAACGGGTTGGGAGAGGCTGAGAAAGAGAGAAAAAAAAAATTTATCATTCCGATCAGTTCCTACTCGACCCGGAATAGAGAATTTCAAAAAAATAGCAAAAAAAAATTCAAAAAATTAAAAAACATCATTATATCTTCATTTCAAGTGAAAACGGGTCGGGAGAGGCCGAGAAAGAACGAAAAAAAAAAATTTATCGTTCCAATCAGTTCGTACCCGACCTAGAATAGAGAATTAAAAAAAATAGCAAGAAAATTCAAAAAATTAAAAAACATCATTATGAATTTATCTCAAGCCAAAACGGGTCGGGAGAGGTTGAGAAAGAGAGAAAAAAAAATTATCGTTCCGATCGGTGCCTAACCGACCAAGAATAGAGAATTCCAAAAAAATAGCAAAAAAATTCAAAGAAATTAAAAAACATCATTATGGCTTCATTTCAAGTCAAAATGGGTCGGGAGAGGCCGAGAAAGAGAGAAAACAACTGCTCGTTCCGACCAGTTCCTACTCGACCCAGACTATAGAATTCCAAAAAAAATAGCAAAAAAGTTCAAAAAATTAAAAAACATGATTATGGCTACTTTTCAAGCCAAAACTGGACGGGACTAGCTGAGAAAGAGAGGGAAAAAAAATTATTGTTCCGATCAGTTCCTACCCGACTTGGAATAAAGAATTGCAAAAAAATAGCAAAAAAATTCAAAAAATTAAAAAACATCATTATGGCTTCTTTTCAAGTCAAAACGGGATGGGACTAGCTGAGAAAGAGAAAAAAAAAATTATCATTCCGATCCGTTACTACCGGACTAGGAAGAGAAAATTCCAAAAAAATAGCAAAAAAATTTAAAAAATTAAAAAACATCATTAGTGCTTCATTTCAGGCCAAAACAGGTTGGGAGAGGCTGAGAAAGAGAGAGAAAAAAAATTATCGTTCTGATCAGTTCCTACCCGACCCAGAATAGAGAATTTCAAAAAAATTAAAAAAATTAAAAAACATCGTAACAGCTTCATTTAAAGCCAAAACGGGTCGGGAGAGGCTGATAAAGAGAAAAACAAATTGTCATTCTAATTGGTTCCTAACCGACAGGGAATTGAGAATTCCAAAAAAATAGCAAAAAAATTCAAAAAATTAGAAAACATCACGATGGCTTCATTTCGAGCCAAAACGGGTCGGAAGAGGCCAAGAAAGAGAGAGAAAAAAAATTATTGTTCCGATCAATTCCTACTCGACCCGGAATAGAGAATTCCAAAAAAATAGCAAAAAAATTCAAACAATTAAAAAACATCATTATGTCTTAATTTCAAGCGAAAACGGGTTGGGAGAGGCCGAGAAAGAATTAAAAAAAAAAAAAATTTATCATTCCGATCAGTTTGTACCCGACCTAGAATAGAGAATTAAAAAAAAAAAGCAAGAAAATTAAAAAAATTAGAAAACATCGTTATCACTTTATCTCAAGCCGAAACGGGTTGGGAGAGGCTGGGAAAGAGAAAAAAAAAAATTATCGTTTCGATCGGTGCCTAACCGACCAGGAATAGAGAATTAAAAAAAAATAGCAAAAAAATTAAAAAAACATCATTATGGCTTCATGTCAAGTCAAAATGGGTTGGGAGAGGCCGAGAAAGAGAGAAAAAAAAAATTATCATTCCGATAAGTTCCTACCCAACCTGAAATAGAGAATTCCAAAAAAATTGCAAAAAAGTTCGAAAAATTAAAAAACATCATTATGGCTTCTTTTCAAGCCAAAACGGCACGGGACTTGTTGAGAAAGAGAAAAAAAAATTATCGTTCCAATCAGTTACTACCCGGCGAGGAATAGAAAATTCCAAAAAAATAGCAAAAAAATTCAAAAACATCAGTATGTCTTCATTTCAAGCCAAAATGGGTTGGGAGAGAGCGAGAAAGAGTGAAAAAAAAATAATAACATTCCGATCAGTTTTTACCCAACCTGGAAAGGAGAATTAAAAAAAAAAAATGCAAAGAAATTCAAAAAATTAAAAAACATCCTAATGGCTTAATTTCTAGCCAAAACGGGTCGGCAGAGGCTGAGAAAGAGAAAAAAAAAAAATTAACGTTTCGATTTGTGCCTATTCGACTAGGAAAAAAGAATTCCAAAAAAATAGCAAGAAAATTCAAAAAAAATTAAAAACATTATAATGGCTTCATTTTGAAGCCAAAACGGGTCGGGACTTGCTGAGAAAGAGAGAAAAAAAAAATTATCATTTCGATCAGTTCCTACCCGACCCGGAATAGAGAATTCCAAAAAAATAGCAAAAAAATCAAAAAACATCATTATGGCTTCATTTCAAGCCAAAATGGGATAGGACTCGCTGGGAAAGAGAAAATTTTTTTTTTTTCGTTCCGATCGGCTACTATCCGGCCAAGGATAGAAAATTCCGAAAAAATAGCAAAAAAATTCAAAAAATTAAAAAACATCATTATGTCCTTATTTCAAGCCGAAATAGGTCGGGTGAAGTTGAGAAAGAATCGAAAAAAAAATTATCGTTCCGATCAATTCCTACCCAACCTGGAATAGAGAATTAAAAAAAAAAGCAAGAAAATTTAAAAAATTAAGAAACGTCATTGGGGCTTCATTTCAAGCCAAAACGGGTCGGGAGAGGCAAAAAAAGAGAGAAAAAAAAAATTATCGTTCCGATCAGTTCCTATCCAACTCGGAATAGAGAATTCCAAAAATATAGCAAAAAAATTCAAAAAATTAAAAAACATCATTATGGCTTCTTTTCAAGCCGATACGGGACATGACTCGTTGATAAAGAAAAAAAAATTATCGTTCCGATCAGTTACTACCCAACCAGGAATAGAAAATTCCCAAAAAATAGCAAAAAATTCAAAAAATTGAAAAACCTCACTATGTCTTCATTTCAAGCCATAATGGGTCGGGAGAGGCCAAGAAAGAGAGAGAAAAAAAAATTATCGTTCCGATCAGTTCCTACCCGACCAAAACAGAGAATTTCAAAAAAATTGCAATAAAATTCAAAAAATTAAAAAACATGATTATGTCTTCAATTCAAGCCAAAACGGGTCGAGAAAGGCTGGGAAAGAGTATAAAAAAAATTTATCATTCCGATCAGTTCCTACCCGACCCGGAATAGAGAATTAAAAAAAATTTGCAAAAAAATTCAAAAAATTAAAAAACATCCTAATGGCTTCATTTAAAGCTAAAACGGGTCGGGAGAGGCTGATAAAGAGAGAAAAAATATTATCGTTCCGATCGGTACCTAATCGACTAGGGATTGAGAATTCCAAAAAAATAGCAAAAAAATTAAAAAAATTAAAAAACATCATGATGGCTTCATTTCAAGCCAAAATGGGTCGGGAGACGCCGAGAAAGAGAGAGAAAAAGAATTACCGTTCCGATAAGTTCCTACTCGACCCATAATAGAGAATTCCAAAATATAGCAAAAAATTTCAAAAAATTAAAAAACATCATTATGTCTTCATTTCAAGCCAAAATGGGTCGATTGAGGCTGAGAAAGAATGAAAACAAAAAAAAAAATTTCGTTCCGATCAGTTCGTACCCGACCCGGAATAGAGAATTAAAAAAAAATAGCAAGAAAATTCAAAAAATTAGAAAACATCATTATGACTTTATCTCAAGCCAAAACGGGTTGGGAGAGGCTGTAAAAGAGAGAAAAAAAAAATTATCGTTCCGATCGGTGCCTAACCGATCAGGAATCGAGAACTCCAAAAAAATAGCAAAAATATTCAAAAATATTAAAAAACATCATTATGGCTTCATTTGAAGTCCAAAAGTGTCGGGAGAGGTCGAGAAAGAGAGAAAAAAAAAAATATTGTTCCGATCAGTTACTTCCCGACCAGAAATAGAAAATTCTCAAAAAATAGCAAAAAAATTCAAAAAATTAAAAAACATCATTATGTCTTCATTTCAAGCCAAAACAGGTTGGGAGAGGCCGAGAAAGACAGAAAAAAAAAATTATCGTTCCGATCAGTTCATACCCGACCCGGAATAGAGAATTCCAAAACAATAGCAAAAAAATTCAAAAACATTAAAAAACATCATTATGGCTTCATTTCAAGTCAAAACACGTTGGGAGAGGCCGAGAAAGAGAAAAAAAAAAATTCTCATTCCGACCAGTTTCTACCAGACCTGGACTATAGAATTCCAAAAAAAAATAGCAAAAAAGTTCAAAAAATTAAAAAACATGATTATGGCTACTTGTCAAGCCAAAACGGGATGGGACTAGCTGAGAAAGAGAGGAAAAGAAAATTATCGTTCCGATCAGTTCCTACTCGACCCGGAATAGAGAATTCCAAAAAAATAGCAAAAAAATTCAAAATATTAAAAAACATCTTTATGGCTTCATTTCAAGCCGAAACGGGTCGGGACTCACAGAGAAAGCGAAAAAAAAAAATTATCGTTCTGATCAATTACTACCCGACCAGGAATAGAAAATTCTCAAAAAATAGCAAAAAAATTTAAAAAATTTAAAAGCATCATTATGTCTTCATTTCAAGCCAAAACGGATCGGGAGAGGCCAGGAAAGAGAGAAAAATAAAATTATCGTTCCGATCAGTTACTACCTGAGTCGGAATAGAGAATTTCAAAAAAAATAGCATTAAAATTCAAAAAATTAAAAAACATCACTATGTCTTCATTTCAAGCCAAAACGGGTCTGGAGATGCCGAGAAAGAGTGTAAAAAAAAATTATCATTCCGATCAGTTACTACCTGGCCCGGAATAGAGATTTAAAAAAAAATTGTGAAAAAATTCAAAAATTTAAAAAACATCCTAATGGCTTCATTTCAAGCAAAAACGGGTCGGGAAAGGTTGAGAAAGGGAGCAAAAAATTATTGTTTTGATCGGTGCCTAACCGACCAGTAATAGAGAATTCCAAAAAAATAGCATAAAAATTCAAAAAAACTAAAAAACATCATTATGGCTTCATTTGAAGTCCAAAAGTGTCGGGAGAGGTCGAGAAAGAGAGAAAAAAAAAATTATTGTTCCGATCAGTTACTTCTCTCGACCAGAAATAGAAAATTCTCAAAAAATAGCAAAAAAATTCAAAAAATTAAAAAACATCATTATGTCTTCATTTCAAGCCAAAACAGGTTGGGAGAGGCCGAGAAAGACAGAAAAAAAAATTTATCGTTCCGGTCAGTTCATACCCGACCCGGAATAGAGAATTCCAAAAAAATAGCAAAAAAATTCAAAAATTTTAAAAACATCATTATGTCTTCATTTCAAAGGAAAACGGGTCGGGAGTGGCCGAGAAAGAAAGAAAAAAAAAATTATCATTCCGATTAGTACCTACCCAACTTGGAATAGAGAATTAGAAAAAATAGCAAGAAAATTTAAAAAATTAAAACACATCATTGTGGCATCATTTCAAGCCAAAACGGGTCGGGAAAGGCAGAGAAAGAGAAAAAAAAAAAACATTATCGTTCCGATCAATTAGTATCCAACCCGGAATAGAGAATTCCAAAAAAATAGCAAAAAAATTCAAAATATTAAAAAACATCTTTATGGCTTCTTTTCAAGCCGAAACGGGTCGGGACTCACAGAGAAAGCGAAAAAAAAAATTATCGTTTCGATCAGTTACAACCCGACCAAGAACAGAAAATTCTCAAAAAATAGCAAAAAAATTAAAAAAATTAAAAAGCATCATTATGTCTTCATTTCAAGCCAAAACGGGTTGGGAGAGGCCAGGAAAGAGAGGAAAAGAAAATTATCGTTTCGATCAGTTCCTACTTGAGCCGGAATAGAGAATTTCAAAAAAATAGTAATAAAATTCAAAAAATTAAAAAACATCACTATGTCTTCATTCCATGCCAAAACGGTTCTCGAGATGCCAAGAAAGAGTGTAAAAAAAATTATAATTCCGATCAGTTACTACCTGGCCCGGAATGGAGATTTTAAAAAAAATTGCGAAAAAATTCAAAAAATTAAAAAACATCCTAATGGCTTCATTTCAAGCAAAAACGGGTTGGGAAAGGTTGAGAAAGGGAGAAAAAAAATTATTGTTCTAATCGGTACCTAACCGACCAGTAATAGAGAATTCCATAAAAATAGCATAAAAATTCAAAAAAATATTAAAAAAACATCATTATGGCTGCATTTGAAGTCCAAAAGTGTCGGGAGAGGCCGAGAAAGAGAGAAAAAGAAAATTATCGTTCCGATCAGTTACTTCCCAACCAGAAATAGAAAATTCTCAAAAAATAGCAAAAAAATTCAAAAAATTAAAAAACATCATTATGTCATCATTTCAAGCCAAAACAGGTCGGGAGAGGCCGAGAAAGAGAGAGAAAAAAAAAAATTATCGTTCCGATCAGTTCATACCCGACCCGGAATAGAGAATTCCAAAACAATAGCAAAAAAATTCAAAAAATTAAAAAACATCATTATGGCTACTTGTCAAGCCAAAACGGGACGGGACTAGCTGAGAAAGAGAGGAAAAAAGAAATTATCATTCCGATCAGTTCCTACTCGACCCGGAATAGAGAATTCCAAAAAAATAGCAAAAAAATTCAAAAATTTAAAAAACATCATTATGTCTTCATTTCAAGCGAAAACGGGTCGGGAGAGGCAAAGAAAGAATGAAAAAAAAAAAAAAATTATCGTTCCGATCAGTTCCTACCCCACTTGGAATAGAGAATTAAAACAAAATAGCTAGAAAATTTAAAAAATTAAAACACATCATTGTGGCATCATTTCAAGCCAAAACGGGTCGGGAGAGGCAGAGAAAGAGAAAAAAAAAAAAACATTATCGTTCCGATCAATTAGTATCCAACCCAGAATAGAGAATTCCAAAAAAATAGAAAAAAATTCAAAAAATTAAAAAACATCCTAATGGCTTCATTTCAAGCAAAAACGGGCCGGGAGAGGTTGAGAAAGGGAGAAAAAAAATTATTGTTCTGATCGGTGCCTAACCGACCAGTAATAGAGAATTCCATAAAAATAGCATAAAATTTCAAAAAAAAAATTAAAAAACATCATTATGGCTTCATTTGAAGTCCAAAAGTGTCGGGGGAGGCCGAGAAAGAGAGAAACCAGAAATAGAAAATTCTCAAAAAAGAGCAAAAAAATTCAAAAAATTAAAAAACATCATTATGTCTTCATTTCAAGCCAAAACAGGTCGGGAGAGGCAGAGAAAGAGAGAAAAAAAAAATTATCGTTCCGATCAGTTCATACCCGACCCGGAATAGAGAATTCCAAAACAATAGCAAAAAAATTCAAAAAATTAAAAAACATCATTATGTCCTCGTTTTAAACCAAAACGGGTCGGGAGAGGTCGAGAAAGAATTGAAAAGAAAATTATCGTTCCGCTCAGTTCCTACCCAACTTGGAATAGAAAATTAAAAAAAATATATCAAGAAAATTAAAAAAATTAAAAAATGTCATTGTGGCTTCATTTCAAGCCAAAACGGGTCGGGAGAGGAAAAGAAAGAGAAAAAAAAACTTCTCATTCCGATCTGTTCCAATCCAACCCGGAATAAAGAATTGCAAAACTATAGCAAAAAAATTCGAAAAACTAAAAAACATCATTATGGCTTCATTTCAAACCGAAACGGGGTGGGACTCGCTGAGAAAGAGAAAAAAAAATTATCGTTCGAATTAGTTACTACCCAACCAGGAATAGAAAATTCCCAAAAATTAGCAAAAAAAAAAAAAAAAAAAAAATCATTTTGTCTTCATTTCAAGCCAAAATGGGTTGGGAGAGGCCAGGAAAGAGAGAAAAAAAAAATTATCGTTCCGATCAGTTCCTACCAGACCCGAATAGAGAATTTCAAAAAAATAGCAGTAAAATTAAAAAAAATTAAAAACCAACATTATGTCTTCATTTCAAGTCAAAACGGGTTGGGAGAGGCCGAGAAAGAGAAAAAAAAAAAAATTCTCATTCCGACCAGTTCCTACTAGACCCGGACTATAGAATTCCCAAAAAAAATAGCAAAAAAATTCAAATAACTAAAAAACACGATTATGGCTACTTGTCAAGCCAAAATGGGACGGGACTAGCTGAGAAAGAGAGGAAAAAAAAAATTATCATTCCGATCAGTTCCTACTCGACCCGAAATAGAGAATTCCAAAAAAATAGCAAAAAAATTCAAAAATTTAAAAAACATCATTATGTCTTCATTTCAAGCGAAAACGGGTCGGGAGAGGCAAAGAAAGAATGAAAAAAAAAAAAAAAATTATCGTTCCGATCAGTTCTTACCCCACTTGGAATAGAGAATTAAAAAAAAAATAGCAAGAAAATTTAAAAAATTAAAACACATCATTGTGGCATCATTTCAAGCCAAAACGGGTCGGGAGAGGCAGAGAAAGAGAAAAAAAAAAAAACATTATCGTTCGGATCAATTAGTATCCAACCCGGAATAGAGAATTCCAAAAAAATAGAAAAAAATTCAAAATATTAAAAAACATCTTTATGGCTTCTTTTCAAGCCGAAACGGGTCGGGACCCACAGACAAAGCGAAAAAAAAAATTATCGTTCTGATCGGTTACTACTCGACCAGGAATAGAAAATTCTCAAAAAATAGCAAAAAAATTCAAAAAATTAAAAAGCATCATTATGTCTTCATTTCAAGCCAAAACGGGTCGGGAGGCCGGGAAAGAGAGAAAAAGAAAATTATCATTTCGATCAGTTCCTACTTTAGCCGGAATAGAGAATTTCGAAAAAATAGTAATAAAATTCAAATAATTAAAAAACATCACTATGTCTTCATTCCATGCCAAAACGGTTCTAGAGATGCCGAGAAAGAATGTAAAAAAAATTATCATTCCGATCAGTTACTACCTGGCCCGGAATGGAGATTTTAAAAAAAATTGCGAAAAAATTCAAAAAATTAAAAAACATCCTAATGGCTTCATTTCAAGCAAAAACGGGTCGGGAGAGGTTGAGAAAGGGAGAAAAAAAATTATTGTTCTGATCGGTGCCTAACCGACCAGTAATAGAGAATTCCATAAAAATAGCAAAAAAATTCAAAAAAAAAATTAAAAAACATCATTATGGCTTCATTTGAAGTCCGAAAGTGTCGGGAGAGGCCGAGAAAGAGAGAAAAAGAAAATTATCGTTCCGATCAGTTACTTCCCAACCAGAAATAGAAAATTCTCAAAAAATAGCAAAAAAATTCAAAAAATTAAAAAACATCATTATGTCTTCATTTCAAACCAAAACAGGTCGGGAGAGGCAGAGAAAGAGAGAAAAAAAAAATTATCGTTCCGATCAGTTCATACCCGACCCGGAATAGAGAATTCCAAAACAATAGCAAAAAAATTCAAAAAATTAAAAAACGTCATTATGTCCTCGTTTGAAACCAAAACGGGTCGGGAGAGGTCGAGAAAGAATTGAAAAGAAAATTATCGTTCCGCTCAGTTCCTACCCAACTTGGAATAGAAAATAAAAAAAAATATCTAGAAAATTAAAAAAATTAAAAAATGTCATTGTGGCTTCATTTCAAGCCAAAACGGGTCGGGAGAGGAAAAGAAAGAGAAAAAAAAACTTATCATTCCGATCTGTTCCATTCCAACCCAGAATAAAGAATTGCAAAACTATAGCAAAAAAATTCGAAAAACTAAAAAACATCATTATGGCTTCATTTCAAACCGAAACGGGGTGGGACTCGCTGAGAAAGAGAAAAAAAAATTATCGTTCGAATTAATTACTACCCAACCAGGAATAGAAAATTCCCAAAAATTAGCAAAAAAATTCAAAAAAATAAAAAAAATCATTTTGTCTTCATTTCAAGCCAAAATGGGTTGGGAGAGGCCAGGAAAGAGAGAAAAAAAAAATTATCGTTCCGATCAGTTCCTACCAGACCCGAATCGAGAATTTCAAAAAAATAGCAGTAAAATTAAAAAAAATTAAAAACCAACATTATGTCTTCATTTCAAGTCAAAACGGGTTGGGAGAGGCCGAGAAAGAGAAAAAAAAAAATTCTCATTCCGACCAGTTCCTACTAGACCCGGACTATAGAATTCCCAAAAAAAATAGCAAAAAAATTCAAATAACTAAAAAACACGATTATGGCTACTTGTCAAGCCAAAACGGGACGGGACTAGCTGAGAAAGAGAGGAAAAAAAAAATTATCATTCCGATCAGTTCCTACTCGACCCGGAATAGAGAATTCCAAAAAAATAGCAAAAAAATTCAAAAATTTAAAAAACATCATTATGTCTTCATTTCAAGCGAAAACGGGTCGGGAGAGGCAAAGAAAGAATGAAAAAAAAAAAAAATTATCGTTCCGATCAGTTTCTACCCCACTTGGAATAGAGAATTAAAAAAAAATAGCAAGAAAATTTAAAAAATTAAAACACATCATTGTGGCATCATTTCAAGCCAAAACGGGTCGGGAGAGGCAGAGAAAGAGAAAAAAAAAAAAACATTATCGTTCGGATCAATTAGTATCCAACCCGGAATAGAGAATTCCAAAAAAATAGAAAAAAATTCAAAATATTAAAAAACATCTTTATGGCTTCTTTTCAAGCCGAAACGGGTCGGGACCCACAGACAAAGCGAAAAAAAAAATTATCGTTCTGATCGGTTACTACTCGACCAGGAATAGAAAATTCTCAAAAAATAGCAAAAAAATTCAAAAAATTAAAAAGCATCATTATGTCTTCATTTCAAGCCAAAACGGGTCGGGAGGCCGGGAAAGAGAGAAAAAGAAAATTATCATTTCGATCAGTTCCTACTTTAGCCGGAATAGAGAATTTCGAAAAAATAGTAATAAAATTCAAATAATTAAAAAACATCACTATGTCTTCATTCCATGCCAAAACGGTTCTAGAGATGCCGAGAAAGAATGTAAAAAAAATTATCATTCCGATCAGTTACTACCTGGCCCGGAATGGAGATTTTAAAAAAAATTGCGAAAAAATTCAAAAAATTAAAAAACATCCTAATGGCTTCATTTCAAGCAAAAACGGGTCGGGAGAGGTTGAGAAAGGGAGAAAAAAAATTATTGTTCTGATCGGTGCCTAACCGACCAGTAATAGAGAATTCCATAAAAATAGCATAAAAATTCAAAAAAAAATTAAAAAACATCATTATGGCTTCATTTGAAGTCCAAAAGTGTCGGGAGAGGCCGAGAAAGAGAGAAAAAGAAAATTATCGTTCTGATCAGTTACTTCCCAACCAGAAATAGAAAATTCTCAAAAAATAGCAAAAAAATTCAAAAAATTAAAAAACATCATTATGTCTTCATTTCAAGCCAAAACAGGTCGGGAGAGGCCGAGAAAGAGAGAAAAAAAAATTATCGTTTCGATCAGTTCATACCCGACCCGGAATAGAGAATTCCAAAACAATAGCAAAAAAATTCAAAAAATTCAAAAACATCATTATGTCCTCGTTTTAAACCAAAACGGGTCGGGAGAGGTCGAGAAAGAATTGAAAAGAAAATTATCGTTCCGCTCAGTTCCTACCCAACTTGGAATAGAAAATTAAAAAAAAAATATCAAGAAAGTTAAAAAAATTAAAAAATGTTATTGTGGCTTCATTTCAAGCAAAAACGGGTCGGGAGAGGAAAAGAAAGAGAAAAAAAAAACTTATCATTCCGATCTGTTCCAATCCAACCCGGAATAGAGAATTGCAAAACTATAGCAAAAAAATTCGAAAAACTAAAAAACATCATTATGGCTTCTTTTCAAGCCGAAACGGGGTGGGACACGCTGAGAAAGAAAAAAAAGAATTATCGTTCGAATTAGTTACTACCCAACCAGGAATAGAAAATTCCCAAAAATTAGCAAAAAAATTCAAAAAAATAAAAAAAATCATTTTGTCTTCATTTCAAGCCAAAATGGGTTGGGAGAGGCCAGGAAAGAGAGAAAAAAAAAATTATCGTTCCGATCAGTTCCTACCAGACCCGAATAGAGAATTTCAAAAAAATAGCAATAAAATTAAAAAAAATTAAAAACCATCATTATGTCTTCATTTCAAGTCAAAACGGGTTGGGAGAGGCCGAGAAAGAGAAAAAAAAAATTCTCATTCCGACCAGTTCCTACTAGACCCGGACTATAGAATTCCCAAAAAAAATAGCAAAAAAATTCAAATAACTAAAAAACACGATTATGGCTACTTGTCAAGCCAAAACGGGACGGGACTAGCTGAGAAAGAGAGGAAAAAAAAATTATCATTCCGATCAGTTCCTACTCGACCCGGAATAGAGAATTCCAAAAAAATAGCAAAAAAATTCAAAAATTTAAAAATCATCATTATGTCTTCATTTCAAGCGAAAACGGGTCGGGAGAGGCAAAGAAATAATGAAAAAAAAAAAAAATTTATCGTTCCGATCAGTTCCTACCCAACTTGGAATAGAGAATTAAAAAAAAATAGCAAGAAAATTTAAAAAATTAAAACACATCATTGTGGCATCATTTCAAGCCAAAACGGGTCGGGAGAGGCAGAGAAAGAGAAAAAAAAAACATTATCGTTCCGATCAATTAGTATCCAACCCGGAATAGAGAATTCCAAAAAAATAGAAAAAAATTCAAAAGATTAAAAAACATCTTTATGGCTTCTTTTCAAGCCGAAACGGGTCGGGACCCACAGACAAAGCGAAAAAAAAAATTATCGTTCCGATCGGTTACTACTCGACCAGGAATAGAAAATTCTCAAAAAATAGCAAAAAAATTCAAAAAATTAAAAAACATCATTATGTCTTCATTTCAAGCCAAAACGGGTCGGGAGAGGCCGAGAAAGAAAGAAAAAAAAAATCGTTCCGATCAGTTCATACCCGACCCGGAATAGAGAATTCCAAAACAATAGCAAAAAAATTAAAAAAATCGAAAAACATTATTATGGCTTCTTTTCAAGCCAAAACGGGACAGGACTCGCTAAGAACGAGAAAACAAAATTATCGTTCCGATCAGTTATTACCCGATCAGGAATACAAAATTCCAAAAAAATAGCTAAAAAATTTTAAAAATTAAAAAACATCATTATGGCTTCTTTTCAAGCCAAAACCGGAAAGGACTCGCTGGAAAAGAGAAAAAAAAATTATCGTTCCGATCAGTTACTACCCGGTTAGGAATAGAAAATTCCAAAAACATTCAAAAAATTAAAAAACATCATTATGTCCTCATTTTAATCTAAAACGGGTCGGGAGAGGTTGAGAAAGAATCGAAAAGAAAATTATCGTTCCGCTCAGTTCCTACCCAACTTTGAATAAAGAATTAAAAAAAATCAAGAAAATTAAAAAAATTAAAAAATGTCATTGTGGCTTCATTTCAAGCCAAAACGGGTCGGGAGAGGCAAAGAAAGAGAGAAAAAAAAACTTATCGTTCCGATCAGTTCCAATCCAACCCGGAATAGATAATTCCAAAACTATAGCAAAAAAATTCAAAAAATTAAAAAACATCATTATGGCTTCTTTTCAAGCCGAAACGGGATGGGACACGCTGAGAGAGAGAAAAAAAACTTTTCGTTCGGATTAGTTACTGCCTAACCAGGAATAGAAAATTCCCAAAAATTAGCAAAAAAATTCAAAAAAATAAAAAACATCATTTTGTCTTCATTTCAAGCCAAAATGGGTCGGGAGAGGCCAGGAAGGAGAGAAAAAAAAAATTATCATTCCGATCAGTTCCTACCGGACCTGAAAAGAGAATTTCAAAAAAATAGCAATAAAATTAAAAAAAATTAAAAAACATCATTATGTCTTCATTTCAAGCCAAAACGGGTCGGGAAAGGCCAAGAAAGAGTGTAAAGAAAAATTATCATTCCAATTAGTTCCTACCCGACCCGGAATAGAGAATTAAAAAAAATTGCAAAAAATTCAAAAAATTAAAAAACATCCTAATGACTTCATTTCAAGCCAAAACGGGTCAGGTGAGGCTGATAAAGAGAGAAAAAAAAAATTATCGTTCCGATCGGTACCTAATCGACTTGGGATTGAGAATTCCAAAAAAATAACCAAAAAATTCAAAAACCTTAAAAAACATCATTATGGCTTCATTTCAAGTCAAAACGGGTTGCGAGAGGCCGAGAAAGAGAAAAAAAAATTCTCGTTCCGACTGGTTCCTACAAGACCCGGACTATAGAATTTCCTAAAAAATAGCAAAAAAGTTCAAAAAATTAAAAAACATAATTATGGCTACTTTTCACGCCAAAACGGGATGGGACTAGCTGAGAAAGAGAGGAAAAAAAAAATTATCGTTCCAACCAGTTCCTACCCGACTAGGAATAGAGAATTCCAAAAAAATTGCAAAAAAATTCAAAAATATAAAAAACATCATTATGGCTTATTTTCAAGCCAAAACGGGATGGGACTAGCTGAGAAAGAGGAAACAAAAAATTATCGTTCCGATCAGTTACTACTCGACCAAGAATAGAAAATTCCGAAAAAATAGCAAAAAAATTCAAAAAATTAAAAAACATCATTTGTGCTTCATTTCATGCCAAAACAGGTCGGGAGAGGCTGAGAAAGAGAGAAAAAAAATTGTCGTTCCGATCAGTTTCTACCCGATTCGGAATAGAGAATTTCAAAAAAATTAAAAAAACATCCTAATGGCTTCATTTAAAGCCAAAATGGGTCGGGAGAGGCTAATAAAGCGAAAAAAAAAAATTATCGTTCCGATTGGTACCTAACTGAACAGGAATTGAGAATTCCAAAAAAATAGCTAAAAAATTAAAAAACATCGTGATGGCTTCATTTTGAAACCAAAACGGGTCGAGAGAGGCCGAGAAAGAGAGAGAAAAAAATTATCGTTCCGATCAGTTCCAACTCGACCCGGAATAGAGAATTCCAAAAAAATAGCAAAAAAATTCAAAAAATAAAAAAACATCATTATGTCTTCATTTCAAGCGAAAACGGGTTGGGAGTGGTCGAGAAAGCATGAAAAAAAAAATTTATCGTTTCAATCAGTTCTACCGGACCCGGAATAGAGAATTTCAAGTAAATGGCAATAAAATTCAAAAAATTAAAAAACATCATTATGTCTTCATTCCAAGCCAAAACGGGTCGGGAGATGCCAAGAAAGAGTGTAAAAAAAAATGATCATTCTGATCAGTTCCTACCCGGTCCGGAATAGAGAATTAAAAAAAAATTGCAAAAAAATTCAAAAAATTGAAAAACATCCTAATGGCTTCATTTTAAGCAAAAATGGGTCGGGAGAGGTTGAGAAAGGGAGAAAAAAAATTATCGTTCCGATTGGTGCCTAACCGACCAGTAACAGAGAATTCCAAAAAAATAGGATAAAAATTCAAAAAAACTAAAAAACATCATTATGGCTTCATTTGAAGTCAAAAATGGTCGGGAGAGGCCGAGAAAGAGAGAAAAAAAAATTATCGTTCCAATCTGTTCTTACCCGACCCAGAACAGTGAATTCCAAAAAAATAGCAAAAAAATTAAAAAAAATAAAAAAACATTATTATGGCTTCTTTTCAAGCCAAAACGGGACGAGACTCGTTGAGGAAGAGAAAAAAAAAAAATTTATCGTTCCGATCAGTTACTACCCAACCAGGAATATAGAATTCCAAAAAAATAGCTAAAAAATTAAAAAAATTAAAAAACATCGTTATGTCTTCATTTCAAGCCAAAACGGGTCGGGAGAGGCCGAGAAAGAATGAAAAAAACAATTATAGCTCTGATCAGTTCCTACCCAACCCGGAATAGAGAATTAAAAAAAATAGCAAGAAAATTCAAAAAAAATTAAAAAACGTCATTATGTCTTCATTTCAAGCCAAAACGGGTCGGAAGAGGCCGAGAAGGAGAGAGAAAAAAAATTATCGTTCCGATCAGTTCATACCATACCCAGAATAAAGAATTCCAAAACAATAGCAAAAAAATTAAAAAAATCGAAAAACATCATTATGGCTTCTTTTCAAGCCAAAACGGGACGGGTCTCGCTAAAAACGAGAAAAAAAATTATCGTTCCGATCAGTTACTACCCGACCAGGAATATAAAATTCCAAAAAAATAGCTAAAAAAATTAAAAAACATCATTATGTCTTCATTTCAAGCCAAAACGGGTCAGGAGAGGCCGAAAAAGAATTAAAAAAAACAATTATCGTTCCGATCAGTTCCTACCCAACCTGGAGTAGAGAATTCAAAAAAAAAAGCAAGAAAATTCAAAAAATTAAAAAACATCATTATGGCTTCATTTCAAGCCAAAACTGGTCGGGAGAGGTCGAGAAAGAGAAGAAAAAAAAATTATCGTTCCTTTCAGTTCCTACCCAACCCGGAATAGAGAATTTCAAAAAATTAAAAAACATCATTGTGGCTTTTTTTAAGCCAAAACGGGAAGGGACTAAAAAACGTCATTATGTCTTCATTTCAGGCCAAAACAGGACGGGAGAGGCCGAGAAATAGTGAAAAAAAATATTGTTCCTATCAGTTCCTGCCCGACCCGGAATAGAGAATTAAAAAAAAGTTGCAAGAAAATTCAAAAAATTAAAAAACATCCAAATGTCATCATTTCAACCCAAAACGGGTCGGGAGAGGCTGAGAAAAAATGAAAAAAAACAATTATCGTTCCGATCAGTTCCTATCCAAACGGAAATAATGAATTAAAAGAAAATAGCAAGAAAATTCAAAAAATTAAAAAACATCAATGTGGCTTCAATTAAAGCCAAAACGAGTCGGGAGAGGCCGAGAAAGAGAAAAAAAAAAATTATCGTTCCGATCAGTTCCTACCCAACCCGAAAAAGAGAATTCCGAAAAAATAGCAAAAAAATTCAAAAAATTAAAAAACATCATTATGTCTTCATTTCAAGCGAAAATGGGTTGGGAGTGGTCGAGAAAGCACGAAAAAAAAAAATTATCGTTTCGATTTGTTCTACCGGACCCGGAATAGAGAATTTCAAGTAAATGGCAATAAAATTCAAAAAATTAAAAAACATCAGTATGTCTTCATTTCAAGACAAAACGGGTCGGGAGATGCCAAGAAAGAGTGTAAAAAAAAATTATCATTCTGATCAGTTCCTACCCGGCCCGAAATAGAGAATTAAAAAAAAAAATTGCAAAAAAATTCAAAAACATCCTAATGGCTTCATTTCAAGCAAAAATGGGTCGGGAGAGGTTGAGAAAGGGAGAAAAAAAATTATCATTCCGATTGGTGCCTAACCGACCAGTAACAGAGAATTCCAAAAAAATAGGATAAAAATTCAAAAAAACTAAAAAACATCATTATGGCTTCATTTGAAGTCAAAACTGGTCGGGGGAGGCCGAGAAAGAGAGAAAAAAAAATTATCGTTCCAATCTGTTCTTACCCAACCCAGAACAGTGAATTCCAAAAAAATAACAAAAAAATCAAAAAACATTATTATGGCTTCTTTTCAAGCCAAAACGGGACGAGACTCGTTGAGGAAGAGAAAAAAAAAAAATTTATTGTTCCGATCAGTTACTAGCCAACCAGGACTATAGAATTCCAAAAAAATAGCTAAAAAATTAAAAAACATCGTTTTGTCTTCATTTCAAGCCAAAACGGGTCGGGAGAGGCCGAAAAAGAATGAAAAAAACAATTATCGTTCCGATTAGTTCCTACCCAACCCGGAGTAGAGAATTAAAAAAAAATAGCAAGAAAATTCAAAAAATTAAAAAACATCATTATGGCTTCATTTCAAGCCAAAACTGGTCGGGAGAGGCCGAGAAAGAGAAGAAAAAAAAATTATCGTTCCTTTCAGTTCCTACCCAACTCGGAATAGAGAATTTCAAAAAAATAGCAAGATAGTTCAAAAAATTAAAAAACATCATTGTGGCTTTTTTTAAGCCAAAACGGGAAGGGACTAAAAAACGTCATTATGTCTTCATTTCAGGCCAAAACAGGTCGGGAGAGGCCGAGAAATAGTGAAAAAAAATATTGTTCCTATCAGTTCCTGCCCAACCCGGAATAGAGAATTAAAAAAAAGTTGCAAGAAAATTCAAAAAATTAGAAAACATCCAAATGTCATCATTTCAACCCAAAACGGGTCGGGAGAGGCTGAGAAAAAATGAAAAAAAACAATTATCGTTCCGATCAGTTCCTACCCAAACGGAAATAAGGAATTAAAAAAAAATAGCAAGAATATTCAAAAAATTAAAAAACATCACTGTGGCTTCAATTAAAGCTAAAACAAGTCGGGAGAGGCCGAGAAAGAGAAAAACAAAATTATCGTTCCGATCAGTTCCTACCCAACCCGAAAAAGAGAATTCCGAAAAAATAGCAAAAAAATTCAAAAAATTAAAAAACATCATTATGTCTTCATTTCAAGCCAAAATGGTTCAGGTGTGGCTGAGAACGAGTGAAAAAAAAAATTATCGTTCCAATCAGTTCCTACTCGACCCGGAATAGAGAATTAAAAAAAAATTAAAAAACATTCTAATGGCTTCATTTCGAGCCAAAACGGGTTGGGAGAGGCTGAGAAAGAGAAAAAAAAAATTATCCTTCCGATCGGTGCCAAACTGACCAGTAATAGAGAATTCCAAAAAAATAGCAAAAAAATTGAAAAAAATTAAAAAACATCATTGTGGCTTCATTTTAAGCCAAAACGAGACGGGACTCGCTGAGAAAGAGAAAAAAAATTATCGTTCCGATCGGTGCCAAACTGACCAGTAAAAGAGAATTCCAATAAAATAGCAAAAAAATTCAAAAAATTAAAAAACATCATTATGATTTCACTACAAGCCAAAACAGGTCGGGAGAGAAAGAGAAAGAGAAGAAAAAAAAAATTATCGTTCCAATCAGTTCCTACCCAACCCGGAATAGAGAATTCCAAAAAATAGCAAAAAAATTCAAAAAATTGAAAAACATCATTATGGCTTCTTTTCAAGTTAAAACGGGACGGGACAAGCCGAGCAAGAGAAAAAAAAAAATTATTGTTCCGATTAGTTACTACCCGACCAGGAATAGAAAATTCCAAAAAACAGCAAAAAAATTCAAAAAATTAAAAAACATCATTTTGCCTACATTTCAAGCCAAAACGGTTCGGGAGTGGCCGAGAAATAGTGAAAAAAAAAATTATCATTCCGATAAGTTCCGACTCGACCCGGAACAGAGAATTAAAAAAAAATAGCAAAAAAATTTAAGAACGTGCTAATGGCTTCATCTCAAGCCAAAACAGGTCGAGAGAGGCTGAGAAAGAGAGAAAAAAAATTATCGTTCCGATCGGTGCCTAACCGACCAGGAATAGAGAATTCCAAAAAAATAGCAAAAAAAATTAAAAAATTAAAAAAACATCATTATGGCTTCATTACAAGCCAAAACGGGTCAGGAGAGGAAGAGAAAGAGAAGAAAAAAAAAATTATCGTTCCGATCAATTCCTATCCGACCCGAACAAAGAATTTCAAAAAAATAGCAATAAAATTCAAAAAATTAAAAAACATCATTATGTCTTCATTTTAAGCCAAAACGGGTCGGGAAAGGCCAAGAAAGAGTGTGAAGAAAAATTATCATTCCGATCAGTTCCTACCCGACCCGGAATAGAGAATTAAAAAAAAATAGCAAGAAAATTCAAAAAATTAGAAAACATCATTATGGCTTTTTTTTTCAAGCCAAAACGGGGCAGGACTCGCTGAGAAAGGGAAAAAAAAAATTATTTTTCCGATCAGTTACAACCCGACCAGGAATAGAAAATTCCAAGAAAATAGCAAAAAAATTTAAAAAATTAAAAAAACATCATTATGTCTTCATTTCAAGCCAAAACGGTTCAGGTGTGGCTGAGAACGAGTGAAAAAAAAAATTATCGTTCCGATCAGTTTCTACTCAACCCGGAATAGAGAATTAAAAAAAAATGCAAAAAAATTAAAAAAATTAAAAAACATTCTAATGGCTTCATTTCAAGCCAAAACGGGTCAGGAGAGCCTGAGAGAGAGAAAAAAAAATTATCCTTCCGATCGGTGCCAAACCGACCAGGAATAGAGAATTCCAAAAAAATAGCTAAAAAATTGAAAAAATTAAAAAACATCATTATGCCTTCTTTTCAAGCCAAAACGGGACGGGACTCGCTGAGAAAGAGAAAAAAAAATTATCGTTCCGATTGAGGTCAAACCGACCAGTAATAGAGAATTCCAAAAAAATAGCAAAACAATTAAAAAAATTAAAAAACATCATTACGATTTCACTACAAGCCAAAATGGGTCGGGAGAGGATGAGATGGAGAAGAAAAAAAAATTATCGTTCCGATCAGTTCCTACCCAACCCGGAATTGAGAATTCCAAAAAATAGCAAAAAAATTCAAAAAATTGAAAAACATCATTATGGCTTCTTTTCAAGCCAAAACGGGACGAGACTCGCTGAGAAAGTGAAAAAAAAATTATTGTTCTGATCAGTTACTACCCGACCAGGAATAGAAAATTCCAAAAAAATTGCAAAAAAATTAAAAAAATTAAAAAACATCATTTTGTCTACATTTCAAGCCAAAACAGTTCGGGATTGGCCGAGAAATAGTGAAAAAAAAATTATCTTTCCGATCATTTCCGACTTGACCCGGAACAGAGAATTAAAAAAAAAATTAAAAAATGTCCTAATGGCTTCATCTCAAGCCAAAACAGGTCAAGAGAGGCTGAGGAAGAGAGAAAAAAATTATCGTTCCGATCGGTGCCTAACCGACCAGGAATAGAGAATTCCAAAAAAATAGCTATAAAAAAAAAAAAAAAAATTAAAAAAACATCACAATGGCTTCATTACAAGCCAAAACGGGTCGGGGAAGGCGAAGAAAGAGAGAAAAGAAAATTATTGTTCTGATCAGTTCCTACCCGACCCAGAATAGAGAATTCCAAAACAATAGCAAAAAAATTAAAAAAATCGAAAAACATCATTATGGCAACCTTTCATGCCAAAACGGGACGGGACTCACTGAGAAAGAGGAAAAAAAAATTATCGTTCCGATCAGTTACTACCCGACCAGGAATAGAAAATTCCCAAAAAATAGCAAAAAAATTCAAAAAATTAAAAACTATCATTATGTCTTCATTTCCAGCCAAAATGGGTCGGGAGAGGCCCATAAGAGAGAAAAAAAAAATTATCGTTCCGATCAATTCCTACCCGACCCGAATAGAGAATTTCAAAAAAATAGCAACAAAATTCAAAAAATTAAAAAACATCATTATGTCTTCATTTCAAGCCAAAACGGGTCGGGAAAGGCCAAGAAAGAGTGTAAAGAAAAATTATCATTCCGATCAGTTCCTACCCGGCCCGAAATAGAGAATTAAAAAAAATTGCAAAAAAATTCAAAACATTAAAAAACATCCTAATGGCTTCATTTCAAGCCAAAACGGGTCGTGAGAGGCTGATAAAGAGAGAAAAAAAAATTATCGTTCCGATCGGTACCTAATCGACTAGGGATTGAGAATTCCAAAAAAATAGCAAGAAAAATTAAAAAAATTAAAAAACATCATGATGGCTTCATTTTAAGCCAAAACGGGTCGGGAGAGGACGAGAAAGAGAGAAAAAGAATTATCGTTCCGATCAATTCCTACGCTACCCGTTATAGAGAATTCCAAAAAAATAGCAAAAAAATTAAAAAAATCATTATGTCTTCATTTCAAGCCAAAATGGGTCGGGAGAGGCCCAGAAAGAGAGAAAAAAAATAATCGTTCCAATCAGTTCCTATCCGACCCGAATAGAGAATTTCAAAAAAATAGCAATAAAATTAAAAAAATTAAAAAACATCATTATGTCTTCATTTCAAGCCAAAACGGGTCGGGAAAGGCCAAGAAAGAGTGTAAAGAAAAATTATCATTCCGATCAGTTCCAACCCGACCTGGAATAGAGAATTAAAAAAAAATTGCAAAAAAATTCAAAAAATTAAAAAACATCCAATGGCTTCATTTCAATCCAAAACGGGTCGGGAGATGCTAATAAAGAGAGAAAAAAAAATTATCGTTCCGATCGGTGCCTAACCGACCAGGAATAGAGAATTCCAAAAAAATAGCAAAAAAAATTAAAAAACATCATTATGGCTTCATTACAAGCCAAAACGGGTCAGGAGAGGAAGAGAAAGAGAAGAAAAAAAAAATTATCGTTCCGATCAGTTCCTATCTGACCCGAATAGAGAATTTCAAAAAAAGAGCAATAAAATTAAAAAAATTAAAAAACATCATTATGTCTTCATTTTAAGCCAAAAACGGGTCGGGAAAGGCCAAGAAAGAGTGTAAAGAAAAATTATCATTCCGATCAGTTCCTACCCGACTCGGAATAAAGAATTAAAAAAAAATAGCAAGAAAATTCAAAAAATTAGAAAACATAATTATGGCTTTTTTTCAAGCCAAAACGGGGCGGGACTCGCTGAGAAAGAGAAAAAAAAAAAATTTTTCCGATCAGTTACAACCCGACCAGGAATAGAAAATTCCAAGAAAATAGCAAAACAATTTAAAAAATTAAAAAACATCGTTATGTCTTCAATTCAAGCCAAAACGGTTCAGGTGTGGCTGAGAACGAGTGAAAAAAAAAAATTATCGTTCCGATCAGTTCCCACTCGACCTGGAATAGAGAATTAAAAAAAAATGCAAAAAAATTAAGAAACATTCTAATGGCTTCGTTTCAAGCCAAAACGGGTCGGGAGAGGCTAAGAAAGAGAAAAAAAAAATTATCCTTCCGATCGGTGCCAAACCGACCAGGAATAGAGAATTCCAAAAAAATAGCTAAAAAATTGAAAAAATTAAAAAACATCATTATGCCTTCTTTTCAAGCCAAAACGGGACGAGACTCGCTGAGAAAGGGAAAAAAAAATTATCGTTCCGATCGGTGCCAAACCGACCAGGAATAGAGAATTCCAAAAAAATAGTAAAAAAATTCAAAAAATTAAAAAACATCATTATGATTTCACTACAAGCAAAAACGGGTCGGGAGAGGAAGAGATGGAGAAGAAAAAAAAAATTATCGTTCCGATCAGTTCCTACCCAACCCGGAACAGAGAATTCCAAAAAATAGCAAAAAAATTCGAAAAATTGAAAAACATCATTATGGCTTCTTTTCAAGCCAAAACGGGACGGGACTCGCTGAGAATGTAAAAAAAAAATTATTGTTCCGATCAGTTACTACCCGACCAGGAATAGAAAATTCCAAAAAAATAGCAAAAAAGTTAAAAAAAATTGAAAAACATCATTATGTCTACATTTCAAGCCAAAACGGTTCGGGATTGGCCGAGAAATAGTGAAAAAAAAATTATGTTTCCGATCAGTTCCGACCCGACCCAGAACAGAGAATTAAAAAATAAAAAATAAAAAATGTCCTACTGGCTTCATCTCAAGCCAAAACAGGTCAAGAGAGCCTGAGAAAGAGAGGAAAAAAAATTATCGTTCCAATCGGTACCTAATCGACTAGGGATTGAGAATTCCAAAAAAATAGCAAGAAAAATTCAAAAAATTAAAAAACGTCATTATGACATTTCAAGCCAAAACGGGTTGGGAAAGGCCAAGAAAGAGTGTAAAGAAAAATTATCATTCCGATCAGTTCCTACCCGGCTCGGAATAGAGAATTCCAAAAAAATAGCAAAAAAAACAAAAAAAACAACATTATGGCTTCATAAAAAAAATTTCGTTCCGATCAGTTCGTTCCCAACCTGGAATAGAGAATTAAAACGGGTTGGGAGAGGCCGAGAAAGAGAGAAAAAAAATTCTCACTCGGACAATTTCCTACCAGACCCTGACTATAGAATTCCCAAAAAAATAGCAAAAAAGTTCAAAAAACAAAAAAATATAATTATGGCTTCTTTTCAAGCCAAAACGAGACGGGACTAGCTGAGAAAGAGAAAAAAAAATTTATCGTTCCGATCAGTTACTACCCAACCCGGAATAGAGAATTTTAAAAAAATAGCAAAAAAATTCAAAAAATTAAAAAACATCGTGATGGCTTCATTTCAAGCCAAAACAGGTCGGGAGAGGTCGAGAAAGAGAGAGAAAAAAATTATCGTTCCGATCAGTTCTTACTTGGCCCGGAATAAAGAATTCCAAAAAAATAGCAAAAAAATTCAAAAAACTAAAAAACAATATTATGTCTTCATTTCAAGCGAAAACGGGTCAGGAGAGGTCAAGAAAGAGAGAAAAAAAAAATTATCGTTCCGATCAGTTACAACCCAACCCGGAATAATGAATTTAAAAAAAATAGCAAAAAAATTCATAAATTTAAAACACATCATTATGGCTCTTTTTCAAGCCAAAACGGGACGGGACTAGCTAAGAAAGAGAAAAAAAAAATTTATCGTTCCGATCAGTTACTACCCGACTAGGAATAGAAAATTTAAAAAAATAGCAAAAAAATTCAAAAAATTCAAAAACATTATTATATCTTCATTTCAATTCAAAACGGTTCGTGAGTGGCCGAGAAAGAGAAAAAAAAAAATTATCATTCCGATCAGTTACTACCCAACCCGGAATAGAGAATTTAAAAAAAATAGCAAAAAAATTCAAAATTTTAAAAATCATCATTATGGCTCTTTTGCAATCCAAAACGAGACGGGACTCGCTGAGAAAGAGTAAAAAAAAATTATCGTTCCAATCAGTTACTACCCGACCATGAATAGAAAATTAAAAAAAATAGCAAAAAAATTCAAAAAATTAAAAAACATCATTATATCTTCATTCCAAGTCAAAACGGTTCGAGAGTGGCCGAGAAAGAGTGAAAAGAAAAAATTATCGTTCCGATCAGTTCCTACCCAACCCGGAATAGAGAATTCCAAAAAATAGCAAAAAAATTAAAAAAATTGAAAAACATCATTATGGCCTTCCTTCATGCCAAAACGGGATGGGACTCATTGAGAAAGAGGAAAAAAAAAGTATTGTTCCGATCAGTTACTACCCGACCAGGAATAGAAAATTCCCAAAAAATAGCAAAAAAATTCAAAAAATTAAAAAATATCATTATGTCTTTATTTCAAGCCAAAATGGGTCGGGAGAGGCCCAGAAGAGAGAAAAAAAAAAATTTATCGTTCCGATCAGTTCCTACTCGACCCGAATAGAGAATTTCAAAAAAATAGCAATAAAATTCAAAAATTTTAAAAACATCATTATGTCATCATTTCAAGCCAAAACGGGTCGGGAAAGGCTAAGAAAGAGCGTAAAGAAAATTATCATTCCGATCAGTTCCTACCCGGCCTGGAATAGAGAATTAAAAAAAATTGTAAAAAAATTCAAAAAATTAAAAAACATCCTAATGGCTTCATTTCAAGCCAAAACAGGTCGGGAGAGGCTGAGAAAGAGAGAAAAAAAAAATTATCATTCCGATCGGTACCTAATCGACTAGGGATTGAGAATTCCAAAAAAATAGCAAGAAAAATAAAAAAAATTAAAAAACATCATGATGGCTTCATTTTAAGCGAAAACGTGTCAGGAGAGGACGAGAAAGAGAGAGTAAAAGAATTATCGTTCCGATTAATTCCTACTCGACCCGAAATAGAGAATTCCAAAAAAATAGCAAAAAAATTAAAAAAATTAAAAAACATCATTATGTCTTCATTTCAAGTGAAAATGGGTCGAGAGAGGCCAAGAAAGAACGAAAAAAAAAAAATTTCATTCCCATCAGTTCATACCCAACCCGGAATAGAGAATTAAAAAAAAATAGCAAGAAAATTCAAAAAATTAGAAAACATCATTATGACTTTATCTCAAGCCAAAACGGGTCGGGAGACGCTGTGAAAGAGAGAAAAAAAATTTATCGTTCCGATCGGTGCCTAACCGACCAGTAATAGAGGATTCCAAAAAAATAGCAAAAAAATTCAAAAAAAACATCATTATGGAATCATTTCAAGCCAAACGGGTTGGGAGAGGCCGAGAAAGAGAAAAAAAATTCTCATTCCAACCAGCTCCTACCAGACCCGGACTATGGAATTCCCAAAAAAATAGCAAAATAGTTCAAAAAACTAAAAATATGATTATGGCTACTTTTCAAGCCAAAACTGAGAAAGAGAAAAAAAAAAAAATTATCGTTCCGATTAGTTCCTACCAGACCTGGAATAGAGAATTCCAAAAAAATAGCAAAAAAATTCAAAAATATAAAAAACATCATCATTGCTTCTTTTCAAGCCAAAACAGGATGGGACTAGCAGAGAAAGAGGTAACAAAAAATTATCGTTTCGATCAGTTACTACCCGACCAAGAATAGAAAATTCCAAAAAAATAGCAAAAAAAATAAAAAAATAAAAAAACATTATTATGGCTTCATTACAAGCCAAAATGGGTCGGGGAAGGCAAAGAAAGAGAGAGAAAAAAATTATCGTTCTGATCAGTTCCTACCCGACCCAGAATAGAGAATTCCAAAACAATAGCAAAACAAATTAAAAAATCGAAAAACATCATTATGGCATCCCTTCATGCCAAAACGGGACGGGACTCACAGAGAAAGAGGAAAAAAAAATTATCGTTCTGATCAGTTACAACCCCACCAGGAACAGAAAATTCCCAAAAAATAGTAAAAAAATTCAAAAAATTAAAAAACATCCTAATGGCTTCATTTCAAGCCAAAACGGGTCGGGAGAGGCTGATAAAGAGAGAAAAAAAATTATCATTCCGATCGGTACCTAATCGACTAGGGATTGAGAATTCCAAAAAAACAGCAAAAAAAATTATAAAAAATCATGATGGCTTCATTTTAAGCCAAAACGGGTTGGGAGAGGACGAGAAAGAGAGAGGAAAAGAATTATCGTTCTGATCAGTTCCTACCCGACCCGGAATAGAGAATTCCAAAACAATAGCAAAAAAATTCAAAAAATTGAAAAACATCATTATGGCTTCTTTTCTAGCCAAAACGGGAAGGGACTCGCTGAGAAAGAGAAAAAAAAGTTATTGTTCCGATCAGTTACTACCCGACCAGGAATCGAAAATTCTAAAAAAATAGCAAAAAAAATCAAACAATTAAAAAACGTCATTATGTCTACATTTCAAGACAAAACGGTTCGGGATTGGCCGAGAAATATTTAAAAAAAAATTATCTTTCCGATCAGTTCTGACTCGACCCGGAACAGAGAATTAAAAAAAAAATTAAAAAATGTCCTAATGGCTTCATCTCATGCCAAAACAGGTCGAGGGAGGTTGAGAAAGAGAAAAAAAAAATTATCGTTCCGATCGGTGCCTAACCGACCAGGAATAGAGAATTCCAAAAAAATTGCAAAAAAAATAAAAAAATAAAAAAACATTATTATGGCTTCATTACAAGCCAAAACGGGTCGTGGAAGGCAAAGAAAGAGAGAGAAAAAAATTATCGTTCTGATCAGTTCCTACCCGACCCGGAATAGAGAATTCCAAAACAATAGCAAAAAAATTTAAAAAATCGAAAAACATCATTATGGCATCCCTTCATGCCAAAACGGGACGGGACTCACAGAGAAAGAGGAAAAAAAAATTATCGTTCCGATCAGTTACTACCCGACCAGGAATAGAAAATTCCCAAAAAATAGCAAAAAAATTCAAAAAATTAAAAAACATCCTAATAGCTTCATTTCAAGCCAAAACGGGTCGGGAGAGGCTGATAAAGAGAGAAAAAAAATTATCATTCCGATCGGTACCTAATCGACGAGGGATTGAGAATTCCAAAAAAATAGCAAAAAAAATTAAAAAAAATCATGATGGCTTCATTTTAAGCCAAAACGGGTTGGGAGAGGACAAGAAAGAGAGAGGAAAAGAATTATCGTTCCGATCAGTTCCTACCCGACCCGGAATAGAGAATTCCAAAACAATAGCAAAAAAATTAAAAAAATCGAAAAACATCATTATGGCTTCCTTTCATGCCAAAACGGGACAGGAATCACTGAGAAAGAGGAACAAAAAGTTATCGTTCCGATCAGTTACTACCCGACCAGGAATAGAAAATTCCCAAAAAATAGCAAAAAAATTCAAAAAATTAAAAAACATCATTATGTCTTCATTTCAAGCCAAAATGGGTCGGGAGAGGCCCAGAGAGAGAGCCAAAAAAAATTTATCGTTCCGTCATTATGTCTTCATTTCAAGCCAAAACGGGTCGGGAAAGGCCAAGAAAGAGGGTAAAGAAAAATTATCATTCCGATCAGTTCCTACCTGACCCGGAATAGAGAATTAAAAAAAATTGCAAAAAAATTCAAAAAATTAAAAAACATCCAATGGCTTCATTTCAATCCAAAACGGGTCGGGAGAGGCTAATAAAGAGAGAAAAAAAAATTATCATTCCGATCGGTACCTAATCGACTAGTATTTGAGAATTCCCAAAAAATAGCAAAAAAATTAAAAAACATCATGATGGCTTCATTTCAAGCCAAAACGGGTCAGGAGAGGACAAGAAAGAGAGAGAAAAAGAATTATCGTTCCGATCAGCTCCTACTCAACCCGTAATAGGGAATTCGAAAAAAAGAGCAAAAAAATTCAAAAAATTAAAAACCATCATTATGTCTTCATTTCAAGCGAAAATGGGTCGGGAGAGGCCGAGAAAGAATGAAAAAAAAAAAAAAAAATTTCGTTCTGATCAATTCGTACCTGACCCGGAATAGAGAATTAAAAAAAAAATAGCAAGAAAATTCAAAAAATTAGAAAACATCATTATGGCTTTTTTTCAAGCCAAAACAGGGCAGGACTCGCTGAGAAAGAGAAAAAAAAAATATTGTTCCGATCAGTTACAACCCGACCAAGAATAGAAAATTCCAAGAAAATAGCAAAACAACTTAAAAAATTAACAACCATCATTATGTCTTTATTTCAAGCCAAAACAGTTCAGGTGTGACTGAGAACGAGTGAAAAAAAAAAATTATCGTTCCGGTAAGTTCCTACTCGACTCGGAATAGAAAATCAAAAAAAATTTGTAAAAAAATTAAAAAAACTAAAAAACATTCGAATGGCTTCATTTCAAGCCAAAACGGGTTGGGAGAGGCTGAGAAAGAGAAAAAAAAATTGTCCTTCCGATCGGTGCCAAACCGACCAGTAATAGAGAATCCCAAAAAAATAGCAAAAAAATTGAAAAAATTAAAAAACATCATTATGCCTTCTTTTCAAGCCAAAATGGGACGAGACTCGCTAAGAAAGAGAAAAAAAAATTATCGTTCCAATCGGTGCCAAACCTACCAGGAATAGAGAATTCAAAAAAAATAGCAAAAAAATTCAAAAAATTTAATAAACATCATTATGATTTCACTACAAGCCAAAACGGGTCGGGAGAGGAGGACAAAGAGAAGAAAAAAAAAATTATCGTTCCGATCAAATCATACCCAACCCGGAATAGAGAATTCCAAAAGATAGCAAAAAAATTCAAAAAATTGAAAAACATCATTATGGCTTCTTTTCAAGCCAAAACGGGAAGGGACTCGCTGAGAAAGAGAAAAAAAAATTATTGTTCCGATCAGTTACTACCCGACCAGGAATCGAAAATTCTAAAAAAATAGCAAAAAAAATCAAAAAATTAAAAAACGTCATTATGTCTACATTTCAAGCCAAAACGGTTCGGGATTGGCCGAGAAATATTTAAAAAAAAATTATCTTTCCGATCAGTTCTGACTCAACCCGGAACAGAGAATTAAAAAAAAAATTAAAAAATGTACTAATGGCTTCATCTCATGCCAAAACAGGTTGAGGGAGGTTGAGAAAGAGAAAAAAAAAATTATCGTTCCGATCGGTGCCTAACCGACCAGGAATAGAGAATTCCAAAAAAATTGCAAAAAAAATAAAAAAACATTATTATGGCTTCATTACAAGCCAAAACGGGTCGTGGAAGGCAAAGAAAGAGAGAGAAAAAAATTATCGTTCTGATCAGTTCCTACCCGACCCGGAATAGAGAATTCCAAAACAATAGCAAAAAAATTTAAAAAATCGAAAAACATCATTATGGCATCCCTTCATGCCAAAACGGGACGGGACTCACAGAGAAAGAGGAAAAAAAAATTATCGTTCCGATCAGTTACTACCCGACCAGGAACAAAAAATTCCCAAAAAATAGCAAAAAAATTAAAAAAATTAAAAAACATCCTAATGGCTTCATTTCAAGCCAAAACGGGTCAGGAGAGGCTGATAAAGAGAGAAAAAAAATTATCATTCCGATCGGTACCTAATCGACTAGGGATTGAGAATTCCAAAAAAATAGCAAAAAAAATTAAAAAAAAATCATGATGGCTTCATTTTAAGCCAAAACGGGTTGGGTGAAGACGAGAAAGAGAGAGGAAAAGAATTATCGTTCCGATCAGTTCCTACCCGACCCGTAATAGGGAATTCGAAAAAAAGAGCAAAAAAATTCAAAAAATTAAAAACCATCGTTATGTCTTCATTTCAAGCGAAAATGGGTCGGGAGAGTACGAGAAAGAATGAAAAAAAAAAAAAAAAATTCGTTCCGATCAGTTCGTACCTGACCCGGAATAGAGAATTAAAAAAAAAAATAGCAAGAAAATTCAAAAAATTAGAAAACATCATTATGGCTTTTTTTCAAGCCAAAATAGGGCGGGACTCGCTGAGAAAGAGAAAAAAAAAAAATTGTTCCGATCAGTTACAGGTCGAGGGATGTTGTGAAAGAGAAAAAAAAATTATCGTTCCGATCGGTGCCTAACCGACCAGGAATAGAGAATTCCAAAAAAATAGCAAAAAAAAAATAAAAATAAAAAAACATTATTATGGCTTCATTACAAGCCAAAACGGGTCGGGGAAGGCAAAGAAAGAGAGAGAAAAAAATTATCGTTCTGATCAGTTCCTACCCGACCCGGAATAGAGAATTCCAAAACAATAGCAAAAAAATTTAAAAAATCGAAAAACATCATTATGGCATCCCTTCATGCCAAAACGGGATGGGACTCACAGAGAAAGAGGAAAAAAAAATTATCGTTCCGATCAGTTACTACCTGACCAGGAACAGAAAATTCCCAAAAAATAGTAAAAAAATTCAAAAAATTAAAAAACATCCTAATAGCTTCATTTCAAGCCAAAACGGGTCGGGAGAGGCTGATAAAGAGAGAAAAAAAATTATCATTCCGATCGGTACCTAATTGACTAGGGATTGAGAATTCCAAAAAAATAGCAAAAAAAATTATAAAAAATCATGATGGCTTCATTTTAAGCCAAAACGGGTTGGGAGAGGACGAGAAAGAGAGAGGAAAAGAATTATCGTTCCGATCAGTTCCTACCCGACCCGGAATAGAGAATTCCAAAACAATAGCAAAAAAATTAAAAAAATCGAAAAACATCATTATGGCTTCCTTTCATGCCAAAACGGGACAGGAATCACTGAGAAAGAGGAAAAAAAAGTTATCGTTCCAATCAGTTACTACTCGACCAAGAATAGAAAATTCCAAAAAAATAGCAAAAAAATTCAAAAAATTAAAAAACATCATTATGTCTTCATTTCAAGCCAAAATGGGTTGGGAGAGGCCCAGAGAGAGAGAAAAAAAAAATTTATCGTTCCGTCATTATGTCTTCATTTCAAGCCAAAACGGGTCGGGAAAGGCCAAGAAAGAGGGTAAAAAAAAGTTATCATTCCGATCAGTTCCTACCTGACCCGGAATAGAGAATTAAAAAAAATTGCAAAAAAATTCAAAAAATTCAAAAACATCCAATGGCTTCATTTCAATCCAAAACGGGTCGGGAGAGGCTAATAAAGAGAGAAAAAAAAATTATCATTCCGATCAGTACCTAATCGACTAGTGATTGAGAATTCCCAAAAAATAGCAAAAAAATTAAAAAACATCATGATGGCTTCATTTCAAGCCAAAACGGGTCAGGAGAGGACAAGAAAGAGAGAAAAAAAGAATTATCGTTCCGATCAGTTCCTACTCAACCCGTAATAGGGAATTCGAAAAAAAGAGCAAAGAAATTCCAAAAATTAAAAACCATCATTATGTCTTCATTTCAAGCGAAAATGGGTCGGGAGAGGCCGAGAAAGAATGAAAAAAAAAAAAAAAAAAAATCGTTCCGATCAGTTCGTACCTGACCCGGAATAGAGAATTAAAAAAACAATAGCAAGTAAATTCAAAAAATTAGAAAACATCATTATGGCTTTTTTTAAAGCCAAAACAGGGCGGGACTCGCTGAGAAAGAGAAAAAAAAAATATTGTTCCGATCAATTACAACCCGACCAAGAATAGAAAATTCCAAGAAAATAGCAAAACAACTTAAAAAATTAAAAACCATCATTATGTCTTTATTTCAAGCCAAAACAGTTCAGGTGTGACTGAGAACGAGTGAAAAAAAAAATTATCGTTCCGATAAGTTCCTACTCGACTCGGAATAGAGAATTAATAAAAAATTGCAAAAAAATTAAAAAAATTAAAAAACATTTGAATGGCTTCATTTCAAGCCAAAACGGGTTGGGAGAGGCTGAGAAAGAGAAAAAAAAAATTGTCTTTCCGATCGGTGCCAAACCGACCAGGAATAGAGAATCCACAAAAATAGCTAAAAAATTAAAAAACATCATTATGCCTTCTTTTCACGCCAAAATGGGACGAGACTCGCCGGGAAAGAGAAAAAAAAAATTATCGTTCCGATCGGTGCCAAACCGACCAGGAATAGAGAATTCCAAAAAAATAGCTAAAAAATTCAAAAATTTAAAAAACATCATTATGATTTCACTACAAGCCAAAACGGGTTGGGAGAGGAAGAGAAAGAGAAGAAAAAAAAAATTATCGTTCCGATCAGTTCCTACCCAACCCAGAATAGAGAATTCCAAAAAATAGCAAAAAAATTCAAAAAATTGAAAAACATCATTATGGCTTCTTTTCAAGCCAAAACGGGAAGGGACTCGCTGAGAAAGAGAAAAAAAAAATATTGTTCCGATCAGTTACAACCCGACCAAGAATAGAAAATTCCAAGAAAATAGCAAAACAACTTAAAAAATTAACAACCATCATTATGTCTTTATTTCAAGCCAAAACAGTTCAGGTGTGACTGAGAACGAGTGAAAAAAAAAATTATCGTTCCGGTAAGTTCCTACTCGACTCGGAATAGAGAATCAAAAAAAAATTGCAAAAAAATTAAAAAACTAAAAAACATTCGAATGGCTTCATTTCAAGCCAAAACGGGTTGGGAGAGGCTGAGAAAGAGAAAAAAAAATTGTCCTTCCGATCGGTGCCAAACCGACCAGGAATAGAGAATTCCAAAAAAATAGTAAAAAAATTCAAAAAATTAAAAAACATCATTATGATTTCACTACAAGCAAAAACGGGTCGGGAGAGGAATAGATGGAGAAGAAAAAAAAAATTATCGTTCCGATCAGTTCCTACCCAACCCGGAACAGAGAATTCCAAAAAATAGCAAAAAAATTCGAAAAATTGAAAAACGTCATTATGGCTTCTTTTCAAGCCAAAACGGGACGGGACTCGCTGAGAATGTAAAAAAAAAATTATTGTTCCGATCAGTTACTACCCGACCAGGAATAGAAAATTCCAAAAAAATAGCAAAAAAGTTAAAAAAAAATTGAAAAACGTCATTATGTCTACATTTCAAGCCAAAACGGTTCGGGAATGGCCGAGAAATAGTGAAAAAAAAATTATCTTTCCGATCAGTTCCGACCCGACCCGGAACAGAGAATTAAAAAATAAAAAATAAAAAATGTCCTATTGGCTTCATCTCAAGCCAAAACAGGTCAAGAGAGCCTGAGAAAGAGAGGAAAAAAAATTATCGTTCCAATCGGTACCTAATCGACTAGGGATTGAGAATTCCAAAAAAATAGCAAGAAAAATTCAAAAAATTAAAAAACATCATTATGACATTTCAAGCCAAAACGGGTTGGGAAAGGCCAAGAAAGAGTGTAAAGAAAAATTATCATTCCGATCAGTTCCTACCCGGCTCGGAATAGAGAATTCCAAAAAAAATAGAAAAAAAAAAAAAACAAAAAAAACAACATTATGGCTTCATAAAAAAAATTTCGTTCCGATCAGTTCGTTCCCAACCTGGAATAGAGAATTAAAACGGGTTGGGAGAGGCCGAGAAAGAGAGAAAAAAAATTCTCACTCGGACAATTTCCTACCAGACCCTGACTCTAGAATTCCCAAAAAAATAGCAAAAAAGTTCAAAAAACAAAAAAATATAATTATGGCTTCTTTTCAAGCCAAAACGAGACGGGACTAGCTGAGAAAGAGAAAAAAAAATTTATCGTTCCGATCAGTTACTACCCAACCCGGAATAGAGAATTTTAAAAAAATAGCAAAAAAATTCAAAAAATTAAAAAACATCGTGATGGCTTCATTTCAAGCCAAAACAGGTCGGGAGAGGTCAAGAAAGAGAGAGAAAAAAATTATCGTTCCGATCAGTTCTTACTTGGCCCGAAATAAAGAATTCCAAAAAAATAGCAAAAAAATTCAAAAAACTATAAAACATTATTATGTCTTCATTTCAAGCGAAAACGGGTCAGGAGAGGTCAAGAAAGAGAGAAAAAAAAAATTATCGTTCCGATCAGTTACAACCCAACCCGGAATAATGAATTTAAAAAAAATAGCAAAAAAATTCATAAATTTAAAACACATCATTATGGCTCTTTTTCAAGCCAAAACGGGACGGGACTAGCTAAGAAAGAGAAAAAAAAAATTTATCGTTCCGATCAGTTACTACCCGACCAGGAATAGAAAATTTAAAAAAATAGCAAAAAAATTCAAAAAATTAAAAAACATCATTATATCTTCATTTCAATTCAAAACGGTTCGTGAGTGGCCGAGAAAGAGAAAAAAAAAATTATCATTCCGATCAGTTACTACCCAACCCGGAATAGAGAATTTAAAAAAAATAGCAAAAAAATTCAAAATTTTAAAAATCATCATTATGGCTCTTTTGCAATCCAAAACGAGACGGGACTCGCTGAGAAAGAGTAAAAAAAAATTATCGTTCCAATCAGTTACTACCCGACCAGGAATAGAAAATTAAAAAAAAATAGCAAAAAAATTCAAAAAATTAAAAAACATCATTATATCTTCATTCCAAGTCAAAACGGTTCGAGAGTGGCCGAGAAAGAGTGAAAAGAAAAAATTATCATTCCGATCAGTTCCTACCCAACCCGGAATAGAGAATTCCAAAAAATAGCAAAAAAATTAAAAAAATTGAAAAACATCATTATGGCCTCCCTTCATGCCAAAACGAGACGGGACTCATTGAGAAAGAGGAAAAAAAAGGTATTGTTCCGATCAGTTACTACCCGACCAGGAATAGAAAATTCCCAAAAAATAGCAAAAAAATTAAAAAAATCAAAAAATATCATTATGTCTTTATTTCAAGCCAAAATGGGTCGGGAGAGGCCCAGAAGAGAGAAAAAAAAAAAAATTTATCGTTCCGATCAGTTCCTACCCGACCTGAATAGAGAATTTCAAAAAAATAGCAATAAAATTCAAAAAATTAAAAAACATCATTATGTCATCATTTCAAGCCAAAACGGGTCGGGAAAGGCCAAGAAAAAGTGTAAAGAAAAATTATCATTCCGATCAGTTCCTACCCGGCCCGGAATAGAGAATTAAAAAAAATTGCAAAAAATTAAAAAACATTCTAATGGCTTCATTTCAAGCCAAAACGGGTCGGGAGAGGCAGAGAAAGAGAGAAAAAAAAATTATCGTTCCGATCGGTACCTAATCGACTAGGGATTGAGAATTCCAAAAAAATAGCAAGAAAAATAAAAAAAATTAAAAAACATCATGATGGCTTCATTTTAAGCCAAAACGGGTCGGGAGAGGATGAGAAAGAGAGAGAAAAAGAATTATCGTTCCGATTAATTCCTACTCGACCCGAAAAAGAGAATTCCAAAAAAATAGCAAAAAAATTTAAAAAATTAAAAAACATCATTATGTCTTCATTTCAAGTGAAAATGGGTCGAGAGAGGCCAAGAAAGAATGAAAAAAAAAAAATTTCATTCCCATCAGTTCATACCCAACCCGGAATAGAGAATTAAAAAAAAATAGCAAGAAAATTCAAAAAATTAGAAAACATCATTATGACTTTATCTCAAGCCAAAACGGGTCGGGAGATGCTGTGAAAGAGAGAAAAAAAATTTATCGTTCCGATCGGTGCCTAACCGACCAGTAATAGAGGATTCCAAAAAAATAGCAAAAAAATTCAAAAACATTAAAAAACATCATTATGGAATCATTTCAAGCCAAATGGGTTGGGAGAGGCCGAGAAAGAGAGAAAAAAAATTCTCATTCCAACCAGCTCCTACCAGACCCGGACTATGGAATTCCCAAAAAAATAGCAAAATAGTTCAAAAAACTAAAAAATATGATTATGGCTACTTTTCAAGCCAAAACTGAGAAAGAGAGAAAAAAAAAAATTATCGTTCCGATCAGTTCCTACCAGACCTAGAATAGAGAATTCCAAAAAAATAGCAAAAAAATTCAAAAATATAAAAAACATCATCATTGCTTCTTTTCAAGCCAAAACAGGATGGGACTAGCAGAGAAAGAGGTAACAAAAAATTATCGTTTCGATCAGTTACTACCCGACCAAGAATAGAAAATTCCAAAAAAATAGCAAAAAAAATAAAAAAATAAAAAAACATTATTATGGCTTCATTACAAGCCAAAATGGGTCGGGGAAGGCAAAGAAAGAGAGAGAAAAAAATTATCGTTCTGATCAGTTCCTACCCGACCCGGAATAGAGAATTCCAAAACAATAGCAAACAAAATTAAAAAATCGAAAAACATCATTATGGCATCCCTTCATGCCAAAACGGGACGGGACTCACAGAGAAAGAGGAAAAAAAAATTATCGTTCCGATCAGTTACTACCCGACCAGGAACAGAAAATTCCCAAAAAATAGCAAAAAAATTCAAAAAATTAAAAAACATCCTAATGGCTTCATTTCAAGCCAAAACGGGTCGGGAGAGGCTGATAAAGAGAGAAAAAAAATTATCATTCCGATCGGTACCTAATCGACTAGGGATTGAGAATTCCAAAAAAATAGCAAAAAAAATTATAAAAAATCATGATGGCTTCATTTTAAGCCAAAACGGGTTGGGAGAGGACGAGAAAGAGAGAGGAAAAGAATTATCGTTCCGATCAGTTCCTACCCGACCCGGAATAGAGAATTCCAAAACAATAGCAAAAAAATTAAAAAAATCGAAAAACATCATTATGGCTTCCATTCATGCCAAAACGGGACAGGAATCACTGAGAAAGGGGAAAAAAAAGTTATCGTTCTGATCAGTTACTACCCGACCAGGAATAGAAAATTCCCAAAAAATAGCTAAAAAATTCAAAAAATTAAAAAACATCATTATGTCTTCATTTCAAACCAAAATGGGTCGGGAGAGGCCCAGAGAGAGAGCAAAAAAAAATTTATCGTTCCGTCATTATGTCTTCATTTCATGCAAAAACGGGTCGGGAAAGGCCAAGAAAGAGGGTAAAGAAAAATTATCATTCCGATCAGTTCCTACCCGACCCGGAATAGAGAATTAAAAAAAATTGCAAAAAAATTCAAAAAATTAAAAAACATCCAATGGCTTCATTTCAATCCAAAACGGGTCGGGAGAGGCTAATAAAGAGAAAAAAAAAATTATCATTCCGATCGGTACCTAATCGACTAGTATTTGAGAATTCCCAAAAAATAGCAAAAAAATTAAAAAACATCATGATGGCTTCATTTCAAGCCAAAACGGGTCAGGAGAGGACAAGAAAGAGAGAGAAAAAGAATTATCGTTCCGATCAGTTCCTACTCAACCCGTAATAGGGAATTCGAAAAAAAGAGCAAAAAAATTCAAAAAATTAAAAACCATCATTATGTCTTCATTTCAAGCGAAAATGGGTCGGGAGAGGCCGAGAAAGAATGAAAAAAAAAAAAAAAATTCGTTCTGATCAATTCGTACCTGACCGGAATAGAGAATTAAAAAAAAAATAGCAAGAAAATTCAAAAAATTAGAAAACATCATTATGGCTTTTTTTCAAGCCAAAATAGGGCGGGACTCGCTGAGAAAGAGAAAAAAAAAATATTGTTCCGATCAGTTACAGGTCGAGGGATGTTAAGAAAGAGGAAAAAAAATTATCGTTCCGATCGGTGCCTAACCGACCAAGAATAGAGAATTCCAAAAAAATAGCAAAAAAAATAAAAAAATAAAAACACATTATTATGGCTTCATTACAAGCCAATACGGGCAGGGGAAGGCAAAGAAAGAGAGAGAAAAAAATTATCGTTCTGATCAGTTCCTACCCGACCCGGAATAGAGAATTCCAAGACAATAGCAAAAAAATTTAAAAAATCGAAAAACATCATTATGGCATCCCTTCATGCCAAAACGGGACGGGACTCACAGAGAAAGTGGAAAAAAAAATTATCGTTCCGATCAGTTACTACCCGACCAGGAACAGAAAATTCCCAAAAAATAGCAAAAAAATTCAAAAAATTAAAAAACATCCTAATGGCTTCATTTCAAGCCAAAAAGGGTCGGGAGAGGCTGATAAAGAGAGAAAAAAAATTATCATTCCGATCGGTACCTAATCGACTAGGGATTTAGAATTCCAAAAAAATAGCAAAAAGAATTAAAAAAAATCATGATGGCTTCATTTTAAGCCAAAACGGGTTGGGAGAAGACGAGAAAGAGAGAGGAAAAGAATTATCGTTCCGATCAGTTCCTACTCGACCCGTAATAGGGAATTCGAAAAAAAGAGCAAAAAAATTCAAAAAACTAAAAACCATCATTATGTCTTCATTTCAAGCGAAAATGGGTCGGGAGAGTATGAGAAAGAATGAAAAAAAAAAAAAAAATTTGTTCCGATCGGTTCGTACCTGACCCGGAATAGAGAATTAAAAAAAAAATAGCAAGAAAATTCAAAAAATTAAAAAACATCATTATGGCTTTTTCTCAAGCCAAAATAGGGCGGGACTCGCTGAGAAAGGGAAAAAAAAAAAAATTGTTCCGATCAGTTACAGGTCGAGGGATGTTGTGAAAGAGAAAAAAAAATTATCGTTCCGATCGGTGCCTAACCGACCAGGAATAGAGAATTCCAAAAAAATAGCAAAAAAAATAAAAAAATAAAAAAACATTATTATGGCTTCATTACAAGCCAATACGGGTCGGGGAAGGCAAAGAAAGAGAGAGAAAAAAATTGTCGTTCTGATCAGTTCCTACCCGACCCGGAATAGAGAATTCCAAGACAATAGCAAAAAAATTTAAAAAATCGAAAAACATCATTATGGCATCCCTTCATGCCAAAACGGGACAGGACTCACAGAGAAAGAGGAAAAAAAAATTATCGTTCCGATCAGTTACTACCCGACCAGGAACAGAAAATTCCCAAAAAATAGCAAAAAAATTCAAAAAGTTAAAAAAATCCTAATGGCTTCATTTCAAGCCAAAACGGGTCGGGAGAGGCTGATAAAGAGAGAAAAAAAATTATCATTCCGATCGGTACCTAATCGACTAGGGATTGAGAATTCCAAAAAAATAGCAAAAAAAATTAAAAAAAATCATGATGGCTTCATTTTAAGCCAAAACGGGTTGGGTGAAGACGAGAAAGAGAGAGGAAAAGAATTATCGTTCCGATCAGTTCCTACCCGACCCGTAATAGGGAATTCGAAAAAAAGAGCAAAAAAATTCAAAAAATTAAAAACCATCGTTATGTCTTCATTTCAAGCAAAAATGGGTCGGGAGAGTACGAGAAAGAATGAAAAAAAAAAAAAAAATTCGTTCCGATCAGTTCGTACCTGACCCGGAATAGAGAATTAAAAAAAAAATAGCAAGAAAATTCAAAAAATTAGAAAACATCATTATGGCTTTTTTTAAAGCCAAAACAGGGCGGGACTCGCTGAGAAAGAGAAAAAAAAATATTGTTCCGATCAGTTACAACCCGACCAAGAATAGAAAATTCCAAGAAAATAGCAAAACAACTTAAAAAATTAAAAACCATCATTATGTCTTTATTTCAAGCCAAAACAGTTCAGGTGTGACTGAGAACGAGTGAAAAAAAAAATTATCGTTCCGATAAGTTCCTACTCGACTCGGAATAGAGAATTAAAAAAAAATTGCAAAAAAATTAAAAAAATTAAAAAACATTCGAATGGCTTCATTTCAAGCCAAAACGGGTTGGGAGAGGCTGAGAAAGAGAAAAAAAATTGTCTTTCCGATCGGTGCCAAACCGACCAGGAATAGAGAATCCACAAAAATAGCTAAAAAATTAAAAAACATCATTATGCCTTCTTTTCACGCCAATATGGGACGAGACTTGCTGAGAAAGAAAAAAAAAAATTATCGTTCCGATTGGTGCCAAAGCGACCAGGAATAGAGAATTCCAAAAAAATAGCTAAAAAATTCAAAAATTTTAAAAACATCATTATGATTTCACTACAAGCCAAAACGGGTCGGGAGAGGAAGAGAAAGAGAAGAAAAAAAAAATTATCGTTTCGATCAGTTCCTACTCAACCCGGAATAGAGAATTCCAAAAAATAGCAAAAAAATTCAAAAAATTGAAAAACATCATTATGGCTTCTTTTCAAGCCAAAACGGGAAGGGACTCGCTGAGAAAGAGAAAAAAAAATTATTGTTCCGATCAGTTACTACCCGACCAGGAATCGAAAATTCCAAAAAAATAGCAAAAAAATTCAAAAAATTAAAAAATGTCATAATGTCTACATTTCAAGCCAAAACGGTTCGGGATTGGCCGAGAAATATTGAAAAAAAAATTATCTTTCCGATCAGTTCCGACTCGACCCGGAACAGAGAATTAAAAAAAAAAAAATTAAAAAATGTCCTAATGGCTTCATCTCATGCCAAAACAGGTCGAGGGAGGTTGAGAAAGAGAAAAAAAAAATTATCGTTCCGATCGGTGCCTAACCGACCAGGAATAGAGAATTCCAAAAAAATAGCAAAAAAAAATAAAAAAATAAAAAAACATTATTATGGCTTCATTACAAGCCAATACGGGTCGGGGAAGGCAAAGAAAGAGAGAGAAAAAAATTATCGTTCTGATCAGTTCCTACCCGACCCGGAATAGAGAATTCCAAGACAATAGCAAAAAAATTTAAAAAATCGAAAAACATCATTATGGCATCCCTTCATGCCAAAACGGGACGGGACTCACAGAGAAAGAGGAAAAAAAAATTATCATTCCGATCAGTTACTACCCGACCTGGAACAGAAAATTCCCAAAAAATAGCAAAAAAATTCAAAAAATTAAAAAACATCCTAATGGCTTCATTTCAAGCCAAAACGGGTCGGGAGAGGCCGATAAAGAGAGAAAAAAAATTATCATTCCGATCGGTACCTAATCGACTAGGGATTGAGAATTCCAAAAAAATAGAAAAAAAAATTAAAAAAAATCATGATGGCTTCATTTTAAGCCAAAACGGGTTGGGTGAAGACGGGAAAGACAGAGGAAAAGAATTATCGTTCCGATCAGTTCCTACCCGACCCGTAATAGGAATTCGAAAAAAAGAGCAAAAAAATTCAAAAAATTAAAAACCATCGTTATGTCTTCATTTCAAGCGAAAATGGGTGGGGAGAGTACGAGAAAGAACGAAAAAAAAAAAAAAAAAAAATCGTTCCGATTAGTTTCTACCTGACCCGGAATAGAGAATTAAAAAAAAAAATAGCAAGAAAATTCAAAAAATTAGAAAACATCATTATGGCTTTTTTTCAAGCCAAAATAGGGCGGGACTCGCTGAGAAAGAGAAAAAAAAAAAATATTGTTCCAATCAGTTACAGGTCGAGGGATGTTGTGAAAGAGAAAAAAAAATTATCGTTCCGATCGGTGCCAAACCGACCAGGAATAGAGAATTCCAAAAAAATAGCAAAAAAAAATAATAATAAAAAAACATTATTATGGCTTCATTACAAGCCAATACGGGTCGGGGAAGGCAAAGAAAGAGAGAGAAAAAAATTATCGTTCTGATCAGTTCCTACCCGACTCGGAATAGAGAATTCCAAGACAATAGCAAAAAAATTTAAAAAATCGAAAAACATCATTATGGCATCCCTTCATGCCAAAACGGGACGGGACTCACAGAGAAAGAGGAAAAAAAAAAATTATCGTTCCGATCAGTTACTACCCGACCAGGAACAGAAAATTCCAAAAAAATAGCAAAAAAATTAAAAAAATTAAAAAACATCCTAATGGCTTCATCTCAAGCCAAAACGGGTCGGGAGAGGCTGATAAAGAGAGAAAAAAAATTATCATTCCGATCGGTACCTAATCGACTAGGGATTGAGAATTCCAAAAAAATAGCAAAAAAAATTAAAAAAAATCATGATGGCTTCATTTTAACCCAAAACGGGTTGGGAGAAGACGAGAAAGAGAGAGGAAAAGAATTATCGTTCCGATCAGTTCCTACCCGACCCGTAATAGGGAATTCAAAAAAAAGAGCAAAAAAATTCAAAAAACTAAAAACCATCATTATGTCTTAATTTCAAGCGAAAATGGGTCGGGAGAGTACGAGAAAGAATGAAAAAAAAAAAAAAAAAATTCGTCCCGATCAGTTCGTACCTGACCCGGAATAGAGAATTAAAAAAAAATAGCAAGAAAATTCAAAAAATTAGAAAACATCATTATGGCTTTTTTTCAAGCCAAAATAGGGCGGGACTCGCATAGAAAGAGAAAAAAAAAATATTGTTCCGATCAGTTACAGGTCGAGGGAGGTTGTGAAAGAGAAAAAAAAATTATCGTTCTGATCGGTGCCTAACCGACCAGGAATAGAGAATTCCAAAAAAATAGCTAAAAAAATAAAAAAATAAAAAAACATTATTATGGCTTCATTACATGCCAATACGGGTCGGGGAAGGCAGAGAAAGAGAGAGAAAAAAATTATCGTTCTGATCAGTTCCTACCCGACCCGGAATAGAGAATTCCAAGACAATAGTAAAAAAATTTAAAAAATCGAAAAACATCATTATGGCATCCCTTCATGCCAAAACGGGACGGGACTCACAGAGAAAGAGGAAAAAATAATTATCGTTCCGATCAGTTACTACCCGACCAGGAACAGAAAATTCCCAAAAAATAGCAAAAAAATTCAAAAAATTAAAAAACATCCTAATGGCTTCATTTCAAGCCAAAACGGGTCGGGAGAGGCTGATAAAGAGAGAAAAAAAATTGTCATTCCGATCGGTACCTAATCGACTAGGGATTGAGTATTCCAAAAAAATAGCAAAAAAAATTAAAAAAAATCACGATGGCTTCATTTTAACCCAAAACGGGTTGGGAGAAGACGAGAAAGAGAGAGGAAAAGAATTATCGTTCCGATCAGTTCCTACCCGACCCGTAATAGGGAATTCGAAAAAAAGAGCAAAAAAATTCAAAAAATTAAAAACCATCGTTATGTCTTCATTTCAAGCGAAAATGGGTCGGGAGAGTACGAGAAAGAATGAAAAAAAAAAAAAAAATTCGTTCCGATCAGTTCGTACCTGACCCGGAATAGAGAATTAAAAAAAAAATAGCAAGAAAATTCAAAAAATTAGAAAACATCATTATGGCTTTTTTTCAAGCCAAAATAGGGCGGGACTCGCATAGAAAGAGAAAAAAAAAAAATTGTTCCGATCAGTTACAGGTCGAGGGAGGTTGTGAAAGAGAAAAAAAAATTATCGTTCCGATCGGTGCCTAACAGACCAGGAATAGAGAATTCCAAAAAAATAGCTAAAAAAATAAAAAAATAAAAAAACATTATTATGGCTTCATTACATGCCAATACGGGTCGGGGAAGGCAAAGAAAGAGAGAGAAAAAAATTATCGTTCTGATCAGTTCCTACCCGACCCGGAATAGAGAATTCCAAGACAATAGCGAAAAAATTTAAAAAATCGAAAAACATCATTATGGCATCCCTTCATGCCAAAACGGGACGGGACTCACAGAGAAAGAGGAAAAAAAAATTATCGTTCCGATCAGTTACTACCCGACCAGGAACAGAAAATTCCCAAAAAATAGCAAAAAAATTAAAAAAATTAAAAAACATCCTAATGGCTTCATTTCAAGCCAAAACGGGTCGGGAGAGGCTGATAAAGAGAGAAAAAAAATTGTCATTCCGATCGGTACCTAATCGACTAGGGATTGAGTATTCCAAAAAAATAGCAAAAAAAATTTAAAAAAATCATGATGGCTTCATTCTAAGCCAAAACGGGTTGGGAGAAGACGAGAAAGAGAGAGGAAAAGAATTATCGTTCCGATCAATTCCTACCCGACCCGTAATAGGGAATTCGAAAAAAAGAGCAATAAAATTCAAAAAATTAAAAACCATCGTTATGTCTTCATTTCAAGCGAAAATGGGTCAGGAGAGTACGAGAAAGAATGAAAAAAAAAAAAAAAAAAATTCGTTCCGATCAGTTCGTACCTGACCTGGAATAGAGAATTAAAAAAAAAATAGCAAGAAAATTCAAAAACTTAGAAAACATCATTATGGCTTTTTTTCAAGCCAAAATAGGGCGGGACTCGCTGAGAAAGAGAAAAAAAAAAATATTGTTCCGATCAGTTACAGGTCGAGGGAGGTTGTGAAAGAGAAAAAAAAATTATCGTTCCGATCGGTGCCTAACAGACCAGGAATAGAGAATTCCAAAAAAATAGCTAAAAAATAAAAAAATAAAAAAACATTATTATGGCTTCATTACATGCCAATACGGGTCGGGGAAGGCAAAGAAAGAGAGAGAAAAAAATTATCGTTCTGATCAGTTCCTACCCGACCCGGAATAGAGAATTCCAAGACAATAGCAAAAAAATTTAAAAAATCGAAAAACATCATTATGGCATCCCTTCATGCCAAAACGGGACGGGACTCACAGAGAAAGAGGAAAAAAAAATTATCGTTCCGATCAGTTACTACCCGACCAGGAACAGAAAATTCCCAAAAAATAGCAAAAAAATTCAAAAAATTAAAAAACATCCTAATGGCTTCATTTCAAGCCAAAACGGGTCGGGAGAGGCTGATAAAGAGAGAAAAAAAATTATCATTCCGATCGGTACCTAATCGACTAGGGATTGAGAATTCCAAAAAAATAGCAAAAAAAATTTAAAAAAATCATGATGGCTTCATTTTAAGCCAAAACGGGTTGGGTGAAGACGAGAAAGAGAGAGGAAAAGAATTATCGTTCCGATCAGTTCCTACCCGACCCGTAATAGGGAATTCGAAAAAAAGAGCAAAAAAATTCAAAAAATTAAAAACCATCGTTATGTCTTCATTTCAAGCGGAAATGGGTCGGGAGAGTACAAGAAAGAATGAAAAAAAAAAAAAAAAAAAAATTCGTTCCGATCAGTTCGTACCTGACCCGGAATAGAGAATTAAAAAAAAAATAGCAAGAAAATTCAAAAAATTAGAAAACATCATTATGGCTTTTTTTAAAGCCAAAACAGGGCGGGACTCGCTGAGAAAGAGAAAAAAAAAATATTGTTCCGATCAGTTACAACCCGACCAAGAATAGAAAATTCCAAGAAAATAGCAAAACAACTTAAAAAATTAAAAACCATCATTATGTCTTTATTTCAAGCCAAAACAGTTCAGGTGTGACTGAGAACGAGTGAAAAAAAAAACAATCGTTCCGATAAGTTCCTACTCTACTCGGAATAGAGAATTAAAAAAAAATTGCAAAAAAATTAAAAAAATTAAAAAACATTCGAATGGCTTCATTTCAAGCCAAAACGGGTTGGGAGAGGCTGAGAAAGAGAAAAAAAAATTGTCTTTCCGATCAGTGCCAAACCGACCAGGAATAGAGAATCCACAAAAATAGCTAAAAAATTAAAAAACATCATTATGCCTTCTTTTCACGCCAAAATGGGACGAGACTTGCTGTGAAAGAGAAAAAAAAATTATCGTTCCGATTGGTGCCAACCCGACCAGGAATAGAGAATTCCAAAAAAATAGCTAAAAAATTCAAAAATTTAGAAAACATCATTATGATTTCACTACAAGCCAAAACGGGTCGGGAGAGGATGAGAAAGAGAAGAAAAAAAAAATTATCGTTCCAATCAGTTCCTACTCAACCCGGAAAAGAGAATTCCAAAAAATAGCAAAAAAATTCAAAAAATTGAAAAACATCATTATGGCTTCTTTTCAAGCCTAAACGGGAAGGGACTCGCTGAGAAAGAGAAAAAAAAATTATTGTTCCGATCAGTTACTACCCGACCAGGAATCGAAAATTCCAAAAAAATAGCAAAAAAATTCAAAAAATTAAAAAACGTCATAATGTCTACATTTCAAGCCAAAACGGTTCGGGATTGGCCGAGAAATATTGAAAAAAAAATTAAAAAATGTCCTAATATCTTCATCTCATGCCAAAACAGGTCGAGGGAGGTTGAGAAAGAGAAAAAAAAATTATCGTTCCGATCGGTGCCTAACCGACCAGGAATAGAGAATTCCAAAAAAATAGCAAAAAAAATAAAAAAATAAAAAAACATTATTCTGGCTTCATTACAAGCCAATACGGGTCGGGGAAGGCAAAGAAAGAGAGAGAAAAAAATTATCGTTCTGATCAGTTCCTACCCGACCCGGAATAGAGAATTCCAAGACAATAGCAAAAAAATTTAAAAAATCGAAAAACATCATTATGGCATCCCTTCATGCCAAAACGGGACGGGACTCACAGAGAAGGAGGAAAAAAAAATTATCGTTCCGATCAGTTACTACCCGACCAGGAACAGAAAATTCCCAAAAAATAGCAAAAAATTTCAAAAAATTAAAAAACATCCTAATGGCTTCATCTCAAGCCAAAACGGGTCGGGAGAGGCTGATAAAGAGAGAAAAAAAATTATCATTCCGATCGGTGCCTAATCGACTAGGGATTGAGAATTCCAAAAAAATAGCAAAAAAAATTAAAAAAAATCATGATGGCTTCATTTTCAGCCAAAACGGGTTGGGAGAAGACGAGAAAGAGAGAGGAAAAGAATTATCGTTCCGATCAGTTCCTACCCGACCCGTAATAGGGAATTCGAAAAAAAGAGCAAAAAAATTAAAAAAATTAAAAACCATCATTATGTCTTCATTTCAAGCGAAAATGGGTCGGGTGAGTACGAGAAAGAATGAAAGAAAAAAAAAAAAATTCGTTCCGATCAGTTCGTACCTGACCCGGAATAGAGAATTAAAAAAAAAATAGCAAGAAAATTCAAAAAATTAGA